>JAINUG010000316.1:605000-800000 GCA_029706075.1 Aldrovandia affinis
TCGCTACTCACATTTTAATAAGCTATGAATAATTGCCGAGCAGAACGCTTTAGTGCTTTTCACAGGCGTGCTCAAAGAGGAGCAAACACACGACACGCATGCAAATTAAATTATGGATGAATAAATATGAATAAATGAACGTCGCCTCAGATGTTCGGGGGGCTCTACTTAGCTCCTCTAGCTAATCTACAGTGAGGGAAGCGCCTGGGCTGCGATTGGTGGAAATGTAACACGGGAGCTAGGGATTGGACGTGGATCGACCGGATCTATCAGCGGGTGTTGAAAAAGCACCAAACCGATCGTGACAGGGTTTGACCTTGCAGCACGCAGGGCTCGCGCCGGACAGAGTACGCAAAGCACAAACAGGAGAAACAGACGCACGGCAACGCGTCCACCCTTCACCCTGGATGACACTGCCCGATCTGTCGATCGGTATGTATTAATAAATTAGCTTTTCATTAGCACCGTATCGACGTCGCCCACATCTTCTGCTCCGCTGTGATCTTTAAAACCCTCGGGCGACGGTACCACGGGCCATGACGGATCGGAGTTTGACTGGGACACGAGTCTGACCGCCTGATGCGACTGAGGCGCGAAGGAAGGAAGGAAGGAAGGCCGACTGCCCGGCGACGGCGGCCCTGCGATCCGACTGGCTCGCTCACCCGCTTCTTCAGCTGGTGTCTGGACTTGCGCTTCTCCTTCAGCCGGCCCAGCCTCCTGGCCCCGCCCCCCTTCCCGGGGAGCCCATTGACCCGCTGGCTCCTCCCGCCGATGAGGCCCCGGCAGCCCTCCGAGCCGCACTTGCACACTTGCTGCGTGACGGAGAGGAGGAAGGAAGGTGAGAGAGGGTAACGTGGGGGGGGCAGTGTTAGAGGCAGCGTACACACACACAGTGAGCGGAGGGGGCCACTGGCGCAGCAGCACGTCTCACCTGCTCCTCCATGTTGAAGGAGTGGAAGTTGTAGTCGTAGGTGAGCTCGGTGCCACTGTTCATGTCCGCCAGGGCGAACAGGCCGATCCGGTACACTCCGTTCACCGACCTGCGTACAGGCGACAGGGACGACGACATTCAGCACTCGACACAAACCGTCAGGCGTATTCTGACAGTGATGAAATGGAGTGCAACAGCCACGCCGACTCGTGCCGCGCTGGGAGTACGGATGTATCTCTCCGAATGCAGAGTGGCAAAATCCATCCACTCACCTGACAGTTTACCTCAGCAATCCAGGCTCAAGGGTACAGGGGCGAGGAGCCCCCCTCCATTACAACCCAGATCCTTCTGTTAACAACCCCAGCGCCCATACCCCTACTGCACACACTCACACACACACACACACACACACACACACACACACACACACACACACACACACACACTCACACACACATGAACACACACACTCGCACACACTCGCACGCACATGAACACACACACACACTCACGCACGCACATGAACACACACACTCACGCACGCACACACATGAACGCACACATGAACGCACACACAAACACACACACACACACACACACACATGAACACACACACAACACACACACACGCACACGTATCTGCGCTACAACTTCCATGAACCCCTCTGATCCTCCAGTGAACTGAACATTGATTGCAACCGTCCTCTACGCTGGCAGTGTTGCAGGAGTGCACAGTGTTGCAGGAGTGCACAGTGTTGCAGGAGTGCACAGCGTTGCAGGAGTGTGCAGTGTTGCGCTCACTCACCACTTCTGCATCTCGCAGTTGGGCTGGCAGCTGTGGTTGATGAAGCGCGCCTCGTTGCCCATGCGGTAGCTGTCAATCACCATGCCGCTGTCCAGGTTCAGGCAGTAGTGGTCATTGTGGGAGTAGTACTGCTCGATCATACGGTTTCTGGGGGCAGAGGGGACAGACGGGTTACCATGCAGGCCACACTACAGTGTCACACGCACCCAGCACTGTGATCTGTACTGTACCACATTCAGAAGGTGTGTGGCTTCCCTTACCTGAACTCCTGCTCGCTGACCACCTCCCCCAGGTACTCGATGATGAACTGTCCGGCGCGCAGCGACTCCTTGGTGCGGATGCCCCAGCCCTTCCCCTCGGCGCGGAAGCGCTCCAGACACTGCACCCACTCGTGCCTCTGGATGTGCTGGTTATCACAATGCTCCTCGCTCGGGCAGGTGTTGGGAGAGCACTCGGCAAAGATCATCCTACAGAGGGGAGAGGAGTGGAGAGGAGAGAGGGGAGGGGAGAGAGGGGAGGGGAGAGGAGGAGAGGGGAGGGGAGAGAGAGGGGAGGGGGGGGGGAGAGAGAGAGGAGAGGAGAGGGGAGGGGAGAGGAGGAGAGAGAGGAGAGAGGAAGAGGGGAGAGAGGAGAGAGAGGGGAGGGGAGAGAGGGGAGGGGAGGGGAGAGAGGGGAGGGGAGGGAGGGGTGAGGAAGAGGGGAGAGAGGAGAGAGGGGAAGAGACAGGAGAGGCCCGTCACACTCACAAAACTGACATTCTCAAATCTGCTCACTGAACAATAGTGATGGGTTAATGAGGCATCGTGACACCAAACGTGGGTGGAGCTACCATAAGCCACCGGCAAATTATTTGGAACACTCATTGAGGTTTGTAGTGAAGAGCAAAAACCCTTTTATTGGTTCAAACAAGGCAGTGATTGGCCGCTAATTGATGATACCCCATCACCTGAAATCTGACTGTCTAAATGTAATAACGAGGGCCCAGAATAGAAGAGGGGAGCCAAATATTGGTGAGCAGAGAGGAGTGGGGCTGAAATTTGGTGATGTAGAGGAGCGAGGACAAAGGTTTTTTTTTGTGGGGAGCCGATGAAATGATCTCATTCCTGAATGTCGGGAGAGCCGAACCTGAACCTGAAATAGAACGTCAGCTCACACTATCCAAAATAGAAATCCTGATTGAATTCAAATTCAACACTGACTACACAGGTGCTGAGCCAGGAATTGGGAGAGAGGGGAACAGTGTATCTGCACACGCACGAGTGTTTATGGATTCTGTACATCTAGCTAATTGTCATCACCACTGCCTAATTGCTCAACACTATATACCCCTGCTTACTCCATTTAATTAAAAAAATAAAAATAAATGTACTAACCTTTTCCTTCCCAGTGTTACAGGTATAGTACGCAGCTGCCTGCGATGATGTCTATCGCTGTATTACTGCACTGACCTCTCGTGCGAACTATGATTGTTCCTACCATGTATTTATGCACATCTTGTAAGTCGCTCTGGATAAGAGCGTCTGCTAAATGCTTAAAGTGTAAATGTAATGTAAATGTGGATTTCCTGGCGGTAATGCAAGCCAGAGGCAGACCAGAGCGGTGAGTTGGCATGAGGATGCATCCAGTCTACCTTTTGGACCCTGATTGGACGCCGGCCCTGTTGAAGGCAACCTGATTGGACGCCGGGGCATACCTGTTGAGGCAGTCATCGATGCATCCCTTTTCGTCGGGATCGTCAGGTCGCTTGCAGTTGCAGGTGGTGGCCTCGTACCCAGAGAGGGGCTTCACGTCCACGTACACGTCTGGAGACAGAGCGGAGCTCATTTGAACTACCCTGATACATTTTTATATATTTTATTATATTGTACGAATCATTTCTTTATTATTATTATTATTCTTGTTATGCCCTTATTGTTACTTTGTTATTTTATTTGGAAAGTGTTTCGAACATAATGTATGACAAGCTCTTGATAAATACAATGTATTGTTACTATTGTTACAATGCTCTCTGCCAACAGGCTCTACGGCAGGGGTGGGCAAGGAGGGCCGTATCCATTTCTGGATTTCACACCAACTGCTGCTCTTAATTATTTAATAAGCCCAATCATTTACGTGATCTGACATTTTAGCTAAAAAAATGTGATAAGCCCATCAATGACAGCTGAAGACTGTTCTTGTGTTCCCATATGAAACATGTTACTGTGGTCTAATCTACGAGTGAACCAGCATTGACGTATACAACTCATTAGCTAATCGAGCCGGGGTAATCGGGAGAAACAAAAACCCGCATACACACCGGCTCCTCCAGGACCGGAATTGCCCACCCCTGTGTGTGGGTGCGTTCCTCAGAGAGGGGTGATCAGTGCTCTGGATCAGGTGCAGTACTCACTGGAGCGGATCTTCTTGTAGAGCGGGACATCGGGCTTCTTGTACAGCTGAAATGGATAAATGCCGTCAAATGTAAATGTAATGTAAGACATATGAGGTGGACCAAACAGTCAAACTACGGATCAAACAAAACCTAGCGGAGAACCCCCTACCCCCACTATCACCACCTACACCCCTTCCCCTCGGAGTGGGACACTCAGCCCTGACCCAAAAGCAAGGGGTCCCCAAACTTTTTCTAATTTTACTTTTCTGATTTTGCCCTATTTTTCTCCCAATTTGGTAGCCAATTACCCGCTGTGCTTAGTTCAATCCCCCTTCCGTCATAGTTCACTGCCGTAGTCCTGTGACCGGCAGCGACAATGGCGAAGCGCTGCCTCCTCCGAGACAGCACTCGTCGTGCCATCGACTGTAATTCCGGTACCCCAGAACCACTCCTGTGTGCAGCGAACTGTGTGTCGGCTTCCCTCCCTGGGGCGGACAGCCAATTGCCGCCCCGATGGCACTCCCGGCCAGAGCTGACTCTGGCGCGACGGGGAATCGAACCCCAGTCGCCGTGGCCAGCGTCGGACGTAGAAACCACTAGACCACGCGGGGAGGCCGGGATCCCCAAACTTTATACTGCGTTCCCGTTTCTCACATTCACCGATCTTCTCCGTGCCCCTACCGACGCACGCAATCAGAAAGTGACTGCATCAGATCAACTTCAACAGGACAAACAGTTTGGAGCCACACTGTTAGCTGATTGAGTATGAAGGGCAAAAGCCACGCTGTATCCCTGTCCTCATTGGTGCATTTGAGATGAAATGACCCCCGAGCATTAGGAGCACAGGCACCTGGTTGTGTTTCCACATCCACAGGATGTCGTAGGGCAGCTGGAAGTCGATGCGCTTCTGCCGCAGGTACTTCCCTGGGTGAGAGATGAAGACAGTGAGGGACGTGACTTAAGACACACACACAGACAAATGCGCGCACGCACAGGCTGGCAGGCTGGCTGGCTGGCTGACTGACAGACAGACAGACAGACAGACTCACCGACGTGGATGGGAGCAGGGAACAGGCCGTACTCGTGCTCCCCTGGCGTGTATTCCAACCTCTCCTTCTTCAGCTGCAACAGCTGACTACGAGGACTGAGAGAGAAAGAGAGGGGAGGGGAGAGAGAGAGAGAGAGAACATGAAAGACATGAAACGGAAAGAAGAGAATACAAAAAGGCAGCTGACATTCTAACAGGTGCAACAAAGGTGTCTGCCACTTGACTGAGGCCGAGAGCGGTAAGGAGAGACAGCTGGAAGGGCAGGGGGAAGGGGAGTCTGCTCGTTCGACGTGTGAAAGAGGGAGAGAAAGCGAAGCGTCTCTCGTTCGTGACCTTGGTGCCGCTGACAGGCTGAAGTGCCGGCGAGTGGCACTCAGGAGGGACGAGCACATTTATGGGCCTGTCACTCACTCAGCGGTCTTGTAGACATCAGAGTAAAGGCCCGCCCTCTGGAACTTCTTCTTGGGCGGCCTGGCTGCCCTCTTCTCCCGCTGGCTGGTCGGGGCTAGAGGCAGAGCCTGCTCCACTGACGGCTGGCCCAAGAATTCTGGGGAGGTGTGGCTGCCAGCCTTGCTCTCCAGAGCACTAAGAATAAGGAGTGTGTAGAGACAGAGAAAGAGAGAGAGAGAGAGGGGGGAGAGACAGAAAGAGAGACAGACAGACAGAGAGAGAGAGAGAGAGAGAGAGAGAGAGAGAGAGAGAGAGAGAGAGATTTTGTTACTTTGCAGAACTAGTGTAATAGCATGGGCACTCCACCAGGGGGCGGTCTATTATGATTTATTGAATACATAAAGCACTCATGTTGGTATTGGATGCTTGTGTGCTGAAACGCAGTGATCATGGTAAAACTATGGGACAGTATATCATTTTCAGGCTTGGAGGATTATTTGGGATATTTTTGCCATGATGTCATCCTTATCCACAGAACAGACAATGTGTATCAGACAAAAAGGGCAGATCTGGAGATGGTTATTTGCTGACAGGTTGGAGAGAGCGTAGTCCAAAAATATGCAGTGCTGCCTCAATGCACTGCGCTGGTTGGTGAAAGCAGCGGGGTGCTCACCTGTGTGAGGTCTGCTCACCTGCGGAAAGCGTGCAGCTCCTCCTGGGTGAACCAGCCTCTTCTCTCTTCCCCCCTGGGTCCAGCCCCCCTGCCCCTATCCTCCTCTTTTCCTCCCTCTGGCCTTTCCTCCTCTTCAGCCTGCTCCTCATCGTCCTCCTCCTCCTCCTCCTCCGCCCCCGCCTCCTCCTCCTCTTCCTCCTCCTCCTCCTCATCCTCCTCTCCATCTCTCTCCCAGCGCCTCCTCTTCTGCCCTGTCCTGTGCTGGCCCTGCACCACGGCCTCGATCGCGTCCGACACCGTGTCGCCCTCGTCTCCGTCTCTCTCCCTCCCGTCCCCGTGCTGGGGGGGCGGGGTCTGCGTGGGCTCTGGGGGCGGAGACGGGGAAGGGGGCGGGGAAGGCAGGGGGTACTTCCTGGGGCGCCCCGGGCCCCTCTTCTTCACCACGTTGTTGCCGACGCGCGCCTGCCTCTGCAGCTTCTTGGCCCGGAGGATCTTGTTGACGTGGTCCAGACTGCGCTTGGTGGACAGGGCCCTCTCGCACCCGGGGCCGGGCCCGCGGGCGCGGTGGTGCAGCGGGGGCTGCTTGGAGCGGGGGGAAGGGGCGGGGCCAGGGGACCTGGAGGCTGGGTCCAGGCAAAACGCTTGGGAGGGGCTGGGCTGGCGACTGCCGCTCCCCCTCTCCCGGCTGGGCGGCCTGCGGGAGCCCTGCCCCCCTCCCCCTCCACCAGGCACGTCGTGGCTGCAGTGCAAGGAGTGCCGGGAGGGGTAGTGTGAGTGAGAGTGCAGGCCCTGCTGCTGCTGCTGCTGGTGGTGGTGGTGGTGCGCCGTGACCTCCGTACACTCGGGGGCGCCAGAGCTGGCACCTCGGGACTCAATGCCCGCTGTCATGCCTGCGGAGCAAAAAAGACAGGGAGAGTTGGAAGGCAGAGTTAATCACGGTGCGCTCGCGAGACGGCAACAAGTCTCCGCCGGGACCAGGCCGAGGCCTTTCTAAACAGCGAGGCCCAGGATGATCACATCAATGATCACTCGCTGGGAGATCTAAGAACTACATGAAAACAAGGATCGACGGGGTCGATCAATCACAATTATTCACTCAGCGTTCATTAGATCGACAGCACTTAACAGAACCAGCACAGCTCATCTATCAGAGGCAGAAAGACACCGTGCCTGACAAACTAAAAGACACCGGTATAAAGACGGCATACATACTCCACGTTGAAAACTGGCTGTGCGTGACGAGCTCCTGAATAAACGGAGCCTTCTCCTTACTACGCGATTTCCACGGTCCATTTCTGTCGTGCCCTCTGGGAGCGTGTTTCACACATGAAAGGGGACGCGGTTTGATCGCGTTAAAGCCGCAAGGGGAAGCGGCCTTATCGCTGAGGAATACCGCCAAGACAAACGGCGGCAAACATCGTCTTATGAGTCGGGAGTAAAAGCACAACAGCCAGCCATCAAAACATAACCGTAGTTACAGTAGGGCCGTGTGCAGCACACATTGGCTCTTTCGTCATTACACAATATAGTCATTTTGGAGATTTCAAATACAGGACAGACATTTCACTTGCGCTCAATCTCAATCTCACTCACAAGCGCTTTCCCGAAGCGATTTAATTACGACGAGTGAGCTCAATCATTTAGACAACGATCAAGAGGAAAAAATGATGCAAATGTAATTATTTTATCTATTGAGAACAAACAAACCGCAGCCAAGCAAGTGAATGAGGTAGCTAGTCAGGTCAGGTATCATCAGTTAAATCAGTGCTTTAAAACCTTCCTGTGTCTCCAAACCAATAATTGGGTTACTTGTTTTTTTTTCACATCTAGCCTTACACCCCCCCCCGCCCCTGGGAGTATCTGACTGCTTGTTTGAAGTCAAAGTTGGACTGCCTTTCAGGGAGCCGGACAGTCACTTCTTCTGTCTAGAGCCTTTTGCAGTTTTTTTGGTGAACGATTGTTTTATTTCATTACTTTTCCTGTACCCCGTATCCCATGTCCCACACACATCAAGCTTCATTATGTGGTGAAAATCACAATGCCGTCGAAAATCAGCAGCATGTTCTCAGCGGCCGGTTCCCAAACAGCAAGGTGCTTTTTTGGACACACTGTCTAACTAACTCCTCCAGCATTCACTTGCAGTGCATTTAAAAAACATCTGCTTCCTGATTTCTGAAAAGACATCATCCCAGCAAACTTTCCTGTTTCTCCTGGCACGCTAAATCACACACGGTGGGTGAATAGACACACATACTCTGTAGTGCACTGTCATTTTCAAACATCCTTTACCAAAACCTTGTAGGCTAGCCAAAATATACATATTTCGTTTCGTAAATCAGTCACACTTTATTTTAAGCACCTACTATACATTGGAATTCAACCTGTTCACAGTATAACCAATTTTTAAAAGTAGTTGGTAAACAATGTTGTGCAGGGAGTAAACAGGGAATAACTTTAGTTTTTGGCAAACAAGTTTTAGGCATCATCTCTGTAAAAATGTATTGTCTTGATCTGTTGTTTCGAATGAAATCGAGGTTCTTGCATCGACGGTTACAGTTAGTTACAGTTCTTGGAAACGGTGCTCTGTGAACAGGTGGAAATCACCCGTGAGACTCATTCAGCTATGGCACTGCGTTTCGGTATGATGGCCTGGTAGCCAATCCTGACCGCGCCAGTACCGACTGTGGCTGGCAGCCCCGCTGGGCGCCGCAATAACTGGTGGGAGCGTCTCCCGGGGGGTTGGCGGGATTGTCCTCATCTCACCGTGCACCTGTGACTCCCGCGGTCTAACACGATGACATCAGTGAACAGCAGAGGGAAAAGCAGCAGCGCATTGAGTGAAACAAGTATGCCGGCTGTTTATCATTGGCCGGCTCTAGGCATGACAACAAACTGTGTGATTATTGCTCTGTGCAGATGGGTAGTGGCCATATATAAACAATGGCTACAGCTACCCGCACTCAGACCAGTCTGGTCTTCTTCAGGATACTTGGCATACCGCTGATTTGTAAAAAGGGTTTCTAATGGTATAAATCATGCCTTTAAAATAAAGCATGACTGATATATGCCTCTTACATTTGCCCTCAACAGACAACTCAACTTGAAACGGGCTGGTGCCTTTTTAGACCGAGGGTAGCCCCTGAAGTGTAAAATATGTAAAGCATTCCGGCAAGTTTCTATCTTTCGCTGAGAATTGGAATGGGTCTAATGCTGACAGACACTTGCATGCTGTGAGATTAGGAGATTACTTCAGAAAAGAGGGAGAGGGAGTTTGTATGAGTGAAGTAGCACTGAAATAACAGCAGAGACAGGGAGTTTGTATGAGTGAAGTAGCACTGAAATAACAGCAGAGGAAGAGGGAGTTTGAATGAGTGAAGTAGCACTGAAAGAACAGCAAAGACAGGGAGTTTGTATGAGTGAGGTAGCACTGAAATAACAGCAGAGGAAGAGGGAGTGTGTATGAGTGAAGTAGCACTGAAATAACAGCAGAGGAAGAGGGAGTGTGTATGAGTGAAGTAGCACTGAAATAACAGCAGAGACAGGGAGTTTGTATGAGTGAAGTAGCACTGAAATAACAGCAGAGGAAGAGGGAGTTTGTATGAGTGAAGTAGCACTGAAATAACAGCAGAGACAGGGAGTTTGTATGAGTGAAGTAGCACTGAAATAACAGCAGAGGAAGAGGGAGTTTGTATGAGTGAGGTAGCACTGAAATAACAGCAGAGGAAGAGGGAGTGTGTATGTCCCTATCAGCACGGGATGTGGTAGGCTTCAGCATGGGATGTGGTAGGTAGGCAGTCGCAATGGTTAACAGATATGTGGAGACACATTAAAGGAGTCACCAAGCCACCCCCAAAAAGGGGGTAAAACCACAAAGAAAAGCAGCTGGAGGAAAGATAAAAATAAAAGGCTGCATAAATGAAAAAGAAAGTTTAAGTGCTGAGAGATTTTTTATCTGGCCGATGTGACGTATGCCAATGCACGTATGCCATGTGCCCTCTCACCTGCCTTTTCTTCATCTATGGTAACATTGTGCACTTAAGAAACAACTACCTCTTCTGTCTTTACGTGCTGTGAAGTCAAGGCAAAGCATGAGAGTATTATAAGAACTGCAAGTTCTACTAGTAGAATCAGGATCATATCCATTAATTTGCGGAAGTCTGTATTTTCGGTAATGGCCAAATGGTTTCGTTTTTCCCGTAGTCAGACAATGAATTTTTTTTGCTGTCATTTGCTGATATTTAGGCTACCAGCGAATGGACACTCTGTTCCCTAGAGACGGACAGGCTCTGAAAATAGCTGGTATACCCTGCGCGTTTGTTTGAAATCAGCAAGTATGCAGCTCCCAGTGGATCCAGGTAGATTGATTCTCTACGCACTCGTCCGGGACTCCAAGCTACTAGACGAGACACCAGGACCAGCTAACGTGACCCTAATTCTTACTACAACCATTCTGCCCCCAAAAAAAGCAGTGCCCTGGGGGTCAGCACTTGGGGGAGTGTTCTGCACTTGTCTGGCACATTACACCCCTCCGTCCACGCCGCAGAGACAAAAAACAGCCGCCACTCCCAGAGAATCATACCACAGACAATGAGAAAATTACAAGGCAAAAAGAATGATAAGATGAGACAAGACAGGCTGGCCGCCATGGCCCGGAGAGAGAAAGAAAAAGGAATGGGACAGAGAGGAAGAAAGAGGGAGAGGGAGAGGGAGAGAGGGGGGAGAGAGAGAGAGAGAGAGAGAGAGAGAGAGAGAGAGAGAGAGAGAGAGAGAGAGAGAGAGAGAGAGAGAGAGAGAGAGAGAGAGAGAGAGAGAGAGAGAGAGAGAGAGAGAGAGAGAGAGAGAGAGAGAGAGAGAGAGAGAGAGAGAGAGAGAGAGAGAGAGAGAGAGAGAGAGAGAGAGAGAGAGAGAGAGAGAGAGAGAGAGAGAGAGAATATGAGTCAGTTTTCCTCCGCTGGAGTTCCCCCTCAGAGGCTAGTCTGTTTCTGGGAATCGTGCACACGCACTCACAGATGGAAAGCACAAACAGGCCGTGTTTCCATACAACAGCACAATGTGAAAAAGAGCTGCTTTGGCATTTTGGTCTTTTTTTGGGGGGGGGGGGGGGAGCTACCGATGGGATATAACGCCTTTTGACATCCTGTTGCGGACAAACCACAAAATCACCGCCCTATACGAACCAAATTCTATATTCTACATGTGCGTAAACAAACAGCTAGTACAAAGAGGGAAACCAAAGTGCGTGCAATTTGAGAACCACTACACGAGTGCAATCTGAAATTCTATATCCTAACATGTGGTTACTACTTACAATGCCACGAACGGCTGCAAGCTCACAGTGCATTTCATTCATGCTCACAAAACACTCACTGAAGACAATGCACTCGCTGTGCCCGAGACAGCATCACCCTGATCACATTCCCATTCAGTCCCACTCTCTCTTCCTTAATCCTGTCCACTGAAACCCAACACGTGCACTTGATGTATATTTTACACATAAACTGAGAGCGAGAAAGAGAGAGCATGTACACTACTGTTTCAGATATTATCCGACACGTGCAGAGCATTCAAAAACGGATATTTGGGCATTTCAAAAATAATGCGGGATCGTACGTTGTTTGTGTTTGCCGTGGTGGATGACAAGGGGTGGAGCTGTATAAATTAAGAGAGGGGGTCTGATACACAACCATGTTGTTTTGAAAGGCTTCATTGGAAGGAGGACCATTTTAAATTTGAATTTGGGAGACAATGAGAAATTGCTAGATAGCAAGATAGATAGGAGTGGGGGGGAGAGGGGGAGAGAGCATGGAGTCAGTCTACATGTGTAACTGGTTATTTAAGAGTTTTGCTGCCAAACACTTTCATAAAAAAACAACATACCTCCTTGCTTCAACCCTCCCCTCCCTGTATTCCTCTCTGTGTATATCCATTTCCCCCTGTCACTCTCTAACCACCCTGTTAAACTGCCCTGCTCTCTCCCAGTCTCCGTACCCACTCCTTACTTTAAATTCTCCGGCTCAAACAGGCCGCGCAGGCCAATGTACACAACGCAGCAATGGCCAGGCTTTTTATAACCGCACCAGCAGGTCAGCGGCTGTATGCCGCTCGCCGGCCAGCAAACACAAACCACACATCTTACTGAATGCGGTGCAGTCATAATGAGAGAGCCCAAATTTCCGGCAGTTGGACAAACAAACCGAGTGCGACTGCGCACCGCAGCTGATGTGCTATCCTTGTACTCACATCTGTCAGAGAAACTAGACTATGAACCGAAATGAATGAGATAGCCTACTTTGGTGAAAACGAACCCCTGAAAATTTTTGTAAGGGGTAGTGGTGCGAAGCAGTGGTTAGTGCACTGGATTCTGAACCTTGTGCACTCGATGTGCGACACGTACTTAGCCTAACATGCATCGCTCACTGAATTAAAGCTAGCAACCAGGAAAGGGAGTCCACCGAGTTCCTCTTTCTATTTACCTCTCTTCATCCATCCATTCATCCATTCCTCTCTCTCTCTCTCTCTCTCTCCCATCCCCCCCCCTCTCAATTTCCCTCTATCTCCTCACGTTCACCCTCTGGCACATGTCTTTCCTACCGTCTCCCTGCCTCCACCGTCCCCATCTGTGACCGGCAGATGACCCTGTGTCCTAAACCGCAATCCTGTTGCTCTGCCCGGATTAGGCTGACTGTGTTCCCACTACGCCACTCGCTGCACACATTTCAAACACTGCCTGAATGGGCTGGGGCGGCCTCCAGCTTAATTCACCATACGCTGTACTGACTGCTCACAATGGCATGATGGGAAATGTAACCCAGAGATAAAACTACTGGCGGCGGGCACAATGCAGACGCTGCACGCCAAATGCAGGCAAATCCACAGCCTGCTGTGTGCAAACGTGCTTTCCAGAGTTGGCCAACAAAAGGGAATGTTGCACTGTACAATATGGCATAGGCCCCAGAGCCCAGCCGGCTGTTGCCACCACAGCCTGTTGTTGAAACAATTGTATTCTTCTGTATCGTAGGTGCAACTTGAGAAGCAGTTACTTAATGACCTACAGAATCTGATTCTGTCAAACTTAAGCATGCGCGGAATCTGAATGGACAGCAATTAGGTGTGTGATCAATTCCACAGATTCATCTCACGTTTCTGATCCCTCCACTGTTCATAATCCCAAATCAGTTGCCCTCAATTTCACTTTGCTTGTAGCTCACTGTATTCTACCCCCGATTCCACCTGAACTCCCATCAATATCATTTTTTAGTACCGCAACATTAGGAAATCAACTAAGCAGAAGACTGAATTCCCTTCACCGTGCCAGTTTAATTCAGTTTAATTCCAATTCCAGAGCTTGGATTCCAAGTTACTTCCCAATTCCCCACCTTATCCCTTTTGATTGCACTATTTTATTACAGGTAAATTTGAAAGTGGACACCCCCTACAGCAAAAACATTAATTTCACCCAAAGCCACCACACAGCCCTTCCTCACCTGTCTCTCTCCTCTCAGCAGATGAGGGGCGGTCTTTCCTGAGTGTCCCGTCCAATCCTGGGAAGCTCCTGGTAAGTCCTGCTGCGGCACCTCTCCTGCCCCTGCCACCCCTCGATGCAGTCCGGCTCAGTGCAGAAGCAAACAGGTTGGTGTGTTGGGGAGGGGTATGGGAGTGTGTCAAACCCGGCAGGGGTGTCAGGGGGTCCTCGTCCTCCTCACTGTCTGAGCATCCCACGGGGTCTGGCTGGTGTGCCACTGCGAAGGAGTCCTGGCTGGGGTTGGTCTTTTTGGAGAAGTTGGCGTAATCCACTTCAGGGCTACCCCTCCTCAACCAGGCCTCCTGGTGATGATAGCCCCTCGTTCCCCCTCCAGTGGACAAATAGGAGGGGCCCAGGCATGAGAAAGGCGTTTCTTTACGTTTGTACCTCTCCGCTGAAGATGAGGAGGAAGAGGAAGGGGAATTGGCTGGAGGTGTAGTCACCGAATTACTGCCATTAGTGGAAGCAGTGGGATCTTTTCCGTACCGGTAGCGCTGCAGAGAGTCCATCACTCCCACACTTCCTCTTCCTAAACCTCCTAATCCCGTACCTCCAGACAAACCACCTCCAGTCCCCTCTGCCCCACCCTCCTCCCCCCGCCGGTCCCGGTGCTTGTGTCTGTGTTTGTGTTTGTGTTCGTGCAGCCAGCCATAGGACAGCTCGGGGGGCACGGCTGGGTACAGCATGGGGGACCTGCCCCCTCCCAAAAACTCCTGCCTCAGGAGCTTGTGTTTCTTCTTGTGGAATTTGGCCGGGTTGAGCAAAAGGTGAGGAGCGTGGTGGTGCATGTATGAGGGTGGAGGGGGTGGGGGAAATGAGGGAGAGTGGTGAGGGTGGGGCGGCGGCGGGTGAGTTGGTGTGTGGTGCGGGTGAGGATAGAGGGTCGCTGTCGGGGGGTACCCTCTGTAGTAGCTCAGTCCCAGAGGGGGAGAGGAGTAGGGCACGCTGTAAGAGGGGTGATAGAAACCAGCTCCCGAGAGGGGAAACCCCAGCCCGTGGACGAAAGGCACCTCCGCCATGGCCTCACGCAGCTTCGGAGGACGTCCCCGCTTCTTCTTGAGGTCCGGCTTGCGGACGTAGTGCAGGGAGTCACAGGGGTAGGCCGGGTGCGGGGAATAGAACCCGCTGAAGTTGATCCTGAAGATGGTGGGGAGGAGGTCTCTGGCTAAGTAGTGGTGAGGGGGAGGGTGACTGTTGCCCCCAACACTGCTCCCGCCACCCCCAATGGCCGTCCCTCTGCCTCCTGCTCCCCCGCTCCCCAGCCCTAAAGCACTCCCGAGCCCAACCGTCGTGCTGCGGTGGGCTATCCGAATCTCGCTCAGCCTGGCTATCATGTCCTCCAGCTCAGCCAGGAAGTCCGGGTCCTGCCGTCGGGACCGGAGCTGCAGGTATTTCTTCTTGCGCTTGCGCTTCTGCCTCTTCAGCTTGTCGTACCCAGGGCAGTTGTGCCCCGCCGCTTGCACTTGTGCTTGTGCTTCTCCTTGTGGCTGACCAGTGCCGAGGGCGGGGGTGCTGGGGGCGTCCGGCGGGGGTCCGGAGACACTCCGGAGCCCAGAGGGGAAGGGGAAGGGGAAGGGGAGGGGCGGTCAGTGTGCCTCCGTCGGCCTCGGGGGTTCACTCCAACTGTCACTCCTGCCATTGACCCGACCACGCCGGGCATCAGAACTCCACCTGTCATGCCCTGGGCGATCCCTAAGCCACCCAACCCGCCTAACCCACCCAAACCGCCACCCCCACTTCCTCCTTTCTCCCCCCGGTCAGAAGTGCTGTTGTTGTCCGTTCCTATGCCACTGTCGCTAGGTACCGTTTCCTCGCTGTGAGACTCGCTGACGGGCGACGGCGTGGCCTCCTTCAGCTCGTTCAGGTGAGAGGGGGACGTGGGCAGAAGGGGTGGGGGAGGGGAGAGCTTGCGATAGTGAAAGTGGTGCCGGTAGTGATGGTGGTGATGGCCCCGGCATGAGGACTTCTTCAGTGGGGAAGGGATTGAGGAGGAGGAGGAGCCTAAGGGCACGAGAGGTCTAACCGGGGAGGGGGCCGGGGAGGATGGAGGACGGAGGGGGAAGGGGTGGTGGGCGTGGCTGCAGTGAGAGTGTGACAGGAAATGCACGGTGCCCGGCTCCACAAAACCGGCATCGCTAATGGGACTTTGGCCACCGCTGGACTGTGAGAGCGAGGGGGAGGGAAAGACCTCTGAAGGGAGTGCATGCTGCTGGGCATGGAGGGACTGGGACGGGGGATGGTGAAGGGGTGAGTTGGAGGCTGGGGGCAGGAAATTTTCTGGCGGAGGAGTAGGAGTACACGCTGGGGGATTAGCTGAAGCTTTGGGCTTGCGTCCCCTCCTTTTGCCCATGTATATTGTCCCCTTCTTACTGACGTTGATCTGAGGACCTAATTTGCTACCGAAAGAGGCCGCCAGGGAAGACAAGGAGTGCTTAGCAGCTGCTACAGTCCCTACCACCCCTCCACTCGCCGTCCGCGAGGGCTCGGCAACAGCTCCCGTCCCAGGGCCCAGCAAGATCTGACTGAGAAGCCGCTTGCGCTTCAGAGTCTTCATCTTATTGATTTTGCCAATAATGGTCTTCATTATCAGCTGCCCGTTGCCTTTCTTGCGGAAAGTCTTCTCCCCTTCGGCACCCTCCCCTGCTGTCAACCCGCTCCCTCCCCTCTCCTCCAAGGCCAACGTTGGGGGCTGGGTCTCCTGGGGTAAGGTTGGGGGCAGGCGCTTAGGGCGCCCACGTTTCCTAGGCATAGGTTTTGGAGGGTTCAGGTCCACCTCTGGATGCAAAACAGGGGGGTCCTGCTCCTCTTTGGACTTGAGCAGGGAGTACACCTTTGAAGGGGGCAGCCGGACTGAGCGACCGTGAGGTGGGGCATCCAGCCTGGGCATCTTGGACTTTGGGCGACCTCGTTTCCTGGGTGGAGCCGCAAAGAGCTGGGACACAGAGGGCGGGACTCGGTTAGGGTTGGGGGGCCGTCCTACCGGTCTGGGTTTGTGAGGCGGTGGGGGCAGCGCTGTGGATGGGCTCAAATGAGGCTTGCACAGCTTCAGTCGCTTCTCGTCGGCTGCACAGGCCTGAGCCGGCCGCTGCGTCCGATTCACTACCCGTGTCCAACGGGGGCGCCTACCCTTGCGCTTCTTGAGGGGTTTGCAGTCCTGTTCTGAGGGTGAACTGGGGAACATATCGACTGTGTCCTTTACAGGAGGTGGTGGGGCGCTGGCAGGGGGAAGGTTGGAGGGCGAGGAGGTCCGTCTTGTGGATTCTGAGGGGGCAGCTGTGCGTCGATCCCGACTTGGGCTACGATTAGTGGGACTCAAACTCTTTCTGCCCTCACCCCGAGAAGGAGAAACAGCCCCTTTACTGTTAGTCTCTCGCCTTCCTAGTTTCATTGAAAAGGCGCCTTTGCTCAAGTCTCTGGGGCCATCTTTCTCTCTGTCTTGCTCCCTCTCTCTCTCGCTACTTTCAGAGGTTTGGGTGGGCCCACCTCTAGTAAGACTGGTGGCAGGGCACCGTCGACTATCTAACACACCCCCAGCTCTTTGATCCGGGTAGGACTTAGGTGGCAATAAAGATGATGACAGCGGCCGATAGGTGAGAGGCAGCTGTTGCCTGACACCATTACCACTGTTGTTGTTGCTGCTGTTGTTGTTGTTGCTGCTGCCTCTCCTGCTTTCACCTTCCCCCTCCTCTTTTCTGGATGGCGCATTAAACTTCTCCAGAATACTATCTCTGTGGCGCGGGCCAGGGGGGCGGCCAGGGGGCCGGGAAACTGGCACAGGAGAGTGGGTGGCTGGGAGTTGGACAAGGGGGTGGATCCCATCACTCTGCTCTGCGAGGTGGGGTCTGGCCGCTGCGGGCTGGGTACTGTGGCAATGGTGGCCAAGTTCACATTCCCTGTGGTGCCGGTGGAGGAGGGGATTTTGCGCACCTTGCCCTTGGTGGATTTAGAGGGTGGGCAGATGGCAATGAGTTGAGCCAGTTTCTCTGTTACAGTGGGCGAGCCACCATTTAACACACCTCTGTCCCTTTCGCTTTCCCTCTCCCTCTCGCCATAAGTGGACTGAGGGGGTTTGGAAGCTCCATCGGACCCACCTCCTTCCTTAGGGTCCTGTGCCAAGGGGGCAGGAGGGGAAGGCCCTGGGGTAGAGGTGGGAGGGCTGTTGCTTGGTGGAGATGGGTTTTTCTTTTCAGGAGGGGTCAGTCTGTCGTCTGTTCCGGGCCGGTGAAGATTCAAAGGCCTCTCTGCAAAGGGGTCTGACTTCGCTTCCGACTTACGGGCCAGTTTTGGGGGACCCTGTTGAGGAATACAGACATTACATACAACCAATTCACATTTACACTGGATAGATATACTGTGAACTGAGCAAGAAATATCTTTCCATCTGAATGTTAAAAGAACTACATTTGGAATAGAGTTAAGCAGTATCTCTGAAAATACAATGTTCTGTATGCTGTATGATAAATTGTGAACAGTGGTCAGCTACAACAACTGTGCAGGGTACTGCGGTCTCTGAGGAGGCAGAGCAAACAGTACCGTTTCATATGGGCTTTAGTCAGACAACCATAAGTATTTGAATCATCTTTCTCTGGAGAATTCAACAAACATTTTAATGGTAGGGTGCATTTATGAGTTTCTACACATAAATATTTGGACAATTTGGCAAGACTTTAGCACAATGGTTTCAGCTTTTAAACTAAGAAGCATTGAATTGAATCTGCCGTCTCCTATAAATCAGCAAGCCAAGACTTTGTTGCAAGTTTGTGAAATATATGCAAGCATTTTCTTCTTGTGAGACACAAGATGTTAAAAAGACATTTTAAGATTTTTGTTTGAAGACTCTGTCTTAGCGACACTGCTAACATCATAGGTGTTTTCATCAAAGCCTCAGTACATTTTTTTTTTTTCCCCCCCTTCAACCAAGGGCTTTAGCAACTCCTCCCCCTAAATAGGGCTCGTCCTGAAATGCTGAGTTTGGTGCTCGTTCCCAGCTGCTTAATAGCACGAGACGAACAATGCAGAGACGGATAGAAAGAGAGGTGGAACCAAGAGGGTAATGGAGCGAAAAGAGGGGAGTGGACAGGCTATATGTCTGCAAGTCTCTTATTGCGATATATAGCAAAGGTCAAATATTTCTGTGTACCACTGCTGTTGTTTGTCGTGACTTAATTGACTGGGAAAGACGGGTGAACGAGAGGCATAGCGACGTGAATACAGAGAATCGCCAGCTCTGGACTAGACTCAAAAACATTATCAGGGTCAAAGCGAGGACAATGAGAGAGAAAGGGGGGGGGGGGCTAGAGGAGGAGGAGAGAAGAGGACACAGCGACACAGAAACAGAGGTGAAAGGAAGAGACGGGGAGAAGAAAGCACAGATAAAAAGGTGAGATAACAACACAGACGACGCAGACTACCTGACAGAGAGGTGAAAAGAAAAAGGAGAAAGGGAACATTGTTCATGCCTTAACTGCAGTTAGTCAAAATGTGCAATTGGTAAAAAAAAAAAAAAAGAGACATTTCATGCTTTATGGGGAGTCATAAGCTGTAATGGGATTTTTCATATCAGTCAGACATTTGCTTCTGCTTGTCACCTTTTCTAAAGTACATTTTCAGACACAAAGGAGTGTTGTGAATCTCCAGAAGCACAGATGACACAATTGTTATGACAGCTTATATCTAAGGGACTGGGTGCAGCGATGCCTCCCGGCCTGGAATCAAATCCTGACTCTCTCAATGCCAGCTGTGGCTGGTGAATCGGATGCCTGCAGTCTACCTGCGCAGCTCAGCTCGTGGACTATAGACTGTATAACAAGGGGGTGCTGTTCGCACGTCCCTCTGTGGATACAAATGCTAGTCTGTGCTCAATCCTAAATTGAGGAAGTACACAGTAGCAATGGGGTGGGCTTGCAGTTACGATTAGGCATTCCAAGTTCGGAGAAAAATGGAAACAAAAACGTGTGTTTCAAAATATGGAATATACAGAGGCTCCACAGTGGCTAAGTCAGTAATAGCACTCCCCAAAAACGGCAGGCCCTATAGCCAAGACAGGGCTATGACTCTGGGCTATATTATCAAGTCTGGGCCATTAGCCGACTATGACCAGGGGTACACAGTAGTGTGACAACTGACTTCATTCCACAGGGAGCAGGGTGACTCAAGCTGGCCAGGGTTCCTTGCTTTTACCGCTGCCTAAAGCCCTAGCTACCCGTAACGCACCTACAGGTTGCTGGTAAAAGATGTGCCTCTCGGGCCCCCGGATGGCTCAACCGGTAAAGGCACTTACCCGGAGTGCAGGCGTGGGTGGCATAGCAGTGAGGTAAGAGCATAGTGCAATTAGCAATTCCACAAATGGGGGAAAAATAGAAGGAAAAACTCAACAAAATAATACAGAAACTGCAGGAAAATGGAAGAGGGTAAAGCATGATTCACACATTCCTAATTGCTTACCCTTTTCCCAGGGGGGTTTCCGATGAGAGGGGTCGGTGGGGCTGGAGGGGGGGAAGGAGTAGGGGCAGCAGCTGGTGAAGAGATCGTGGAGGGCTGGTTCGCGGCTGGGTGCAAAGCCGCGCTCCGCTCTCGGTCTCTGTCTCTGTCGTGCTGGGCGCCGTGTGTGCCGCTGGCCACAGACCCGCCCCCGCGGCAGCCCCGCCCACCACCCCGCCCCTGCCTCACGGACGTCCGGATGGCCGGGCGGCACACGTAGTTCTCCAGGATCTTGGGCGGCTTCTTCATGCGCTTGGCCTGGAGCCCGATCTTGAGCTTGACGTTGCCCTCGGAGAAGTTGGTCTCTTTGACGGAAAATTGCTGGTCGTCACCAGAGCCGCCACCGCCGCCCCCTCCGCTCCCGGCCTCCGCCGGAGATCCCGCTCTCTCCTTCTCTCTCTTCTCGTCTTCTTTCTTCCCGCCCCCTCCCTCCTTCTCTCTCTCCCCTGGAGGAGGAGCTGTGGGAGGGAGGGGGGGCGGAGTGGCGGACCCTCCCTGGGTCCTCTGATCCATCAGAGGTTTCGGGGGAGAGGGAGTGGTGCTGTCCCCGGGTGCAGCTTCCAGGGACAGGTGGAGGGAAAAGGGGAGGAGGGAAAGGGGGAGGGGGGGTCAACAGGGGTAGGAAAGCAATGCTTGTTCGGTGGCCGTCGGTTTGTCCTCTTCCAACCGTCCAATCTTCTCTCTCCGTCTTTCTGGCTAGAATGACAATAAAAGAAAGGATGAACATAACATAAGCCATTTGGCAGACGCTTTTATCCAAAGTGACTTACAGTAGTGAATACATACATTTTTCAGTATATGTGATCCCAATGGTAACTGAACTCACAACCTAAGCAATGTCAGCACCACGCTCTACCTACTGAGCCACATAGAACAACAATGAAGGACCAGGGGAATGGACAGAGACAGTCTTGACTGGTCATTTGCTGGAAGAGTAGCCTAGACAAAAAGCTACACTATACAAAACAAACCATCATTTGTGGAATGGAGGGGTTTTCACACTGGCATGACTTACATGTCTCCCAATCATGTGTGACATTTAGACCCTACTAACCTGGATAGAAAGCCATACTGGCCCACATCGTGCCACACCACCCCATGGGAGGACTCAGAATACTGGATTTTTTCTTAGCATTGGTTCAGAAATCACACACTTGTTAACATGGTAGCCTGTGTGGCATTGTTACATATTCATAGCTATAATCGCTAGATATTTACTAAAGCCTATGTGATATATGGAATCAACAGTTTTGACCATTTTACCCAGGCTACTAAAAACATTGATCTACCTATAATTGATTAGTCTAAATAAAGGTAGCTTCATTATACCGTAAATACATTTTGTGGTATCTCAGCTCAACTTGTTTTTTCACTGCCTGTATAAAGGCCACATAATATTATCCAAAATTAAAGAAATGTGTTTTATTTCAGGCTATTGATATTTTTGGAATTCAAGAACTTTCAAATTACCCCAATTTTTCCTTTATCGTGTCTATATAAAAATCGCTTTATCTTACAGGAGCCTGGGTCCGAAATAAAATAACATCAAATAACACTGCATCATTAAGAAACAAAACTGAAAGTTAAGAAACGGGACTCCACTTCCAAGAAGATCTAAGATGGTCATGTGGGGGAAACGGTACTGATATCACACAAAGGCAACTCAAAAACACAGCCCAATAACATAATTATTTCAAGTAGAGAAGTGTACCAGACAACAGTTTACACAAAACAAGAAGTACTCAGAATAAGAGCACTATGTTATCATCTGGCCTATTTGCTTCTGAAATGCTCTTATCCAAAGCAGTAGCAGTGTGACACCTTACACATTCTGTAACCTATTTATACAGCAGATTTTTTCATTGGAGCAATGAAGCAAATCACCTTGCCCAAGGAGTCGGCAGCTGCCCCTGGGGATTTGAACCCGCGACCCCCTGGTTCGAACATCCTGCCGCCTAACCGCAGCTCCGTGCTACTGACCCCCGCGGCGGAAAAATAGCCGTGAAATCGACCGCGCAAAACAAGAGCCGGCGAGCGGGAGGACGGACAACTCAATTTCGCCGGAGTGCCGCAGGAACCGCTGTAGGACATCCGACAGGGGCCACTAAATAGTAACGGAGAAGTGGGACAGGACTACGGCGCGGTAATTGGTCAGCATCTGGCGCACTGGAGTTCTTAATCCCCCCCTGCTCCTGGGGGACCTCCTATGAAGCGCAAGCGCCCATGCTCGCGAGGAGAGCCGGACGGCGCTGAGCAGTCTTAATGTGGGTATTCCGGGCAGGTGCTTTCTCTGCTGAAGTCGTTCGGAGATAATTCAGAACAATGACTTCAGCACGTTGGGTCCCCTGGGGAGCCTGCAAAGCCATCTCCCAGCCATGGAGGAGCCTATCAAGAGGAGCCGCAGCGCACGGACAGTTTCTGCCGGGGAGGGGGGGGGCTAACAAACAGCAGAGTCGTCTACCATACCTTGGCAACACTGCAGGAGCTGAATGAGGCTCTGGGATCCTTTCCTGCGACCCACGCCTACTTTTCTATGTTTACTACAGTTACTCACTCACTCTCCCTTTCCCTCTCCCGCCCCCCACTCACACATACCGCACTCCCGTCCCACCCCTTGCTGACTTTCTCACTCTCCCTCCATCAATCTTTCTCCCCACCCCTCTCCTCTCCCTCCCCTTCCCTCCCTTGACTTTTCTCTCCCTCTGCCGATCGCCCCAATCCCCCCCAACCTCCCCTCTTTCCTTTCCCCGCTCCCTTGCTGGGAACCGCACCGAACAACGGTCAAACTAGAGTCACTGTGTACCCGCTAATCGAAAACAGATTTTCCCTCCCTCTCTCTCTTCCTTCCTTCAATAACAATCCTTCAGTTATTGCATCCATTCCCATTCCTGATGCTATGAATGTCACTGTGCGTGTGTGTGTGTGAATCCATGCTGTCACTCTTCTGATTGACAGCTGGGCCAAGAATAAGCTGTTGTGTTAGCTAGTAATGCAAATTAAAGCAGAATGCCAAAAATAGCCTAGGATTTCTCAGCCTCGCTCCCCATTATTCAAAGACGAGCAGTGACCCTGACCACAGCATCACATATGGTAAGACTCCCTAGCAAATACCATTCACTCTCAAGAGCCATAAGTCACAAAACTGCTTCTGTCCATCGGTGTTTCTGACCGGCCTGCAGCACGGCCAAGACAAACGGGCTTCTGGTCTCTCCAAATGCAGCCACTTGGTCTTCCATTCTTCCCGTCTGCCAGGCGAAGCACTTCTCATAGCCCATGTCCTCCTGTAAGTTCCCCACACCTGCTCTTGCTCTTGACCAATCCAAAGTTCCCAGTTTGCCCAACAGACTTAAAGAGCTCACATTTTGAAATATGACGCATTCCGCTACTATTTTTAATGAAGCTTGTGGTGTAAATGAAATTCTTAAAGGGGTACACCCATGCCCCTCCATTCTAGAGTGTAGGGCCCTGACCAACACCACTAATGACTATGATCCAATGTCTCAACAGGTCAAACGAATAACAGAGAGAACAGACACGGGTAACTGCCAAAATAAAGAAAATACATAAAAAGCCTTAATAGGGCATTCACAAGCCGCCAGAACAGCTTCAATGCCCCTTGGCATAGATTCTACAAGTGTCTGGCACTCGATTGGAGTGATGCAACGCCATTCTTTGACATGAAACTTCATCATCTGGTGTTTCGTTGAAGGTGGTGGAAAGCACTGTCTCAGGCGCCACTCCAGAAACTCCCATCAGTGTTCAATTGGGTTGAGGTCTGCTGACTGAGCCATGACATACGGTTCACATCGTTTCCATGCTCATCGAAGCATTCAGAGACCATCCATGCCCTGTGGATTGGGCAATGTCATCCTGGAAGAGACCACTCCCATAAGAAATGCTTCACCAAAGGATAAAGGTGATCCCTCAGAATGGCTTTGTATTTATTGGCGTTTACCTTGCCTTCTAAGGGATTGAGTGGACCTAAACCATGCCAGGAAAATGCACCCGACACCATAACACAGTCACCCGAAGCCTTGATTTTCTGAAGCATTTCCTTTATTTTGGCAGTTGCCTGTACATCGTGGTCTGAGCCTGACTGGCTGACCTATACTATTATTACTCTAACTGACAGGCCCTGGAGGACTAATTCAAAGACAAGCAAAATGCTTGACTTACTGACACACCAACACCCACTTGTGAACAACCGACAACTGGAAGTTAAAAGAAAAAATACATAAATAACGCACAGTAAAGAGCAAGAGAGACTTCCAACTAGAGCCAGGGGAAGTCGGATAAAGTGGAACATGGAGACAATATAGGCCATATGAATGAAAGGATGCAAAGCAGGCTGAGACACCAGCCTACACTACCGTAAGAGAGAGGGATACAATGGGGAAGAGGGAGAGGAGGACAGGATTAGAAAGAATAACAATGTTCCGAGAAGAAATAGTAAACAACCATACCAAGTGTTTCCTTTACTGAAACTTCTGCCTTAATCACTACTAAGTAAGGGAGCTATCCTCCCATTACCGTTACGATTACTATTAAGAAAATTTAGTTCAGGATTTCATCATCATTACTGACCGCTATAGGAATCACCACCATCAACAACCGCTGCATTCATAGTTATTCATTCTATTCCTTACGCTACCTCTGATACAGCAGCCAATGTCATTAATTTACCTTAATTGTATTTACGTTCTCGTCATTATCTGTGTTTGGGAAAATGTAGATACTCCATAGAAAGTTAGTTTTTGTACATTGTTAAGGGCACACTGAATTCATAATTGACGAGTTTCCCACGTCAAGAAATTAATAAGTGACATCTTAACATGACTGACAATGTGTACTAAATGTCGAAATGGAACTGGGTTTTTGTGAGTTATTTCGTTTTTCGGGGACATTTGGTAACAGATTCCAAGTCATCTAGTTTTGCCTTGCCCATTCCTTTGGACGTACACACCTGCTCTATGTTCAATGAACCATACTGTAGCCGACTGATGAGGTTAAATAAGGATGATTTTGGTGTCATGGTGCATCGACGCGTTTTGTTATAGTCAGCGGCACCCGACTGAAATGAATAAGACGAAATCTATATTCGATTATAGCTAAATACACCTCGTGAAATGATCTAAGCTTACCTAATATTCTACCGCAAGGAACTGACGGAGCTGATATTTTACTAGCAAGCTACATAGCACTACAAGATTATATGCAAGGTCGACAATGAGTAACGTCACTGTCAGTTTCACTGCTACCTTTCGCAACGATTTTACGAGAACATGTAAAAAGTACACAGCACTAAAAACTTCCATCAACAATGACCAGATGTGTGACAAATTATTGTAGTTCCTAGCTATTTTACAGCATACTTTTCTCCACAGTAAAAACAGTTTTGTATTGATCAACTAAATCCGATTTTGTGCACTGACTGTAAACATGGATTGGGTTATGCAAATGTGCATTTGTGTTAGTAGGCTACATATTAAATTGGTCATAGTAAATTACTGCTAGCGTTACGGTTAGTATTCGCAGTAGTAGTATTAGACGAGGTAGTAGTAGTACCGTTAATATTGTTAACGTTGCACATTATTTTGTTCTTTCACAAGTTATGTAAATTATAGTTATCTACGCCTTAGTGTTGTCATTTAGCTGAATCTCATGTCCGGTACAAAAAAATCTACCTTTGGCTGAAAATGCCGTGAAAGACTCGCTATTTAGCTAGCTGACGTTAGCTAGCCAGCACAGCAGGCTCCCTTGTGCAAAATAGATTGCCAAAAACAACACATTTCATTACAAGCAAGTTCGTTTCACATGGATAACTAAGACTAACTGTTGGCTTACTGTCTAGCAACCTACGTTTGCAAACAGCTTGGACTCGTAATGTTCATAATCATAAAATGACTCTCACAGTGGTCTCAAAATAGACATTGCCTATTATAGCCACTTAATTCGTACAGTGACACTACAACAATACACATACTAAAACTATCGAAATGTGTCATACAGTACATTTTTAAGAATACTGTGTTTTAGCTATCTAATGTCATTACTCACCTCTGAGCAAGTCCAAAAACGGCGTTCACATTATTTGTATAGAAATCCTTATTGCGTAGCCATCAACATGGTCGCTCAGTTGTATTTGTTGCAAACGCTGTTTTGCGAAATTAGCAGAATGGAAGATGTCAAAATAATGAAAACAGTATACTGTCAGCAAATGAGGCAACTCCAATTGTGAACATTAACCAAAATTGCATAAACAAATGTCTTCGTTTGAACAGTTGGCTAACCAGCTACATTATCAATATCGACAATCTATAAATCTTCGTTAGCTAGCGTGCTACCTCCCACAACCTTGACATAGCTTGCTTGCTGGCAAATACGACCACCTAGATTTGACTCGGGGCAACTGTTAGCTTAGCTAGCTAGCGAGCGAGCGAGCGATTTGGCCACGCACACGGTCTCTAACCGAGGTCCTTATCGAAATAGCTTGCTATTCCCCAAAATAGTCGCTAGCTAAGCTAATAGCCTATACCACAAAAACCACAACCTCAATGGAGGTAGAATGCTCCTGAATTTAGACAACTCGTAGTAGCGAATAGCGAAGAGGTAAAATTATCGCTAGTTACGCGACTGTCCTTTGACTTCGCTATTAAGCAGATACAATCCATTCGGTGTGAGGACACAATGTTTATTTTTGTATCAGAGCGCCTTAGCTAGCCTGCAAGCTAGCAACGCTATGTCAATTTCTCACTCCGGGTTGGCTAACTGGCTTGCAGCCTACGTATATAGCTACATATCTGACCGTAGCTCAGATTTTTTTTTGATGTCTGTATCCGTTAGTTTATGAGTTATGTTCTTTTATACATAACTAGCTACACTGCTAGCTTACGTTACATTACTTAGCAAGCTAGCTACATTAGCTGGCTTGCTATCCCATTAACTAGCCTAGCTAGCTGACTGGCTGGCTAAGGCTATGCGATGGTATGTGTTTACAACCAGTCCAGTCATGCAGATAAATCACAAAAATATTACCTACAACGCACAAAGGTGTTACGATTTCCTTGATGCGACAATTTGAGAAGAAGAATAAAATATATGTATATTTAAAAAACACGAAGTGACAACAAAATGGCGGCTGCGTTGAATCAACTGAACCCCGAAATGGGTCTCTCGGTCTATCTGCTTTTTGCTTTCCCTTCGTTTTCCTTACAGCGTTCGGTGCTCGTGCTATCTCCAACGCCGCCGAACTCTCTGGGCTTGAGTTATCGGAGCCACGCCGATTTGGACTGGGCCTCATTCACAAAACCGGGCCTCCATGTCTGCTGAGCCCGTGTCAGTTCTGTCAGTAGAACACGGGCATTCTCACAGAAACACTGAGAGGGAGGGAGTCGAAGAGAGGGGGAGGAGAAGAGGGGAGGGATGGAAAGAGGGAGATATGGCATGAGTTTTTCTTTCTTTTCGCTAGATTTTTCTAGTTTACTTACTTTATTCTTCTGTTTGTTTCATCTATCTTTAATGTCTCGTGCATTTTTTTACGATGCTGCAGAAAAAAAACTTATGAAGCTAGTTTATTCGAGAAAATAGGAGAAATTGAGTTCCTATTAGTTGTTCATTGTGGTTTATTGCCAGTTTTACAAGACAATACATTGACAGATAAATTATGTTTTCTTATGACTGCGTTTAGTCCACACTGAAGACTAGGGCTAGCTAGCCACGGTATTCCTGTGGGAGTCACTTCATTAGTGGCAGGTTGCGCAACTGCGTGACCCCTGTCTGGCCTCATGAGGTATGCCCTTGTCCCATTGAGGGATACACGAACCACTCAAAACTTTATTGGTCCAATAAATAGCTATATTTTATTATTTTTTGCTACGGGATGGCCAAACTGGCTACACATCTAGTTAGGTTGGAAGTGAACGTACTATACAGAATACATTTATTTGGCCGGACCTTTCCCTTTATAGAGGTTTATAGAGGATAAATAATTTGTTTAGCAAAAGCTGTCTTATACATCTGTCCCCCCCGACGCCAAAGTGCATGTTCCCACATCTTTTATAATGATATGCCAACACTCATGCTGTAGTCTTTAAGTTTTTACATTATCTTTTTAAATATGCATATATGATTTATAATACCCAAGTGAAGTGGCATGCTGGCATGTTTTTAGAGGAAGCCATACAGGCCGCCTACATATTAATGTGTTTTTTACAACAGGATACATTATTTGGCATACTGTAAAAGTGCAGGCAGGCAGCTGAATATGCTGCTAAATCTTTCAGCTGGCTCACTACCTATCTAATATTGCTGTACTGCTAATAGTAGCATGCACTATTACACCCAATAATACAGTGAGCAACATCACCATCCATTGGTTTAATTTATTTATGCTGTTGAGGAGGGAAAAGTTACCTACTCATAAATTACCACTGGTGTAGCAAATTACAGGCAATGATATTTGTAAAGTAATATTTTTTTGTCCTCAATATGGAATCACTAGGTCTGGCTTTCATTCTAGTCACAACTGTGCCACCCATATTCACACAAGGAGCACTGCAGCAGCAAGTGCACAAACTCCTCAAATACACTCACCTGTAAGCTACTGACAATGTTTCACGCTACAGGCGACACAGCACAGCCCTACAGCAGAGAGGTAGCATCAATCAGAGGAGAGGCCTGTCTCTCACTAATATCAACTTGTAACCTGTTGGCACCTGTTCCTGATAATTCTCAGTCCCCCTACTCAATCTGATCCTGACCGTGTCCTCATTTGAATATCATCTTGTCCATGTCGTCTCTGTGACAGATTCACCCTGTCCACAGCAATTGCACCTTGTGCACCATGGCCCCATTGCCATGACTCTTGAGTTTAAATGAGCAAATACACTTGCATTCACCCAGAACAACATGTCACTGACTCATACCTGCTCCTTTGTCACATGAAAGATAAAGGGAATCTGCCTGTTTCTCACCACCAACTCCCAACTCCTACTTTCTGGTCACCCCACTCCTAATCCCCACCTCATTGCTAACGACAGCCAGTATCTGCTTCAGAACACTGCTACTGAAATATAAGGGCCTCAAGCACACTCCTCTCTCCTTTCAGGCTGGCTCATGGTCCAGCGTTTTTCCTCTATTGGTTGTTTACTCCTCCACTATGACAAGTCCCTGCTCATTCTCAGTCTTGGCCCCCCAGTGGTGGAATAAATGAAACCGAAGTACTGTACCCTTGTCAAAAAGGCTCCTTTCAAGCAGATGTGTCTATGGTCATATAAGGGCTAAGTTGTGAAAAATACATCTCTTAGTGTGTGTGTTTTTGTACGAGACATATATAATACTGTGTTTTCTATTTTTCTGTTCACTCTAATGAAAAGCTCTTGCTGGTGAAAAAACAGGACTGTCTCATGGACTTGAGGAGAATGTTTATGGGCTTGGGCTTGAAGTATGTGGTTCAGAATGTTCAATCATGCATGTAGGTGCTTGACATATAAAATGCATGCATGTCAAATCTTTTATTTTTGGCCAGAGTTGTGCAAGGACTGGTTTATATTGCAGTTTAAACACTGTCCTTGTATCCATGTGTAAATTACTATGTTACACCATGTAAACCTTTGTGTAAAGTTTACTGTTCACATATAGATTGACTTGCCATTTTCTAAAAAAATACATGAAAAAAGCTAATACATTACAAAGAGGATTGAAAAATTTATATTTTTTCTCAAACCAAATCCACTTCATCTCACATACATCTGTTTTCTCTTCTATAAAATGAAGCATATGTGATTTGATGTCCGTGGATAGAGTATTCCAAGTCCCGGCTTATCGCAGTAACAAATAAAATCGTGAGTCTCGGGCTGTTCATTGGTCCTTATATTAGGACATAGTTGTTCCACATTGCCCGAAACCAACATGGCGTTGTCCGTAGCCACCTATAACTGTGCAGAACAGCCGAACTGAACGAAATTGCCTAAGTAACTTATTATAGACATTTACATCGATAAATGTAAATGTTGGCGGAGATTCAATATAAGGTTCGAATTACGCAGTTTTTAGTAGCTACATCGTTTATCATCATCAGCGATGTACATTCTGGGTGGGCTGCTTGGCAGCTTCTCTTTCCACTTCGTGCACGAGAATAATGAGAAAGTTACCAGTGAAAAAGCTACCTGTCAGTGACTTTTTCAGTGATCAACTCCTATAGGCAGGATAAGCCTCGAAATGGGATAGCTAACGCACTAATGTATTTTGTTTGATCATACTCTAGTCTCCGCCTCTCCCTCCCAATTTTAGACAGCTTGCTGCCTTTACCATTCACACTAGGAATGCGTGAGGCGAGGTCCCAGGGGCTTCATTATGATCATCCTTTCCTTCGCGATGCGCCCACGCAACTGTTGCTGGAATAGTGCGCAATGCAGGCCTACTGTCACTGTGTATTTTCGGCACAGTGTAGCGACATGCGTGGCTAATATAGCGGATGCAATACTGTTGCGCTCGACTGCCCGCTTGAGCTGGCATATGTACAACTGTCATACAACAATGATTTGTTGAGTTAGCTTGTAAGATCAAGATCTGTTCCGAAATATGACAGGTTGTTCAAAAGTCGCCATTGATGACACTTTCCACTAGTTATGGTTTGATATTAGTCACCACCATAGGCGCCGATTTATGTTTCTGCCCGTGGGTGCCGCGCAGCGTATGCTAGGTGGAGTTTGCTATCAAATCAATGTAAATTTGGCTCCGTGCCTAATTTTCCCCGTGGGTGCTCGGCCTTCTCCGTGGGTGCTCGGGCCCCGGAGCACCCACGGGATCGGCGCCTATGGTCACCACAGCATCGGCAGGTTGATTACTCGTGCTTTCTATGGATGGACACCAACATTTACTAAGTGGCGTCACTCCATTTTTATGGTGGCACCTTCTTACAGTATTTTCCTCCGGAATGGTCAAAGCTACCGAGATCTAGGTCACATTTAGTAGAAGTAAAATATCTCCAAATATATTGTTTTGCAATGGACTGAAAGTGCATTTACATGGATTAAAATAGTACATTATTATATCACAATTCATGATTCAAATGTTGACGTAAGCTAAGCAATTAGAATTTGTCTGTATAAATGTTAGATTTCCCGAATTTCCCTATATCTGACGTAACAAATGCGCGCTCTCTTTCGCAGCTGGGGAGCGTGCGTTCCGCTCTGCGCATGTTCGTGAGTTAGCCAACAATATAATGCCGATTTCGACAAATTCAGTCAATTCAGATGACGTCGAATTGGACCGCTACAATAACTCACAGAGGTGTGTGTCGAAAATAAACAAGTTGCAGATAGTTTTTGTGGCATAAAACAAGAACTAGGCCAGATGGATACGAATATTACATGAAGTTCACATTTTCATTTGGTCATGGGGTTCTCAAGTCATTTAAATCAAACTTTTAATTCAGGCTACACATTGTTGTTGGTAATTAATGTAGTACAGGCTTTCTGCAATGATAAACCTTTTTTAATTGCACTGTCAACTCTACTTGCGTCAAGTCACCTGTAAAATAGTTGTTATAACTGTTTTGTTAAATGTTTTTCTGTGGCAACTACTATGTAAAACATCCTGGTAATGGTAACTGCCTAATTGAAAAAGAAACAAGCCAAATCCCTGTATTTAAAAAAAAAACCTAAACCCACCCCAAACTGAACACCAAGCTATATATGCCAGGGACCAATTTTGGCACAAACACCTTTTAGCAGAACACCTGCTGGCAGAGTGCCATGACAGTTCTCCTGTGGGTCCAGGGGTTACTTCCCAGGGTAGCAGAGAAGAGGAAACGTATTTTATTTGTTTTTGGTCGGTTCTTTCTCAGGATTGAAGCCGTACAGGAGTTAGGTCAGGAAGGTACAGTCACTGGAATACCATTTCATCAATATGCCACAGTGGGCACGACTGGGATTTGAGTTGTGCCACATTTGATACCTTCAGTGTGACTGAGTGAGATGGTTGAAGGTCACCGCTTCATCGGAGCACCCTCTGTACGCAGTAGGCTCAGGCAAACTGCAGGTGATCGACCAGAAGGGCCATTCTCCCGCAAGAACTGGGCTAACAACACAGCCAATTATGCACCGCTCTGTGGTGCCACTGGTCCGACACCAGCACGGTTGGGATTCTATACCTGACCATGGGGCGTGCACAAACTGGAAACATAGTGATTAAGTGGGACAAGCAATCTGGCAACCCCTAAAAATGTGATACTTGATTGAAACAGGATGAGCACCAAAAACATTTCCATGACAAGAAATTCCAAAATCGGTGTATTACAGAAATAACGCAATTTTCTGTATTCCCGGCCAATTGTCTGAATGTGACATTAAGCTGATGACATGGCCAATGAGTTGGAGGAAGTCAGGTGCATGTTACAATGACCCACATCAAATCAAAATATTTATCAATGTTTTTAATATTTATGAATGACTCACATTTTATCAAAATAAACAAATTCCATTTTAAACGTTAATATCCAGAACCCCAATCCAACCCTTGGTTTCGTTTGAAAGTATTAACACATACCGGTACAACATATTTGAATGAAATTAAAATTAATTTAAAAAAATCAATCATCCACTGTATCACAAAATCTACAATCATCTACACTGTTTCACTTGCCTCATTTGGTAGAGCACCAATTATTGATACATTAAACAATGTACCATCACCTCTGGCTGAATTATACAATAAGATGTCTGAGCATATCAAAGAAAAAACATCTCATTACTCGATTATAGACATTCCACTGTAATACACTGATATCGAAGATACTGACTGAATGTGTAAAATGGGGGCACTTCCGTCTATAAAATATCCCCAAAACTATTTGAACAAAAAGGTGTACACTGTGCTCAGGCTGTGTTTTATTGCTTGTACAAATGAAAACACTTGTTCAGTTCTAATCTCATTAGAATTCCACGTGTGAGCGTATAAAACCTTTACTACTATAGGGGAAAAAAAACACAATTCATTTAATAACATGAAGCTTCCCGTGTACACAAGTGCTTACCCCCAAACGTCTGATCTCAGTTTATCCAAAATGAGATTAGACAGGGCATTTAAAACAAAGTTTTGATCAATGCTATGCAGAGGCAGCGCAGGTTCTCTTTATACCACATGAACTGGCTGATATTGTGGGCTCAGTTAATAGACCAGCAAAGATAATAAGAATTTTGAAAAAATCAGTGAAGTGGCATAGCACTGATTTTAAAAAAAAAAAAAAAAAAAGAAAAGAATAATAATCCCAGTTCCCGTGTCACCCTCTACAAACAGCATCCCTGTCTCTTTTGCTCGTCGTACAGTCACCAGGGGCCGAACACCACCACAAACACATTTCATTGCTCTGCAATACACACAAAAGGCTGGACATCTGCCCATTTCTGACATGGAACGACAGGCTCACAACTGGCAGGCAGGCATGCCCCTAGACCGACACTGCCCATAGGCCAACACCCTGGTGGGCTATGGAAATGAAAATGATAGGTCTATGCAAATGCTTTACCGCAGCTTTGTCACCTGTAACTTGCACTGGTGACAAAGTTACCCGTGTTAATCTGACTATTATGCTGGATTGCCATGCACCTCAGTAAATGGCAACCCACACGTTGGTCTTGAGCAGCCACGGACTCAATGACATGCAACTTGGGCCTGAGCTCGTTCCATGCAGCTAAATCTCTATGCCACTGGTATTTTAGAAGCACTTGCAGTGCATTGCTAAGCTCAATGTTCACTTTAGAACGGTGCATCTTATTCTTAAGGACAATTGTAAGACACTTGTGATGAGCACTTATTTACTACTTTTTTTAAACTTAACACCTAGTTTCTGTAATTCTGGCTATTTTGTACATAAATCTTTGTTCCTGTTGCTCATATACGTATTAAATGTGTCATGCCACATTTAAGTCACTTTCATAGTGCCTATGTATTACACAAATAATGCCATGAGATAGTTGCAGTTGATGTGTAATGAAAAAACTTATCTGCTAGACACAGACTTGCTTGTGCAGCTCTACTATGCTGGTGCTATTGCGACTACCCTCTCCCACAGGAGTGTCAAACTCAAATGCTGTATGGACGCAGTGTCTGCCAATTTATGTTCCAATAAGGGATTTCATCAACTCCATCGATCTGCGTTCATATATAGAAGATTTTTTTGTACGGGGCCCTTAAATAAAAAATAAAAAATCAGGACCAAAACACATTTCATAACAAAACAAAAAATACATCATTCCTACGGTCGCCCCTCCCGCCGTAGGAATGATGTTTACGGCCCTTGATCTCAGTCAAACGGCCCCGATGTGCTGGCCAACGGTGAGGTCATCGCCGCCGCTGGGGAAAGGGCTGGAACCGAATCCGGCTGCCGCCCTTCAGGCACCGAGGTTCAGATTTTTGGGAGAGTTCCGGAATTACCCTGGGAGGAGTCCTAACCATGTCCATATTCACGTGCACTTTATTAAAAACTCCAGAACAACAATACCTCAGACCGGTCATAAAACATAATTTTTTTTGTGTTTTTTTACAGACATCATACATGGATGAGATATACATATACTGTGTATACACCCCCCCATTTTATCTCATCATCTCCTGCTGAATGAATCTTTTCACAGAATTATGAATGTGTTACTGTTTTTATTTTTTTTAACAATTTCATTCATTGTCATACATATATATGCATATACATACACATATATACACATATACGCATGTATACATACATGTACATATATAAATACATATACATACACACACACACACACACACACACACACACACACACGTTTGTTTTAACGATTCGTCATTTATGTAATCAATAGGCTCCGTATTAACCAGAAGTTGTTGGACTGAAACTATTTACATTAAAAAAATAGAGCGATTGAGATGAAAAGAAAGCAAAAAAACTACTGTTCACCAAAAGAAACGAGGGCCTGCTGTTGTATAATATATACAGCAGCAAGTCCGCCATACGGGGAAGTGTCGAGACCAGTGTGGACAGGGGAGGTGCTAGATAAGCGTGGCATCGCACTTTTGAAGATGAAGAGATGAAAGGGCAGAGAGATGAAAGGAAAGAGAGACTGCTGTGCATGTGAACAGAGAGGGGGATGTATAGCGATGAAAGGGGGGGAGAGGAGGGGGCCGAGGGACCGAGAGAGGGGGGTGGGCTCGCGCAGTCCCGATGGAGGCGGAACGAGATGGCGAAAGGTTGTGTACATTCATCACAGTGTGCGGTTGTGTTTCCGACAGTGTGAAAGTGGGGGTGTTGAGATCAGCCAGGCCGGTTCTCACTCTGCGGGTGTGGCGTTACTGCTGTGAGGGTGTTTGGCGGCCCAGCCAGGAACGTCAGGAATCCTTGGGAGCCTATTCGAATGTGAACCTCAGACAGGACGGGGGCGGGGCGAGGGTGTGATGAACCAGAGCGGGCCGTGGGAGTGCGAGAAAACACGAGCGACGATTAAGTACATCTCTCTGAGGCAACAGCAGCCGGGAGAGGGGGATGAACAGAGGTATGCCTTCGGTGAGGTGTGCGTGGGGGGGGGAGAAGGTGCTCAAGAGAGGGAAGGGAGGGAGTAGCGAGATGGAGGCCTCTCTCCAGAGTCCAAAGAGCAAGATAGAAAGACTGAGAGATGGAGGGATGGACGGGGAGGAGGGTGGGGGGGGATGCCTCTCTCAGAAGGACCACCTCTCCTGTGTGCGGGGCTCGGGGCTGAGGGAGGAGGGGGGCTCTGAGGGGAGCTGGCCACTGCTGTCTTCCCCGCTTAGGCTCTTCCTGCACACCGGACACGTGTCGTGCTGTGGAGAGAACAACGACATGCCAAGCTCCATGAGCCCTCTGAGCGTACAGAACGCCCGTCTCATCTTACCCAGGTCCCCACTGTCTCATCTCCCAGCAATAAACAAATGTACACTATATGGCCAAAAGTCAGTGGACACCCCTACTAATTATTGAGTTCAGGTGTTTCAGCCACACTCATTGCCAACAGGTGCATAAAATCCAGCACATAGCCATGCAATCTCCACAGACAAACATTTAGAATTCAGAATGGTTTGTAAAGAGCTCAGTGACAGCTCCACTGTCACAGGATGCCACCTTTGCCACAAGTCAGTTTGTGAAATTTCTGCCCAACTAGATGTGCCCCGGTCAACTGTAAGTGCTATTATTGTGAAGTGGAAGCGCTTAGGAGCAACAACAGCTCGGCCACAAAGTGGTAGACCATGCAAACTCACAGAGCGGGGCCGACGAGTGCTGAAGCGCATAGCGTGTAAAAATCGCCTATCATCTGCTACATCACTCACTACAGAGAACCAAACTGCCTCTGGACGCACCATCAGCACAAGAACTGTGCGTCGGAAGCTTCATGGAATGGGTTTCCATGGCCGAGCAGCTGCACACAAGCCTCACATCACCATGCGCAATGCCAAGCGTCGGCTGGAGTGGTGTAAAGCACGCCGCAACTGGTCTCGCATCAGTGGAAACGTGTTCTTTGGAGTGATGAATCACGCTTCACTATCTGGCAGTCTGATGGGCGAATCTGGGTTTGGCGGATGCCAGGAGAACGCTACCTTCCGGAATGCATAGTGCCTACTGTAAAGTTTGGTGGAGGAGGGATAATGGTCTGGGGCTGTTTCTCAGGGTTTGGGATAGGCCCCTTAGTTCCAGTGAAGGGTATTCTTAATGCTACAGAATACGAAGACATTTTAGCCAATTGGGCACTTCCAACTTTGTGGCAACAGTTTGGGGAAGGCCCTTTGCTGTTCCAGCATGACTGTGCCCCTGTGCACAAAGCGAGGTCCATAAAGACATGGTTAGACAAGTTTGGTGTGGAGGAACTCGATTGGCCTGCACAGAGCCCTGACCTCAACCCCATTGAACACCTTTGGGAGGAATTAGAACACAGATTGCGAGCCAGGCCTTCTCGTCCAACATCAGTGCCTGACCTCACAGATGCTCTTTTGGCTGAATGGGCACAAATTCCCACAAATCTTGTGGAGAGCCTTCCCAGAAGAGTGGCAGCTGTCATTGCCGCAAAGGGGGGTCCAACTCCATATTAATGCCCATGGTTTTAGAATGGGATGTCCAACAAGCTCATATAGGTGTGATGGTCAGGTGTCGTCCACTGACTTTTGGCCATATAGTGTAGTACACATCTACTTTTTACCACAACTAGGACAACGTGGTTTTATTTCCAGCTACCCTTACAGGCAATCAAAAAGTGGATTCTCTTCCTATTCCTCTCCCTCCTTCCCTCACTCACTTCCTCAATCCTCTTCCCATTTGTCTGCCTCTTATCGATCCTTCCTTCATTCATTCTCTACTCCTTTCTCTTCTCATTCACTCAATTTTTCTCTTTTTACCTTCCTTTGCACCCTTTCTCCCTCATCTCTCATTGTCCTCTCTCTATCCCTAATTCTCTGCTCTCTCTCACACTTTCTCTCACTATTCCTTATCCGACATCCTGTGCTCTCCCTCTCTGCCCCATTCTTGGCTCTTTCTTTGACTCTTCCTCCTCTCTCTCTCTCCATCTATCCATTACCCCTCATTCTCTGGTCTCTGTTGCTCACTCTCTCTGTCTGTCTGTCCCTCTGTCCTGCTCTCCCTCTCTCCATGGCTCTCACCATTTCTAGCCAGGGCACTATGCAGTCGCTGTGGAAGAAATGGTTGCAGGGCAGCTGCCGGACAGGCTCTCCCACTGCGTAGTCTTCCTTACACACCGGGCACTCCATATTTGAGTCTGAGAGAGAGAGAGAGAGAGAGAGAGAGAGAGAGAGAGAGAGAAAGAGAGACAGAGGAGCAGAGAGGAGAGGGAGAGAGACAGAGACACAGAGAGAGAAAGAGAGAGGAGCAGAAGAGGGGGAGAGAGAGAGAGAGAGAGAGAGAGAGAGAGAGAGAGAGAGAGAGGGGTGAGGGATGAGCAGAGGGGAAGGGGGAGAGAGAGAGGGTAAGAAGCAGCTGCTTTTAACTGAACACACACCAAGTCATAGGACAAACAGAGAGGGCGTGTGAACGGCAGGCATAGCCCTGTACTGAAAGGCTGAAGTAGGTGAGGGGGAAAGTTTGCGTTTCCTCTGTCCGTCAAGCCCGCACACACGCATTCCTGCTGAGGTAATACAGGAAAGCAGGAAAACGGGACCCATTAAACTGGATACGGATAAAGGCACAGCTCCATTTAAGGAGAGAATGAACGTCGGGCTCTACAGATGAATGTGCGAGGACGCGCGCTTGGGCAGCAGAGGAAGGGGGGGAACTCACTGGCTTGTTCCTGAGAAACGATGACTGTCGGGAGGGAGGAGATTGTCTCCTTTTCTGCTGGGGGGGGACCCGTATTCTCAAACTGACCCAACAACTGGAAGCGGAGAAAACAAGAAAAAAAACAAGCACAAAGGTTGAGATCAAGGGAGAACAGGCAGAGTGCAAACGTTAGAACAAGTGTACGGTGATGTCACTTCCCCTTTGGGGGTCGGCGTTCTGGTGCATGCAATGACGTCACTGACCTGCGTGATGACAGCATCGAGGCCCCCCTGACCCCAGGCGTAGTCGCCGGGGTTTGAGTGCAGCATGCCCGTCCTGAGAGAGAACAGCTACCAATAAACCAACCACACCTGCACTACCAACAACCTGTGGCAACAATGGTAATTACACTACATTACAGGCATTTAGCAGAAGCTCTTATCCAGAGCGACACAGTTTACATCTCTTAGCATACAATACATTCATACAGTAGGGTATTTACTGAAGCAATTCAGGTTAAGTACCGCGCTCAAGGGTACAACGGCAGTGCCCCACCTGGGAATCAAACTTGCAACCTGAGTTGCAAGCCCAGTTCCCAAATCATTATACTACACTGCTGAAATTATTTAAAAATGTACCATGAAAGTGGGGGAGAGCCGGGTCCTCCAGAGTTGGCAAACAGGCCGGCCAAGAACTGCTGCACTATCCTGAAGGGAGGGAAGGGGATTGGGACAGGGAGAGGGGACCATACGGATCATTACTGAAGGAGGTCGGGTGTTACAGTAACTCCTTGCCACACAGAGAATTTTCCATAGTTTGGGAGCTGCTTTGTAATGTACTGGTAGCCTTTAACAAATTTGGCTTACCGTCTTAATCATTTTCCGAATGTAATGCCAAAGGGCAGGAACATCTTCCAACAGGATCAAATCGTGATGCAAATGAGAACATTTATAAACTTGATTTTATTTTTTTCAAATATAAGATGAGGCATGAAAATATATTTACCATAAATGCACATATATTCCAAACTTTTAATTTTCGATTCTAATGCCACATTGAAGGAAACTGTTGTGAGTGAAGATATAAGGAGCTTTTTCAATGCTGTACAGATGCACTGAGCAGATCTTAATACTATGTGGATCTGCCTGCTAAATTGGGCTCAGTGCACAAGGTTGCCCCATCCAAGTGTATTTAAGGATCAGTGTATCTGTACAGCATTTATCAAATAAGAAGTCAGCTATTCAGCTGAGTGGGCAGGTCTGGTAGAGAGAGGCACTACAATTTTGGGGTATAAAAGTATTTTCTTCTCAAATATTCTAGATCCAGTGGCGGCACATCATAATGAGAATGTTGACGCTTACTTTGGTAGGTGTGTCCCCCTCACATTCTAAGAGGCCATCTGGCCCGAGGAGCCCACGCCTGCATTGTGATGCAGTCAATGTAAACATTGGCCTGTGTTTGCTGTTGCAACTCCACCACGTTCACGCAGCTTTTCTCTGAGTGCCAGATGAACTTTCAAGAGGATGTACAAAATCTGCTGATGATCCAAGTTTAAAAAAAAGTTACGTTAAAATCTCAAACTGCGTGCAGCCCATTCGCTTACAAGGGACGGTTTTATTTGATACATCTGATAATAATAAACGCGATGCACTGTAGGGGAAAATGTGACATTATTACTTTATCTGTTTAGCAGATGCCTTTTTCCAAGGCCTACTGTGGCTTACATTTTCAAATATCATCCAGTTATACAACTTTAAAAAATGAAATATTTTACCATCTTGAACATGTATAGATGTTGCCGTACATCCACTGAGCATTACAAATTAGAGCTGGAATTTCACTCATTTTATGGGACAGAAAGAAAGACGCCCATCCCAATCTTAACATCACCTGTGTCAATTGATTTATATAGCCACAGCTTTTGCACATAGTACACACAATCATGGAATGGTGGCTTGCCCTCAGATGCAGTTTTGAGCATGGGCTAAGTCATTAGCCAACTATGACTGGGACTATGACAATTAGCCTTTTACCACTAGGGGTAGGATGGGTTTTAGTCAGCCAGTGTTTACGGTCATGGCTGCATTAGCGCCACTCAAAGACACACCAGCTCTACTCTAGTGCACTGTGGCCTGCAATGTGTAAAGCAGACATAGGCAGGGAGGTGCATCCAAGAAGGGAATGCATTTCAGCTGCGGTGCAACTTACCGAGTGAGTGTGCGGGTAGCATAGTGAGGAATGAGCACAATTGGTGATTTTAAACCGGGTAGAAAAAAAGGGGAAAAGTATTGTGGCAACAGAAAGTGAAACCAGGGGGGCTGGCGGATGGCCCAGCGGTCTAGTGCACGCACTTTGGAGCGGTGTGAGTGTCAGAGAGCGCGGATCAAAACCCGCGTTTCTACCAGACCGGCCCTAGCCCGTGCATTTGGCTGTCCGCCTCCGGGGAGGGGGATGAGCACGAGGAGAAGGTTAATGGAGTCCGTGGAAGATCTTCGAAAAACCGGTCCAGGAATAGAAAAAAGGGTGGGGGAAAATAAAAAAGGGTGTGATTGGCTACTAAATTGGGAGAAAAACGGGGGAAAAATCTGAAATAAACATTTTTTTTTAAAAGAAAGTGAAACCATGAACAAAATAATGGAACATTAAAATTATTATTATTATTTATTTTTTTCAAACCCTTGGTGTAGAAGGCACATGAGGTAAAATCTTTTTTAAAAACAGAGAGAAAGAAATGAGAGGATGAAAACTCCACTCACCCCTCCACCGCTGGCGATCGGTCTGGCCGGCTTGTTCCCCGGGACCGGTATCTCCTCTGGGTGTGCAGGCGAGGAGGGCGGCCTGGCCCCCAGTGCTCCATCCCTGCTAGTGGGGACCCCAGAGGCCCCCCAGACGTGGGCCCCCAGACGTGGGCCCCCCGACCGGCGCCCCGGACACCCCGCCCCTGGAGATGCGGGGGTCCGCGTCCGAGCCGTCTGAGTCCACGGCGAGAGGCGGCGGCGAACGCTCCACGAAGAGCAGGTGCCAGAGCTGAGAGGAATACAGCAGAACAGGGACTAATCAGCACAGGGCAACTGCACCATTCCAGCAGGAACAACACAGCCACGCAACCTAAATAACACCATTATGCTTTGTCACCAGCACTGCACCTAAACATGTTAACATATTTACATACCTTCATCTGCAAAGTCCAATACAACTGACTGGCTCGATAACACTGGATTAGAGCTCTGTAATTATCACCACAGTCAACATGTTATGTGAGGTGTACAGGGGAGAAAATTCTCCCCGCCCCCCCAATATGCTGTACTGGAGAAACTGTAAGCTTTAATGATCAAAGTAATGTTTTGACAATTACCTTTCATACACTGCCGTATCCTGCATTGTAATGAGACATTTAATATAGAGCACTCACAAATTCAATAAGAACTGTGGCTACATGAGGCTAGAGGCTCAGCTTGACCAACCAATTCCAAGAATCCATCCGATGTTCATTTCATGTCTGAGATTTGTTAACAAGAAAGCAAGCTGGTCTATAATGCCATGTGCATGTACCCACACGCTACAAGGCTGCTGGGCTCAAATGCAGTAAGACAGGTCACAGCTGTCATGGAGTTCTTACTGTTCCCTTTCCCCTTCAAATGTTGTGGGTCATTTGGCGTTTGTGTTTGAAAACGTGGGTTTACTCAACTGGCTAAGAGGTGAAACTGGAAGTCTGAAATTCTGTCAGTATTCATGTTGTCAGCATGAGATTTGATTCTATGTTGATCACCCATGACTGTGATCCTCCTGATTTGCAAAAGCTGCATGGGATATAGAGCGACATGTGATTCGAGTTCACTTCAGCAATTTGCTTTCTATGTAGGCTATGCCAACCATATTATAACCTTATTATAACCAGACATGGTCTATATTGCTTGTTAAATAGGAAAAGCTAAACATCAATACAATCAATTCAGGTGTCCTCATAATGGCAAATCCTGTGGGTGTTACGGATAATGTGTTAATCTATAATTCTGAGTATTTTTAAAAACTATATTTGTACTCACAGCTGTCCCAGTACTCAGAAATTCTATAAAATATATATAAAATATATAACAATAATAATTTTGAGAATTTCCTCATAAATTATTCAATGACTAATTATTCATTACATTACATTACAGGCATTTGGCAGACCCTCTTATCCAGAGCGACGTACAACAAAGCGTTAACCGTAGTCACGAACAGTTTCGCTGAAAGCCAGCCTAGAGGGAAGAGCAATTCCAGGTGCTATGAGCAACCACATAGTTAAACTAGGACCCTGTAGGTAAATCTGTAGCCACAATTCAAAGGCAACAATATTCATAATAAGAAATATTTCACCTTCAACATACCAAGTCGTCTACAATTTGGCAAGAGTAAGGGTCTTGATCTGACAAAGGCCAAACATCACATCCTAAAAATACAGCTCTTGCCTTCATGTTACAGCCACCGCTACAGACCCCGTATCCTAGCTGCAACGGCTGCATTGGGCTCTTCTCTGCTTGAGACAACAGCTATTTTTAGACTTTGACAAGGGGATTTTTGTCTAATAACTTAAATAAGTATAAATGTACCCTTAACAGAGATGCCCATTCAGTTGTGGCAACTTTGGCCAGCCTTCGCCGATTAAGCTAACGATGATTAATTCTGCCTTGTAAACGCGTGGTGGAAGGTCTCAAGGAACAGACTTCTGAAAGGCTGTTTCCATGTCTCAGGTTTCTTTCCATGGCATCCTTGAACAGAGACAAGCCAGCAGCCACACCACAGACCCCAAGACACGGCTTCCAACATCCCGGCTCATTACCCACGTTTCCATGCAGTCTTCCAGACTTATAAATGGTAGGTAACTCCATCCAAATGTTCTATCTGGGCTTTTAAGTTACCCAGAGCCACCCACCCCTTCTGCCCCTGGGACTATGAGCAGCGAAATCTAAAAAAACTGAGCGCAGTACTTTCAAGATTAGGCATTAGGTAAATTGTAAATATTTGTGCCATTTTCTATACAGGGACCTTATGTAACTAGATACTATTTCCATTGACTGATCACTGATCATAGGACTATCTATGGGGAGGCCTACACATTGTGTTTTTCACCAAGAGTGTTTTTCACCATTTATTTGAAGACTCTGACAAAGGACAGACATGTCCGAAACTAGTCAATAAAGTTGCAAACTCAGCAAGAGGCATAATATTGCGGCGTATTATTCATTTTCACTGTAAGATTAGGTATCCATCAAAGCCAACAGATTCAGACATTTTTTTCCGCTTGAAAAATACTCATTAACTAAGTGAAGGTAATGGCCCTGAGAATGAGTGAAGGAGGCATAACCAACATTGGTTTACATTCCCATGGAAACCAACGTGGGCTATAACATGGAGGGGAAAAAATATCTCCCCCCAATCCACCCCCCACCTCTTAGTGAATGTTTCGGACCGATGACAAACTCTGTACAAAGTTAATATTAAGCAAAAGCAATCAAATTAACACAACATCAAAAAACAAAAGATAAACCGTATGACTACTATCCTAGTGTGACCCCCATCCACCAGCCCAGGGCAAGCCAGAACCTGCTTTCATCAACAGCACCAACCTTGCAACCACTGTCCTTTCCTGAACTTCCATTTGTGGAATAGAATCTCCTCAGGCGTGTATGCACCCACTTCACAAACAGTCTTGGTCACACAATCCACAGTATCCATCCTTCTACACAAAAAAAACCTCAGCCTCCATTCACTTCATTTTGTTAAGAGTAGGGCTTTTGACTTTGGCTGTTCAGGCTTGAGACCAACATTAAAAGAAAAATGGCAAAAAATAAAATGCCCGCTGTAGCACTCTCACTTTCCAATGAATTATGTAGAAACCTCCATTAAAAAATTTTTATAATAATACATCCTGCTGTTATGCGTGTTCTAAGCACTGAAAGTAATTTGGAGAGTAATGGGATGGAGGAGTGTCTATGACCCAGCTAAGTGGACACAGATACAGATACACTGACAGAGAGAAAAAAATTAGGGTAAGAATAAGGGTGGAAGAGGTATCAATGGAGGGGGGGAAAAAGAGACATGAAAGCAGCAGAGACTGGAACGGGGGACAAAAACAGAAAGAGGGAGCACTGGCAAACAGAGGTAGGTAGGTAGGTAGGTAGGTAGGTAGGTAGGTAGGAGGGGTGTAGCACCTCGGCAAACTGTGTAGCTACGTCATCATTTATCCCGGTGGCACCACCCTCCAGGAGGCTGGGAGAAATGGCACAGAGTAACAAAAAAACTCTTTTTTTTTTTTTTTTTAAACAATCACTTTTCTTTTCTTTTAAACAATCACTTGTTCACATTTTTTTAAATAATAGCAAGGACAATGCACACACTTAAAATAAAAAAAACTAAATAACAGTAACAGGAGGAGGCAGGATTTCATAAACAAAAAGGCCAGTCGGGTTCACAACAGCTTTGATTGGGGGCAAACAAAAGCTCACCTGGAGTCCTCTGTCACCTCCTCTATGAAGCCCGACTCACACGTGGGGCATATATACTCCTGAAATCACACATGAAACAGTCACCAAATTATGAGATATTATGACAGCAAGTGTGAAAAACTAAAATAGGGATGGGTGGGTGAGTGTGTCTAGCGTTTTTGGTGGGGTCACTAGAGGGTCTAAAGAGCTGCAAGCCAACGTAGGCTACATGCTGTTTTTAAGATAAAAGAAAAGAGAAGCAGAATGGGTGCACTTCTGGATCGGATTTCAAAAAGAGAGCCTGTGAGGGCGCTCTGCCCCTGTGAGGATTCATCTTCAGAGGCAAAGGCTCAAGTGTTGGGCCCTTCACAAAAATGAAACTCTAACCTTCACCAGTCCAGTGTCAAAACGCTGCTTTGAACCCTGTTTCTTGTTGTAAAAAGACCTGTCAATTTATTAAATGGCCTGTCAATTTGAAATAACTCTTGGTGCCACACTTTTCACTGTCTTAAATGTATTGGTGTGTGTCAGGCTCACATAAAGACATTTGCCTGACATGTACTGCATCACAACTCCTTTCTATACCCAAGCACTTAAAACACATTAAATTGATCAGGGGTGCATGTAAACCCATACAAAAACTTTTTTGTATGATATTTTCTAGTGCAACAGTGTATCGTGGTGTACTGTGGAAGTACAACAGGAGATGTCACCATAATGTAGGCTACTATTGTACATTGAGCACCATATACCACAGTATTCCATGACACTCAAAATGGGAATGTACTTTTTTAGGAGTAATTAAAAAAATTTTTTAAATTGAAGTATTCGATGGCCTCCCGGGTGGTGTAGCAGTAGAACGTCCTACGCTGCCCACTGAAACCAGGGTTCGATTCCACCAGGTCGCGCCAGTTACGGCTATGGCCGGGAGTGCCACTAGGGGAAGGCAATTGGCTGTCTGCCCCAGGGAGGGGGAGGGAAGCCGACACAAGCACGCTGCGTATAGGAGTGGCCCTGTGTGCATACCGGAGTCACAGTGACGGTTTAACGGGTTCCGGCTCGGAGGAGGCGGTGCTCCGCCGCATGTCACTGCCGGTCACCCACACAGGGAGGGGACAATTGACATAAAAATAGGGTATAATTGGCTACTAGATTGGGAGAAAAATTGAGAAAAGGCATAAAGACAAAATAGGAAAAAATATATCCCATTTTCTCCCAAATTGATGGCCAATTGTACCCTTCTTCTAATTTAACTATCTATCCTACTACGAGCTCGCTGCTTCACCTCTGAGACCGGCAGTGACAAAGACGCCGAACTGCTTCCTTCGAGATGGAACTCGCCTAGCTGTCACCCGTAACTCTGACACACACCGGTGCAAGAAACTCAATGTTTTGAAGCTGAAGCCGCTGAGTTTCCTTGTAGTCACTCTTTTAACATTTAATTAAGAAATAAAAAACGTATATATTTTCTTGGAGTCCATCCACTTTTTCTACTTCAATATCATGATGCTAAAATCTAGCCCATGATTTGTAACCCACAGTACTAATGTACTACAAGACAAAACACAGCTGACTTTGTATCACTTACTAAACACAATACTTTCTTTCATTCACCGCATCATGTGATAATTGTAGTGAGGATTGTAAGTAATAATTTGGAGTGGTGAAAGTAATAATTACTGGTATGACATTCCCTGACACGCTGTTTCTCTAAATGCTTGGCAAGTGTAATTGGTGACTTGGAAAGTAAACCCTTTAAAACGCCCAAAATATAATGTCTCCCAGCAGCATAGATACATCTTGTAGCATAACATACTTATATTTAGGTTAAACCCAATGTTTACTGGGCACACAATCCAGCACTGCCGTATTTCAGCGACTGACCATCAACCAGGATCATAGTCAGGAACAAAACAACCGTGCACGTAGCTGGCTAGTGACGTTTCAAACGGACTGAAGTCACTGGCATGAGAGAGAAAACACATGAGCTACTTTGTCAACCAGCTACATTACGCTCAATTAAAGTGACATTCGGACACCTGGATTGACCATATCTCGCATCGGCAGTGCGTTGTGAATTGTAGCTAGCGACCTAGCTATTTAGCTGGTTGTTTCAGGTTCAACATTGACATCCAGAGTGTGCGCTTTCACAATAATGTCAAAAACGACGTGTCAGCTCTTCCAAGTAGACTCGAAGATTCAACTGGAAGGGTGACGTGAGGAAGTGCTCGAACTCTCCCTCGTAAGTTCCCAAAGTTCAGAAACACACAGAAGGCGAGCGCTGCTGCTAGCTTGACTTGGTTTGCGTTCGCCAGCTATATCGACACAGCCACCAGATATCGAACGTTAGACCAACAACGGCGCTCGATTCCGGGTTCCTAAGCTCGCAAAAACAACACCAATCAAGAAACACTGTTCTCTGAGAACGCCGGTATACTTGCACACAGTGCAACATCATAAACCGGTTAGCTATATTTATTTCTCCTTGCAAATAATACACAACACTGTCACCAAACACTTATTTAAGCTTTTCATGCCGAAGGCCTGTAAATAAACGAGGGTGCCTAGGACCGCCCCGGCCTCCATTTAGCAGCGGCAGTCCGGTGACCGATGGAGGACAGACAGGCCAAGGGAACAGGAAAGGCAAGGAGGGACTCACCGGCAGTTTGGGGTTGACTTCACCTTTACAACAGTGACAAAAGAAGCGATGCTGTGGAACCGCCGCAGCCTCCGCCATCTTCCACACAAACACTGACGCCCCCTGCTCACGGAAGAAGGCGGTGCGCAGCAGCACGACAAGCCTGCGCAGATTCCGCCCCTCTCCATTTTTGGAGACTGGACGCTGATACGGGACGAACGAAGCCGAGAGGGGCGGAAGTGGCGACCATGTTTTTTTTAGGAGAAAACAAAGACCCTCTATAAATTCAGAAAGACGAACTACTCTTAATTCCCGACGTCAGTATTTTTCTGGTGTCATTCAAGGACGGAGTGGGATCTACAATAGTCAATGTATATTTGTGACCACATATATCAACTAGCACATATTTGGTCATCTCAAAACAGGGTAATTATTCACGTGAGTACATGCTCAAATGTACAGTAACACTCTTGAACCATATTAGCTTGCTGAGTATATAAAAAGTAACAGCAAGAAACAGATACAGTAACACTAAATCATGCTACCAATGTCTAAGCACAGTAGGCTAGCACCAAGCACTGTACATTGATACACAGTTCTGTGTACTGTAGTGTCAACAAACAGCAATACATTTCTAATGATATCAACAGATGGGAAGTACCGTATACAGAAGGGACATCTTCTAGAGGTAAACCTTTCTGTTTGAAGCCAGCGCTTGAAGGTGCTTTTCAAAACAACCAGGTAATTTAATGATTATGTAAACTTTAGAGCAGGACACACTGCTGTCTGACATGTCTCAGCCGCCTTGCTACTTAGTGCACAAGGACTTTTCTGGCCACAGGCATTTGCCATCATTAGCACATTAGATTAAATTTGCACATTAGTTATGACCTCTGAACATAAACATAATAATGTTTATGGAAGTTCCTTCACAAGATCCCTATGTGTAGATATGGAGTTGAACATATATATTTTTTTCTCACTTCATAATGTTTATTTTAATAAATGTTGGTTATGACTTATTATTATTATTATGTTAGCTACATTGTGTAAGGTACAGATAACTGTCAAAATAAAGGAAACACCAACAAAGTGTCTTAATGGGGCGTTGGGCCTTCACGAGCCACCAGAACAGCTTCAGTGCACCTTAGCATAGATTCTCCAAGTGTCTGGAATTATATTTGAGGGATGCAACACCTTCTTCCATGAGAAATTCCATAATTTGGTATTTTGTTGATGGTGGTGGAAAATGCTGTCTCAGGCACCGCCCCAGAATCTCCTGTATCTGTTCAATTTGGTTGAGATCTTGCGATTGAGCCATGGCATATGGTTTACATACTTTTCATTCTTATAAAACCATTCACTGACCACTCATGCCCTGTGGATGGGGCAGTCTTCCTGGAAGAGACCACTCTCATCAGGAGAGAAATGCTTCACCATTGGATGAAGGTGATCATTTAGAATGACTTTGTATTTATTGGCGTTTACCTTGCCCTCTAAGATCCCACACCATAACAGAACCACCAGAAGCCTTTATTTACTCGTGTTGCCTTTATTTTGGCAGTTACCCATAAGCACTTGGTTTGAATGACCTCATTATTCTAATTCTATTATAAGCTGCTAGTTTACCACTATCAGTACTTTACAAAACATGCATTATTCCGATTTCTTTTGTTTCAGATTTTTCCCACCATTTTCTCCCAATTTGCTGGCCAATTGTACCCGCTATTTCCCCATTTCCATTTCTTTAAACGGGTGCAGTACTGTGAGTATCCATCAGGGGGTGCCACAGCCAGATAGGCCCTGCCATCCCCTTTCCAACAACCCCCATCCGTCCGTCCGTCCGAGACTCTCCTACTCTCTTAAACCAGGCGAGGGTGGCTGGGTAACTGGGTAACTATGTCATGAACCAGGACAACACAAACTGACATAGCAGACAGAAAACTAGAAGAATCTATGGCATTTGAATTAATTTATTAAAACAAAAATGGCAACATTGAAGACAACAACAAACAGCAGCAAAAACAACAATACAACAGAAATTACATAGAGTACTGTGCAAAAGTTTTAGGCAGGTGTGAAAAAATGCTGTAAAGTAAGAATGCTTTCAAAAATAGAAGTGTTAATAGTTTATTTTTATCAATTAACAAAATGCAAAGTGAATGAACAGAAGAGAAATCTAAATCAAATCAATATTTGGCGTGACCACCCTTTGCCTTCAAAACAGCATCAATTCTTCTAGGTACACTTGCACAGTTTTTGAAGGAACTCAGCAGGTAGGTTGTTCCAAACATCTTGGATAACTAACTACAGATCTTCTGTGGATGTAGGCTGCCTCAAATCCTTCTGTCTCTTCATGTAATCCCAGACAGACTCGATGATGTTGAGATCAGGGCTCTGTGGGGGCCAAACCATCACTTCCAGGACTCCTTGTTCTTCTTTACGCTGAAGATAGTTCTTAATGACATTGGCTGTATGTTTGGGGTCGTTGTCCGGCTGCAGAATACATTTGGGGCCAATCAGACGCCTCCCTGATGGCATTGCATGATGGATAAGTATCTGCCTGTATTTCTCAGCATTGAGGACACCATTATTCCTGACCAAATCCCCAACTCCATTTGCAGAAATGCAGCCCCAAACTTGCAAGGAACCTCCACCATGTTTCGCTGTTGCCTGCAGACACTCATTATTGTACCGCTCTCCAGCCCTTCGGCGAACAAACCGCCTTCTGCTACAGCCAAATATTTCACATTTTGACTCATCAGTCCAGAGCACCTGCTGCCATTGAAAACCCTGCTTTGAAATCTTTGCCTGGGAGAGACTTTGCTGATGCAGTATAACTACCGTGTGTCTTGTTGCTGTGCTCAGTCTTGCCATGGTGTATGACCTGTGACATAAAACTGTCTTCCACAACCTCACCTTAGTAGCAGAGTTTGGCTGTTCCTCACCCAATTTTAAGCCTCCTACACAGCTGTTTCTGTTTCAGTTAATGACTGTGTTTCAACCTACATATGAAATTGATGATCATTAGCACCAGTTTGGTATAATTGGTTAATCATACACCTGACTATAATCCTACAAAACCCCTGACTTTGTGCAAGTGTGCTCACTTTGCATTTTGTAAATTGATAAAAATAAACAATTAAAATTTTTATTTTTGAAAGCATTCTTACTTTACAGCATTTCTTCACACCTGCCTAAAACTTTTGCACAGTACTGTATGTATAACAATTGTGAAGTTATCATTTTGGCATTCGACAAAGTAGTGTAAATAGGCATTCTCGTTTACAATTACAAAACAACTGGTTAGTTCACAAACAATATAGTAACATAGGCCACAAATAATTAAACAATTCAGCTTTAGTTCAGTCACATGGCACCGCTGGTCTGTTTCAATAGTCCCAGCCCTCCCCTTCTGACTGTCCCAACTTCCGATAACCACATTAATAATTACACTCAAATCGCAGCACAAATTTGCAGAGACTCAACTTTACAGAAGATACCACCAATCTCCACTTTAGGTAAATTCTTCCCTCAACAGTGAAAAAAAGAATAATAATAATTCCCCTAAAAACAATTATCAACCGCCGTCTTCCTCTATGGCACAACAGCTCCTCATTGTAGCTCATATCCTCAGTTTTTCTTCTGTCCTATGCTTAGATTGCTGTTCGTTCCCCTTCCCATTAACCGTGTACAATAATTACCCTAGATCTACAGCCAAGGAAACCACCCTCCCTAACTCCCCCCACCCCCAGGCAATGTGATCAACCCCACTTTCTCAAGATTTCCTTTCTCAATATTTTATTTTATGATTATCCCAAACCCTACGCTTGCTTTTTCCAAGCTGACTAAGCCCCACCCTGTCACAATGCATATTGAATTGCCCCACCAACCCTTGGTACCCCAGCTCCTCCCTTTTTGCCCCTGTCCCCACTCTATCGGGCCCCGGAAAAGGCCCCCTGGGCGGCACTGGCGGTGGCGTTGGCCGTGGCCTGTCGGACCGCCTGATTGGACATCACCCCGGTGGCAAACTCGGCCTGTGCCTTCTGGAAACTGGCGCCGGTCTGCCTGTACAGCGAGTGAACCTGCAGTACAGAGGGGATGAAATGAGAGGAAAGGGTGAAATTAGCAAGGTTACCAATCTCCATGGCTAACTCGCCTCTCGTCCTGATGGTCTCCTGTCCTCCCCTCCCAGCAAATCCTTGCCCTTAGCTCCTACCACCCCCCCACTCCCCTTACCCTCTTGAGCATGACCACGCCCATGACGGCCTGGCCGGTGAAGAGCACAGCGTTGAGCATCATGATCACTCCAACGGGCACGCTGGTCTTCAGCGCGCCCAGGCTCACAATCCACCCGCTGGTGAGCGGCGAGGATGGGGGGAGAGAAGGAGAAAGGGGGAAGGGGGAAGTGTCAGAGCTGTAACTCGGCGATGGACAGACACGTGACGCATGCTGCACGTTCATTCACAGGCATTTTGTTTGGCCCTGCCTCCCGCCGTACCTGAAACCCCAGCCAGGAATCCCAATTGTCATCATGACGTAGAGAATCACTTGAACGAAGAAGATGAAGAAAAAGGCAAAGAAGTTGAAGGAACTATCACTCCTACAGAGAAAAAAGACAGAGAGAGAGGCATTTCTAAATAAGCTTAAGTTATACAGTGTAATATCTTTGCCACTGCCACTGTAGAAAAGAATAGAAAGATAAGGTATTACATAATTGAGTATCATTTACTTCAGTACAGTGTATACAATGACACAACGTGTTATATAGTACAAAGATATCATAACAATAAAATGAAAGATTGTCTTTCACATTATAGTATACAGCTCCCATTTACCAAAACTGTTGTATTAGGTATAAACTGACCCCGGACATGTAACTTTGTGGAAAACAGAATAACATTTGAAAGTATGCTTACTGACAGCAGCAGAGCAGAGTATGGAACGTTACGCCACTATGCATGTATTCACTGCCCCACAGCCAGAGAACCCCTCCTATCAAGAGTGTAAGATGGCACGCACCTGAAGGCCTTGTATACAGGCCTGTACCAACAGATAAAGGAGCAGGGGGTGAAGAGGAGTACCCAGAGAATGGCGAGGCCCAGCCCCACGCCTCCTGACGTGTCCACGCAGAACAGCGCCAGGCAGGAGATTAAGTTAAACAGCAGGGTGGACGCTGAGACTAGGGGTGGAAGGAAGGGGGGGATGGAAAAAAACCCCCAAAAACAGGAGTAACCTTAGGAAGAGGTCAGAGAACAGAGCAGCAGTGTAGCCAAGTGATGCTAGTACTTCACTCAAACAGCTTCTGTATCCAGCTATATAAATGAAAATATACATCACATCTGAGTCTTCCTCAACAGGAGGAGGTCTAAGATTTTTTTAAATAATAATAACAACAACAATTGATACTGTAGTACTCTCACACGCATTGCATTGTAAAAGGGAGGAGGGGAGAGAGATCACCAAGGGTATCAAGAAACCACACCATCTTTTTGGGTGGTATTACCAACCTTTACCTGAAATGTATGTCAGTTATCACCAAGGGATCCATATTAACAAGGTAGCATCTGAGGTTGTGCCTCCATTGTAGGACAGGAGCGCTAGACCACCACTATAAGCAGACCCGCTACACTGGTTGAAAAACGCGTCCGTCACTGCAGTTCTGAACTTGACCATTTCTGGATTGCATCAGCTGCCGAGCTTAAATTCGGCTTTGTTCTTTTGCATCTATATGGGGCCTAATCGCTCTCTCCTCACAGACAGACAGACAGACAGACAGACACTTACAGATCCAGAAGTAGTACATGATGGTGACAGTGCGCTGGAACCCTTGAGTGATCTCCAGCTCGATGTCCTGGTAGAAGCAGGGCCCCACGGGGCAGAAGGAGGGCAGTGGCGGCCAGTTGTTCTGACGTGCTGCGAGAGGGCGAGACCGTAAAATGGGAATGTTCCATAACGGCTGCACCAGTCATGGTGTATGTACTCTGCAAATGCACCTCCTCCTCCTGCTCACTCTTGCTGAATAATCACAAATCAATATTACTTCAGAGTCCACGCCTTCTCCCAGTTCCTCCCATTGGCCCCTCCCCCTGCCACTCACTAGCTCCCGCCCCCAGAGTGTGGGAATCCTTCTCAAGCTCCCTCCCATTGGCCCTTGGCCCTGCCACTCACTAGCCCCCGACCCCAGAGCGTGGGAGTCCAGTTCTCTCTCCCTCCTCTCCAGCTCCTTGGCCTTCCTCTCCAGCTCCTCCTGCTTCTTCAACAGCTCCGCCGTGGTGGCGCTCACGGGGGACGGCTGAGACGAGTGAGAGAGAGAGAAAGGGATAAAGGAAAAGGGGAAGAAAGGTCAGAGATCATTAAGGCTTAATGATTGTAACAAACGGCCACAGTAATGTTAAAATCGTTATGAACCTCTTGAACAATCAGGAATTGCTATTAAAACAGGAATCCCGCTACAAAAACAGACAAGTTTTCCCAATATTTTGGATATCTAACAATAACAAATCAACAAATTATTGTTATATATACTCTTAGCCCCATGCCTGACGTAATGAATGGGAAGAGCACCTGTGAGTTGTAGGAGCCATAGTTTCGGGGCTCTGTGGGCGTGGTCCTGCTGGGTGGGGTCTGGGCTGGGATGGATGGAGCAGAGGGGGAGGTGGCCTCATAGGGAGGCGGGGGCTGCAGAACCGAATAAAACAACAACAACAACAACAACAACAACAACCACAATCAGCAATTTGATACCACTCTCACTCTAATGCAGCATGTATTATTTTAATATAATTGTATTGTGTTTTCTAGCTTGGCAGAGGTATACACACATCTATAAGTTTGTGCAGGTGATTGGCAAACAATAATACACACTGCTATTATGCTATTCAACTTGTCTGTGAATAGTGATAACAGATTAAGTTGAATAAATCACTGGTATTCTTTCCTTATTTTGCACTTTCAGCATCCTGCCAGGAGCTGAGTAGGCAGCGAATTTACATACAGTTTTTTTTGCTGTGTATGTAAATAAGAATGGAGAGAGGGTCATTACGGGGAAACAAGACGAGGCTACTGTCGACCTGCCTGGAGAATCAATGTAGCTTCGGGCGCCATGTGATTTTTACCAAGGCCAATCATTTGGAATGTTGCAACATTCCAACTACAACTGCACAGTCGCGCAAAGGCACCAAGTCGCCCTCGGACACCTGCGGGCAGCACTCGTACCCCAGCTGGCCCACGCCAGGCGCCCTTACCCCAGTCTTATTGTCGAACGGGTTGTAGAGGTCCAGGGTCGCATACCCTGTATTGCTGCTATGCTGCGTCACCGCAGGGTCCTTGGTACAAATGTGAAGAAGAGAACAACGATACGGTTACTCCAGTGTATCACAATGCAAGTATTGTGGTACATCACGCACAAAAAAACACTTATGGGCGAAGAAAAAATCGAAGTAATGGATAATGGCAGTGATATATAAAAGGATTGACGGGAGGGGGACAAAGAGAAACGTGGCACCCAGATAAAGATAAATGATCCTTACACAATTGCCTGACCCCAACAGTAAAAGAGCCGTGAAACCCTTATTTGGGGAATGTTAGAAGTGCGCATACACACACTTACATCGTTAGCGTCACATGAGCGGCAGAAGGCATGCCATTAAAGTAAAATATTCCATTATCGTTTCACTACAGCTTGAGGTCGATCGCATTTTGTTTATTTACACAATAAAACATCAGCAGGTTCTTCAAGTAATAAAACGTCTGTTCTGATAAACTTCGGTATGTGTAACAATAATGGTCACGATTCATCACCATGTCTGGAATACTGCTTAGTACTGAAAATTCACCTGAAATGGGTTGGAGTCATCGTTCGGTTCCGGAAAACTGGTGTACTGCGACATACTGAATGCAGCTCGTTCGTTATCCAGACAACCAATTAAATTATAATAGATAGATAGAGCCAATCGATTATAATAGGTAGCTAGTTACTTGCACTCTTCTTTTGGATATATTATTTTTGGCTAACTAGAACTGTCTGACGTAGACAAATAGCTATCGTTAGCTAGCGAGATGTGTTAAGAGTACGCGGAGATTAACACTAGTGGTCGATAACGTAAGATTGCTGGCTAGCTAGTGAGTTTCTAATGATGCTTACCTTGCTTGCTACGAAATTTATATTCCAAGCAATATCTCGGTGGATTTTAACAGTGAATCGATATGTTTTTTTAAGATATCGATTTCCGTTCTGATTTACCGGTACCTCCACTGATAGCTAGCTAGCTGCAACAGAAAAGTTACCATAGAAACATGCTATTCTGTTACCACGAACTAGCTCGTTAATGAAAGCCAACTGAAATTGAATTCTAACACGTTATATAGCCAGCTAGCTAGCTACCACTGGCACAGTCGAGCCAGCTGATAAGCTATGCGGCTATTTTACCAGCTACATCTGCAGTATGCCGACAGCTACCTAGAAAACGTTGATATATAGCTAGATAGATAGACGCGATGGAACTAGATTAAACCCAATTCTGTCAATGTAGCTATGTCGCTGACTTGCTCGAGGGTTATAAAACAGATAACTACTTAGCTAGTAACGTTAAATGAGCAACAAGCTATTTCGATCGAGATCGCAGCTAGCATAACAGCAAGCCATTCGAAGCGGACGAAATAGAACAATTCAGTCATCTGTAAATCACAATTCTAGTATGAATAACGGTTTCCGTTGTTCTTCTTCAGAATCTGTCTTTTTTTCCTTTATCTTTCTTGGTAGGCTCTCTCGGTTTTCGTTTTGTTGCAGAATCCCGGAAGCTCTATCATGTGACTGCGGCGACAGGCGTGGAGAAAACACGTGGGGTAAAAAAAAGACAAAGGGGCGTGTCTGCACTCCTTGGCACGCAATACCAACCAAAAAGCAAAGCTAAAAATAAGGATTTCACAGCGCGATGACGGCCGATTGTCCCACTCCACTCAGCTGCAAAAAAAAAAAATCAATCGATTTAGATTTCTTGTATTGTCGTGTGTACCGTACATATATTTCTGTGTCATTTAGTACTCTCTCCCATACAAACAGGCATGATAAATCGCACCGCTTAATTCTTCAGAACACCAGCAGAGAGCGCACGATCACCACAGAATGAGAGTACTAACCTGTTTTCAGTTTATGGTCCATATGTGTGTCTGAATGAATGTGTGTCAACATCATCTGTTTTTGGTAAGTGTGTGCGTGCGTGCAAATGAGATATCTGTCAATATCTATGTTTGATGGTGATTGTAAATCTGGTCGATGGAATGTGTGTCAATGATAATGAGGGACACATAGCAGCAGGGTATTAACTACAGATCTCATAAAATATGCTGTTTACAAGTGCAGGCCGCTACCCATAATAACCCTCTACTGAGATCCGCCTAGTTTCTCTGGCATGCTCCCATTTACTTTGTTTTTCAGACACTTGCCCTCTTTTAGTGCGCCTGACCCCAAAGGTGAATACCTCCACTCTTACTTTCCAAGTTTGCTTTGCTAATGGCTTTGTTACCTGAAGTTCCGTTTTTCTTAAAATGGATACAGTTTACCTTACCTTCATTGGAAAAATATAATATATTTTTTAAATGGCAAGAGGTATTCACAACCGTTCTGAAGTGTATGCAGGGTATATGTATATATATACTGGTGCTGGTATAGTCTGGATTCAGTACAATCACTACTGTACACCATTGCACTCTGCACAAGTGCTCGTATATGTCACTCTAGAACCCATATGCAATCTGTTTATGATGGGTGTGTATTTAAAGCTATGTAGATATTATGAGTGTAACAAAATACTGTTTGCGTTTTGGTTTGTGTGCATGCCAGTATTTTACTGTCTGCCACCGGGTGGCAGTAGACACACAGTGCGCTGTGGTTCTCCACCCTTTTTCCTTGGGCTTATGATTGAGGTCTCGCTGTGAAAAAGTACAGATGGAAGGGTGACAGCAAATGGAGTTATCTTGTGTCCTTTCTTATGTTCTTTCTCACTCTCTCATTCCTCTTCCTGTAATTCTTTCAATAAACCTCCTTGCTGTATCTTACTGTCTGTAAATGTTTGGAATTTTGGTTTGTCCCTTTTTCTCTTACAATACAGTAAAATCATTTAGCAGACGATTTTATCCAAAGCGACTTTCAGAAAGTGCATTCAGCTCGAGTAGATGAACAACCACTTGATGTTACAATGTTCAAGAACGTCATTCCTCGAGTAAGCAGCAGCAAAGGGTATTTCATATGTTTGTGTGTGTATGCATGTTGTTGGGGGTGTTTCTAACAGTGAGGGTGCGTTCTCTGTTTTTCCAGGCATCTTCGGTTTCCAGTCTCCATCCACAATCCTCCTAAAATACATCTTGCTGTCAGTCATTACTACCCTGTAATCTCATTGGCATTTGCTGACCCTGCCCTCTGTTCCTCCACTCTCGACCCTCATTGGCCACTTTGTTGGTCGAAAGAACAGCCAGCCCCTGAAATCCATAGCCCCCAGTGGGCAAAGTATGTGTTTCTAACATTCAGTCTGTTCCCTCTTCAATATTTCCTCCCATTGTTGCCATGGCAACAGATTTTCATCTCCATATTTTTGGTATGCCTAACTAATAACAAAGATAAAAAAATGAATATGTTTTTATATAAGACCTTAATACAGGGCAATAGGAAACTGGTCCTTTTAAAAGTAGAAGTGAAAGAAAACATTTGTTTACCTATATTTATTTACGTTTACTTCACAAATCATAGCAATTAAACTGTTGCCTGGATGTGAGAATGTAATACAGTTGCTATGGTAAGTCCATTAGTTTATCTAACAGTAAGGTATTAAAATATTGATTTATTTCCTCTTGAAAGAGGGAGGTCAATGAAAAATAATAAAAAGAAAAGAGAGGGACATGCAGGGAAGAATGGGGAGAAATAAAAAGGGGGAAAGAAGGAGAGTAAAATGAATATAATAAAATAATTTAAAAATCATTAAAAAAGGAAAATAATAAATGAAGAAAGAAACTAGGGAGAGAGGAGGGGAAATGAAGAGAGAGATTAGAGGGAATAAAAAGGGTAGAAGAGGGGGATGGAGAAGACAGATAAGTCAGCTGTATGGATGACATAAAGGGTGGTAAATATAAGTTAGGGATTGTTAGTGGGTGAGAATCACTTTTTTACTTTAATGTTTCTTTACGTGGATGCCCCTCTCACTCTCTTTCTATTTGTGCTATGTGCGACTCTGTTTCCTTAGATTTTTATGCAAGCATTTAAGAAACATACTGTCAGACCAATGGAGAAACAAACATTGTAATGCCGCTTAATAGTGCTTCAGCCTTTCAATAACCTGTTATTGCTAATTAAGATATAGTTAATATGTACCTTATTGAATATTTTTACTATACCTCCCCTGTGCAGTATATTTTACTTCAGTGTTACATGTATTTAATTATTGACTACGTAGACACCTTTGCCCAGTGTGATTTACATAGCTTCCATTTTCACACCTTTGGCATCAAAATGCATACCTACTACAGCAAATTAACTTAAATACTTTGCTAAAGGGTACACAAAAACATTAGAGAGGCTATATTGCGCTTTATTGTCTTCCCACATCACATTGTCATTTCAAAACATGGCACAAAAGGAATGTGCTTTTAAGACATGGGGTGAGATCGAATAAATATAAAAACTTGAGTAAGAGAAGGAGGATGCAGGAACCTGCTGACGGGAGCAATGCACACACGCGTGCCTTTTCACGACTTTGAACAGAATGCAACTTTGTCTCATAACCATTTGCTTTATTTTCCACAGGTGTGCAGTGAGTGTCATGGACCAGATGTCTGCACTTTCAGCATTTTAGGACATTTTAGGTGATCCATCTATCAATAAGCGTATCAATCAGTTCGTTTTCCACCCGCCAGGTGGAAATACAGTTTCTGTGATGGACAGAATCTCACAGACAAAGCAATTGATTAATGGATTAATAGACTGACAGGCAATAGATTAAAACAACATAGTAGAGCAAAGCTGGCTTTAGCAGTAGCAGTATTCACCCCTGCGAGGGAGGATATTGTCTTTCAGTCCCGTACGTACACTCGGGTGCACACGATATCCCCAGCGCTCATTGTCTGCAACACAATAACATGCGACAAGGGAATCAATACATCGCCACCCGTCAAAGCACAAACACACAGTTTACATAACACAAAAATACACATGCTCATATTCAAAAGATATATGCCATTTTGCAGATGCTTTTATCCAAAGCGACTTACAGTTATGAATGCGTACATTTTTTTGTATATGTGGTCCCAGTGGGAATTGAACCCACGACATAAGCGTTGCCAACGCCATGCTCTACCTACTGAGCCACACAGAACCAACATTTTTTACATTCAGGCTATATTAACAAAGACAGATTTGTTGCATATCATTCCAAGCTGAGCTGGTTATTGCTATAATCCAGATCTGAAAAGACATCAAACTATTTTTTCAAGACAAGAGCCCCATTCACATATAATGAGATATTTAAATAATATAGTGGGGAGAGGAAATATTTTCACTATTCCTTATAACTATCCATAGTGTCAAAGATGTACATTTTTAAAGAACAAACATCGACACTGTCCCCACATTGTCAATGAGAGCTGTAATAACTAAACTGAAAGGTTCTGTTGTATAATATTTTTTAGAGTGTAATTCCTTTCTTCCTACTTTGGTGTGACTACACCCTAGTTTCCCATCCATGTATTTGAAGAAATAAGGTCTAATTAAGTAGGTAAGACTTTTAAGATTAATCTCATTTAACTCTAGGTATATTTAACTCTGTAACCACAATGAAATTGCAGAGGAAATCTTAAAATGTTACATTTAAAAAAACATTTAACATTTTTGTTTGTTCATTAATCATTTTATCTCCAAAAAGAAGTCCAATTCTGACTTTCTGGTTCCAGATTTAACCAATAACCAGCTTGGTTTGGCTCAATAACTGGCTTTTTCTGTAACTGACCTGCAATTCTAGCTTTTGTGTTATATAAATCCTATGCCACTTCAATTTGAGAGAGTGAGGTCCCAGAAGCGAATCAGAGGGTGGATTTACCAGGATAAGCTCGCCATCATTGGTCATCTCCCGGGTCCAGGCAGTCTTGGGGCCTTCCCCCTTCTGCAGAGTCTGCTCACAGCTGATCTTACTGTCAGTCTCCCAGCGGGGAAAACTCTGAACGACAGACAAGGAGGGAATGAAAGGTGCCCTGTTGACATGTACCCTGACCAAAATGTCTCAGAGACATAACTGATGGAGTGAGAAATGGAGAAAGAGAACAATTCTGCTAAAGCATAATACTGATAAAGGGGAGGGAGAGGGAGAAGGAAGACTGAATTGTGGAGACATGGAAGAGGGCAGTGTTGGAGGGAGAAGGAACAGAGGAACACTGGTGGTAGAGGACAGGGATAAAGGGACATGGAAGAAAGGGGTGAAGACAAAAGAGGTGTGGAGCGAACTATGAATAAAGGGGTTTTGGGTCCTTAACATAAACATTTTTAAGCATTTTTCAGAGCCTTCACTGAACTGGCCGACTTCACCTGCGGACACTTTTCTTGTTGCTATTGATGTTGCTATTCAACATAACTTGTCAGTCTCACCAAAAGACACTTTCAGAATGTCACATTCTATGCTGTCATCTCATGCCCACCTTCGACGCCGACACATGCTACTACTAATAAGTATATGACATTAGGGGCCTAACACAGGCGGGTGTTACCGTGCAGGGCCGACCATCCACAGTGGTCTCGTTGAACGGCTCCCCCACGGTGAAGGAGACATGGGTGGTCCGGACGGAGGTGGAGGTCTGGATGGACAGAGTGTCCCCCTGCTGGCTGATCTCCACCGAGGGCTTTGAGGCAGCCGTCACTGCAATCTTCCTCAGCAGCACATTTACCCCTGGGGACAGCGCACCATATACTCTTACAGCGGCATGGACTCCATTTCTCTTCTACATGTACTGTACATATTTATGTGTGTGTGTGTGTGTGTGTGTGTGTGTGTGTGTTTCTGTGTTTGTGCCTACGTGTCTGTGTGTGTATGACTTGGTGTGTGTGTCGGTGAATGGGCGTAGTGTATATAACGAAAACAAGAGGGGAAGTTGTTGGAGTTTGCCCCAGGGATTCTGTAATCTTTTACACCTTCCTGATAGGAAACAGAGAGAGAGAGGTGTGGAGGGAGGGAGGGGAAAGAGGGAAAGAGAGGGCCAGTAAAGAGAAACACACTCACACTCACCCACAGACATTGGCGCACAGGCACGTGCACCCTCGAAAACACAAACACACAGACACATTCAATAAGTAGAGATTTTCTTTCAGATTTTGCTGTTCCTAAATGAATTATGACAGATTGAATCAGATCCTAAGTTAGTTTGAACTTAACATAAATACCACTCACTGAAAACAAGGCTCCTTTTGGTCTATACATTGATGTTAATGGATTAATAGATGGCCACACACATGCAGTTAGTGTCTGGGTCACAGAAAGTATTTGGGACAAAAGAACAGGCAGAAGAGAGAGTTGTGTATGTGTGCGTCTGTGCGCATTTACGTGTGTGCGTGCAGCCTGCGTGCAACTGTGCTTTTACTTCTGAATGAAAGTCAGAAGAACTCACTCATGACAGTCTGCCAGGCTGATAAAGTGCCTTCAGATCTTAATGAGGAAGGAGGAGCATTAATTTGTTCCATAATTCGATTGGCTCGGACTTGTGGCTGGTTACTGCTGGTCTTATTGTCCAGCACACTTCAGCAGTAGCTGACTAAGAGGGCTTTTTTTAAAAGACTTAGCCACATTGTTGTCCCTTAAATGACAGAAATCTGGACCTCAGCCTGTTTTACAGCTATTTTTGCATTCTTCATTACCATAGAATGACATCATAATCTTTTCCCAGCATAGCGTTTCTTTCTTTGTTTTTCTGTTTATCTTTATTTTTAGAATTCAGCATATACAGGGGGGTTTGTGTGGAAATGTTTATCTGATTCTTTTCCTCTCCGTTTGAATCAATCCGCTCCATCTGTGTCACTTTCTCTCCCTCCCTTCCCTCCCTCATTATGTCTTTCCATCATTTTCCATCATTTTTCATGATTTTTCATGAGTTCAGCGGGAGCCAGCAGAGCAGTGAATGTAACTCTAGCTGCAATCAAACCGGGGCATTGGAACGCAACAATGAGATGCACACTACTGTTCTCCAGAACAATGGTGGCATTTACTCTAAGAAGAATTTCATAAGTTTACACACAAACCATGTCACACGACTCTCTAACTTCTCATAAAAGAGAGAGGTGGGATGAAACGAAAAAACTCTGGTATTACTTACCTAGCTTTATATAATCTCTTTAATGCGGACATTGTATATTTGGTCTGTGTGCATCATACCTTCCCCACACACAGTTACATTGGCTCAGAGGTTCCCTCTGGCCTCTGAGCCTGCTTTATATCCAAACTGGAGAAGGGTGGGGTAGGTAGGGGCCGTTATTGAGTAGACAGATTTTGACAGACTGATACCACACATCAACAATGGAAAACCCCTACACCTACACACAGCACACATAACATGCAAATAAATCGTGTGTGTGTGCGGTCGATTACTCAAACCATGTGACAATGAAGTTTAATTACAAAAATATAAAGGCTATATTGAAGCCTATATTCTTTGTTAAATTATGAAAAGCAAATACACATCGCGCGCTACACAGCAACGGATTAAATGTGACTTGTCCTCATCACCATCATCAGCACCACCACTCACCGAGTGCTTTCAAAAGCTCCTCGAAGTTCTCCGAAGTTTTCATTTTCCAAGTTCCGGAGAAATCGGGTACTACGCGTTCCATAGCTTAATAAATCCGCTATGATATGATTCAAAATAATAACGATAGTGGTCCTTTAGCCCTTCCCAGCCTATTTAATTTTTATTTCTTTTTTTGCCTGCTTTAACTTTATTCGTCTCCTTTTCAAGTACCGTTATCCCTTAGAAATGTAGCTAATCTTTTGCAGTCCCCCTTCCTCTTCTTTGTCCAGCTCAATATGAGGTTGTTAAAACCCCTTTCTCTCCCTTTGTAACCCTCTCTTGATTGGTTGCAGTGACCCTTATCTTGACTGTCTGCCTGAACGCCAGTTTGGTTGCCGTGAGAAGGAGATGGAGCGGAATTTTAGCTGCTTAATTTGACCGCCAGTGGGACGTCCCATCATGTTACAACCACGCCTACTTGGCACCTAAAACTCACTTTATTCCCCCCCCATACACCAGTGGAGATCCAAATAATTACGTATACCATAAACCAATGTATTAACTAAACAGGCGTTGCATCATAATTGCTACCCCGCGACATGGCTCTGGTCGAAATCACACGAACATGAATAAATCACGCGAATAAAACGTGGAAGGTTTAAACCACAAACTTCGGATTGTAACGATTAGCTCGTGGCGCTCACAATTGCATTGCAACGATTGTGATTTCGGTCATTATAAAGAGAAAAGTGAAGAGCGAGGCTCTCCGCAGCCCGCAGTAAATCGCACAGAGTTGTGGGTGTTCATAGTGTTAACGACGGTTTTGGGGTAGTTATTGTTGGGGATTATTTAAGTATTATAAATACTGGAAAATGAAACAGTAGGGCAGATTGAGTGATGGGGCAAGAGGAGGAGGGAGTAGGTAGTTTCCTGAAATTTATATTCCTCGTGCGACTGGGAGTACAGTAACTGTATATCAAGCAATATATGTAATAACCACTGCACTTCTTGACACTGAATATTTGTATTTTTCATAGGCTATAATATGAAATGCAGTTTCGTGCTAATCAGATGTACATGCAGATGTCGCCCTGTAGAGTACGAATGCAATGCTGTCTGATGGCAAAGAAGTATTTGCGTTTTCAACCACTTACATAGACCTGAAATGCTGACATCCCCCACACACTCGAGCGAAGCATGTCTTCACAAGTTCTTGTTTGCACAACAGATATCCTTTGTGAGTCTATCATATCAAGGCAACAATCTCACTTTTCCTTGTTTCTCTCATTGTCTTTATTGTATGCTTTTGTTAGTCAGTCATTGTTTATTAAAAATGCTACACACCCTCAGAATCATGACTTTTATTTATTTATAAATAATTCACGTGTTATCATTGTCATGGATTATGCTTGACAAGGGCATGCCATATCCAATGAGGTGACAAAACTCTAACGCTCATCAGAGATCATCAAACCCTGCAACCAGATATGTTGAAACAACATGAGTTCCATTCAAACTGCAGCAACATGATGAATGTATTACTTCAGGAGTTTTATTATTATTATTATTATTATTATTATTATTATTATTATTATTATTATTATATTGTATTGCATTGAGTCAGAGTGTCTTCACTCATGTTGGGGAAGCACAGACCATGTAATGTGTTATTATCTCATTTTGAGGGAAGAAGGCTGAGAGGCGCCCTTATAGTACCACTGTGGGCCAACTAGACTATTCCATTACAGATTGGAAAGATAGTGTATTCAAAGAATAAGAATAATGCAGAAACATAGAACCATGAAGGTCATTTTTTGTGTGTGTGTGAAACAGACACGGCCACCCACTCTCGCTCTCCACCCACCCACCTCCATTCCCTTTCTGCATATGAGTTTCAACATTCTTTTTTTTTTACCTTTGCGGAAGACAGACATTCCTTGAGCCCATTGTAGCAAGAGAGACAGAGAGAGAGTGAAGCAAAAAAAAAGAAAAGATGAGCGATGAACAAGAGGAACGTGAGAGGGATGGTCAGTGACCGGAGCTGGGGTCCTTTTTAAGTGTTGGTCTTTTGTTGAAGCAAAGAGACAGCGAGCGAGACAGGGTGATCATGAAAGATAAAAGGCACGCAGAAAGTGACAGAGACAGAGAGGGTGAAGGAGTGAAGGGGAAAAGGGGGTAGGTGTAAAATGAGACTGCAATCTGTCTTTTCCAATTGTCAAGAAATATTTACCTCCCAGTGGCAAAGTCTCTCTCCCTCTCTACTCCTTTTACCACTTTCTTCTTTTTTTTATCACAAAGCAGCACTCAGTCAGACTGTTGGACTGGGTTGTAACTGAACAACTGGGACCATGCAATGTGCACACACAGGTAACTGCCAAAATAAAGGAAACCCTTGAGTAATTGTATATGTATATGGATCATGTATAAAAATGCTGGGCAGGCCAGGTTGCTCATTATTTTGGTTACCATGGCAAGAAGAAGAGATCTCAGTGACTTTGAAAGAGGGGTGATTGTTGGAGCATGTTTGGCAGGAGCTTCAGTGATGAAGACTGCTCAACTTGGTGATGTTTCATGAGGAATAGTGGCTAAGGTGATGTTGGCATGGAAGTCTGAGGGAAAGACATCATCAACTAGGGGCAACTGTGGTCAAAAGAGCATAGTCCTCAACCATGATATCTGCATTTGTTCAAGATGCAAGGCAAAACAGACAAACAACTCTGAATCATTGATTGCAAATATCAATCTAGTTTGTGAGCAGGCAGTTTCATCAAAACAGTCCTTTGAGAACTTCACAGAGAGGGATATTATGGTCGAGTTGCAGTGCATAAACTCCTTATTACATCTAAACATGAGAAGTAATGAAAAGAACACAGGCATTGTTCTACTGAGCAGTGGAAAAAAAGTCATATGGTCAGATGAATCATTTTTCACCCAGTTTTCAACAAGTGGGTGAGTGCATGTGAGGTGCACACCAAAAGAAACCTACAGGCCTCCCACGTGGCCCAGTGGTTACAATGTTTGACGCTGGCCAGGGCGACCAGGGTTTGATTCCCCATCACGCCAGAGTCGGCTCTGGCCGGGAGTGCCACCGGGGGCGGCAATTGGCTGTCTGCCCCAGGGAGGGGGGAGGGAAGCCGACAGGATGTTCAGTGCACACAGGAGTGGCTCTGGGGTGCCGGAGTTACAGTCGACGGCTTGGCGAGTGCTGTCTTGAAAGAGACAATGCTTCACCTTCAACACTGCCGGTCACAGGGCTACGGCAGCAAACTCATAGTACGAGGGGGGGAATTGACATGAAAATAGTGGGTGTAATTGGATATGAAAATGGGAGAAAAATCTGAAACAAAATTTCCTTTAAAATAAACCTACAAGTGCTTGTTTCCCACAGAATGGTTTTATGAGCATTAAAAATATATAAACCATATGCCATGGCTGTCTCAGTCACCAGATTTCAATGCAATTGAACATGTATGGGAGATTCTGGAAATTCCAAATTATGGAATTTTGTGTGGAACAATGGTGTTCCATCCCACCAATAGAGTTCCAGACATTTGTAGAATCTATGCTGATGTGTATTGAAGCTGTACTTGAGGCTTATGGTGGCCCAATGCCCTATTAAGACACTTTATGTTGGTATTTTGGCAGTGATCTGTACATACACATACACATGCATACAAACACACAGACACACACACACACAGGCACACATGGTCATGTTTGTTGTTTGTTGAAAGCCCTTTAGTGATGTGCTTTGAAAATGTTTTGTGTCAATAAAGCACTTTGAATTTGAATCTGATAACGGCTGTTGGCCCACAGTCACCCCGATCTGACCCCGTTGTTTTTCTTTCTCCCGCTGCCCAGAGAAAAAACCCACACAATGAGCCACAGAAAGAAAGCAAAGAGGGAGAGAAAAGAATGACAAGAACAATCAGAAAACTTGTTTCCCACCCATTCAGTTTCTGTATTTTGCCTGAAAACTATACCAGCTCCCTCCCCCCTCCATTTTTGTCTCACCTCTTTGTGCATCCCTTACCTTTTTCATCATCAATCAATCCCACTTGACTTTTCCATTCCCTTCCTCCATCAGCCTGTATGAACTCCATATCACCCATGCTTCCTTTTAAACCACTGCACTTGTCATTTCCCTTTCAAGTTTAAATTCAAACACAAATGTGATGAACTGTAACTGCCATATTGATTGTCTGAAGGTGTTTCACTGCACCTTCCAAATTGTCCAGCTTGAGAGGGAAAGAGGTAGTGAGGAGGAAGGCAGAGAGAAAGAGAGAGATATATTGTTGTTGACTTCTGTCTGCCCTTTGGAAAATAAACATTCAGATGTTAGCTCATTTTATTGCTTGGGCAGAGAGAGAGAGAGAGAGAGAGAGAGAGAGAGAGAGAGAGAGAGAGAGAGAGAGAGAGAGAGAGAGAGAGAGAGAGAGAGAGAGAGAGAGAGAGAGAGAGAGAGAGAGAGAGAATATGAGTCAGAGAAAAGGGTTGGGGAGAGAGTATGTTTGTTTGATCACTTTCTTATGCAGTGTTACACCTAATCCCTCAAGAACACTTGTCTGGGTTTGTTCTCAAGTGAGTGGGTGCGTGCATGCAGTCTGAAAGTGTGAAAGTGTGCATATTCATTATATATATATATATATATATATATATATATATATATAAAAGGGCAACTTGAGGACACTCAAAGTCTGTTCCTATAAACATCCATGGCTTTTTAAATCTCAAAATGCCACGGTTATTTTCTCTCCTTTGGGGAAATCTCACTTTACAGGGATTAGTCATAAAATAATAGTCCAAGCCATGGGGATTCCCGACCTATGCATCTGTGCATTAGATCATTCTTAGCTGTTATTTTTTTCTCATTCCCTCCTTCCCCAGTGTGTCCTAATTTTTTCTGTGCTGTTAATTATCAAGCTGTGTCTTAATGAGGCTGACTAACCTAGCGAGAGGACACAGAGTTTAGTATGGAGGAAACAGCAGGCGGTTGAGGAGAGAAAAGGCAAAAGGGAGGGAGGTAGGAACCTTGGGTAGCAGAAGTGGAAAGAAGAGAGTGGAAAATTGAACAGAGCAGAGAAAGGTTAAACAACATTGCCAAGCAATTAAGCAGAAAGAGGAAAAAGAGAAAAGGAAATACTGAAAAGATATTATAGAATATACTGTATATAGGGGGTAGACTAATGTATAATAAATATTCAAACAATAGATTCATATTTATTAACTAATAAGGAGTTGAGATGCCCCTTTGCCTTCAGAACAGCTTCAGTTCTTCTTAGAATTCTATTATACAAGTTTTGAAGTGTTTCTGGACCATTCTTCAAGAAGGAAATCCTCCAGTTTTTTGTACCCTGTTCCAGAACTTCCCATAAAGGTTCAAGGTTCAATGATGACCATGGAAGGTGTTTGACTTCATCCTGGTGTTCATGAAACCGCTCTTGAATCCATTTAGTGGTGTGTATGGAGGTGTTATCCTCATCAGGAAACAATGTTTGCAGCATAGGGTTCACCTGGTCACCTAAAATGGCTTTGTATTCCTTGGCTGTAATTACTCTACCATTCAGAGTAATAATCAGAACTAATGACTTTCAAAAGATGGATGCCATTACCATAACAGATCCACCACCATGTTTAATTAACAGTTTGGAACAGGCAACGTGGGTTGAAGGCTTCCTTTGGCTTTCTTCAAACATAAACCCGTCCAGATGCAGAAAAATAGTAAAAGGCGACTAATCAGAGGATATTAACTAACCACCAGATCCTGCTCTCATCTCTCGTCGAGATGGGAATCTCTGGATCTGCATTGACATGGTTATTAGTGAATAACAAAGTATTACAAGGGAAACAAGGTAAGTCTGCATCAGGAAAGAGGAACAGTGGTCATAATTCGAAGCTCACCAACAGGGATAGATGGACACTTAACAGGATAGTTACAAAAAACCACACAACAACAGCCTCAAAAATGACCGCATAAATGAATCTACACCTCTGTGATCCAGTCTTAACAAAAATTGTACGTCGTAAGCTTCACAAAGCCAATATTTATGGTAGGGCTGCCATTCAGAAAACACTTGTAGCCCAGGCCAATGTGCAACATTGCATAACCTGGTGAAATAAGTACAAAACCTGGACTTCTGAGCAGTGGAAGAAAGTAATATACATTTTATATTTTAGCATTTTAAGAATTTAGCAGATGTTCTTATCCAGAGCGACTTACAAGATGTGCATAAATACATGGTAGGAACAATCATAGTTCGTGCAAGAGATCAGTGCAGTAATACAGTGATAGATATCATTGCAGGCAGCTGCGTACCATACCTGTAACATTGGGAAGGAAAAGGTGAGTAATTTATGTGAATCCTAGTTAGGAAATCCTTGGCTATACTTTAAACCTGAGCTTATTCCTGAGTGACACATTCAGTAGCCGACTTTCACCTCAATGTGCAGATAACTGCCAAAATAAAGGAAACACCAACATAAAGTGTCTTTATAGGGTGTTGGGCCACCACGAGCCACCAACTTCAGTTTCAATGCACCTTGGCATAGATTATACAAGTGTGTGTATCTCTATTGGAGGGATTCAACATGATCAATTCCATGGGAAATTCCATCATTTGGTGTTTTTTAATGGTGGTGGAAAATTCTGTCTCAGGCGTCACTCCCAAATCTCCCAAAAGTGTAAAATTGGATTGAGATCTGGTGACTGAGATGGACACGGCATATGATTTACATAGTTTTCATGCTCATTAAACCAGTCAGTGACCACTCGTGCCCTGTGGATGGGGCATTGTCATCCTGAAAGAGACCACTCCCATCAGGATATAAATGCTTCAACATCGGATGAAGGTCATCACTCAGAATGGCTTTGTATTTATTGGTGTTTACCTTGCACTTTAAAGGGGTTGATTGGATCTAAGCCATGCCAGGAAAATGCACCCCACGCCATAACAGAGCCACCAGAACCCTTCCTTTACTCAAGTGTTTCCTTTATTTTGTATGTATTGTATATGCATTTGTGTGTGTGTGTGTGTATACTGCTGAAAGACAGGAGGAGGACAAAGAGAAAAAAGGAGAGAAGAAATGATTGAAAACAGGTTAGAAAAATGATCAAAATGATCAAACGGGTGGGAAAGGGAACATTGCAAATGTAAAAAGTCACCAATGCACAGAGGGACAGAGCCTAAGTGCTGTAAACCAAAAAGACAAAAAAACTCATTCATATCCTTTCCCCTTGTGCTTCTTATTTTGATTATAGACTTTGCCAGAAAAGTTCAATGAAAGTGCAGCCCAGCCTCTGTTACCCTTCACCCCTCCCCTCCCTCCATCCCTCTCTTCCCTTCCATTGCTTTGCCCACTCCACACTTTCATCATTATCCTCATTATATTTGCGTGTGTTTCCCTTGTTTTAATTCGTTCTTCACTTCTGTGTGTTCTGCTTCTTATTTTATTGTTGTTGGAGAGCAACTGCACTTGTATTGACTGACACAGGCATGTTGACTGATATACTGTTCAAGATAATTTCTTAAACAATATATACCAACAATACAAGGTGAGAGCAAGACCAAAGGGAAGGTTGACAAATACGAAAGAGTTGTTTTGACAATTCAAATGAGAATCTGAGTGTATAATGTCTGGCACTATAACAACCAGACAACTTGTACAGCATTATAAGACATGTTAGCAGTTTAATTTAACTAACGTTATAGTATACAGTGTTTGGATGAACAGAACATAAGAGGTCCAAACGTACTCTCAAAATGATGTTCTGATTACACGCTGATTTTAAAGTTATACTGAATGGATATAGAAAATAATATTGGTACTGTACGGAACTGAAATAAATAAATTGGTTTAAATGGTGGCATCTAGTGTTTTAAACGCGTTAGTGTCCTCAGTGTGGAACGCTTGTTCTCGAATTTTCGCCAATGTTTCTACCCAGGCATTTGAGGCAGTTGCACTGGCTCCTACAAAATGTCGAAGCACCTTCGTTTCGTTGCGCGGACGGTCATGGTTCAAAATGACAACGTGGACGCTGCTTATAAAGTTCTGAACAGGTTCAGTCTGTCTCTATTATTATTATAATTTGTAAATGTTTTGATCTTCCGGATGAATTTTGACGGTGGTATAATTAAATGGTGTGTGTGAGAGGTCATTGCATTTCAAATTGGCACAATAAACGTTACAGCTAGTTACCTTGAGATAATCTTTATTTTAATTTAAATAATTTATTTAGCTAGCTAGCTAATTTAGTAAGTCGTAACGGGGAAAATAATTAGGCACGCGTCAAAATAGAGTAGTTAGCATTTCATTTAGCTATATTGCTAAAATCGTTTGAAAATAAATAGGGACAGAGGATACAAGCTTATCGCGTAATGTTAGTAGGGGTTGGCTAGTTTTTTCGTTGTATACCCAACAGGGGGCGCAATCTCATAGGGTTTTGTTTTCCTAACGTTCACGTTATTCTAATGCGTGTTGACAGTTATGAAATCTAAATCACTGTGAAATGCCGTTTTAGGATGTGGCATACAGAAAAGCGGATAGAGGTTGCTAGTTAATCACCATACTCCGCAGAGTTGATTTTAAAATTGGATGGATATAGCGAATGCATCTAGCTACTTAACTGACTGGAACAAAATCCTAAAGTGTCTTGATCGATGTTACACCTGGCTTTGCAAACATTTTCGTGTACACGATTTCTTTTTATGTAGACAAATTACCATGCATCACGTTACTACAGCTGTGATCCTTACCTGTAAACAGGGTAATGGCTGTTTGATTTGAACTACTGAAACGTAGGACTGCAGGAGTAGTGCAATTTAAAAGGTTTTAGGGGACTTTCTCGAAATTATTAATAATTCTTACTCCCTACCCTAGTGGGTTCCAACTTAAAGGTGTTTCTGTTTTCGAGAACTGAAGCGGGTGTTGCACTGATGCACTAAGTCTACATTTTAATTTTCTTATGCGTGTGTTTATTACATCCGTGTATTTACTCGAAATACAAATGACCGACTGAACACAACTGGGTTGCAAGCTGTGGGGTGTTTAAGCCGTTGTATTAGGCTGCTCGACGACATTCAAATTCTGATATTAGGATTTGTAATGTACACTTCCCTGGTTCTAATGTATCTATATATACTTACATATTTTTTAAAAATCTCTATAAACAGTCCCAAATACATGGTTACTAAATCAAACCACAGTTATGGGCGAACAACGCAAAATAGGTGTGATTGAAAATCCGTAGCAAGCTAATAAAAACTTAAACACAATTAATGCAGTTAGCGAACCAGTTATTTTCCGGTCATATGTCTACAGGTATATTCCTCCCCTGGCTTTTATATCCTGGTCACTGCTCGCCCATTTAGCTTGCTCTGCCAACACGCGACCATACAGCCTGGCTGTAAATTGAGATCAGTGGTAGAAACGTGTTATACAACTTTTTGACACAGACGAATCACATTGGTCCGGGCGGTTTAGGGGGCAGTGTGAATCTCTTTCCTGTATCCCATTGGTTCAAACTCATTCAGGAGGCGTGGCTGTGGTGGGGTTCTTCTAAATCCAAGGTGCGTCAATTTCAAGAACATGTGCTGGCGGACTCCTAAATCCGTGAAACGAAAGGGTACAGTCTGTGCGTACGTGCGGGAAGAGAACAGAACATCGCTGACCGGCGACCTTAATTACAGATTTAGTTTTGCCTAACCTACCGGAAATAATGAAAAAACGTACCGTTTGTGTCCTGTGCATCACTCTGTGTTGTGTTTCGGCACCGATGTTATTCGTGTCATGATGAATGAATTGTCTACCTCTTTAAATCTCAATACATCATACAAGTACTGGACTGTATTATTATTGTTATTACTATTGTTGTTATGTAATGCTCTTAATTCCTGGAAAGTAAACATCTTACCAACTCAACCTCATGTATGGCAACTAACATGCTAATCAATTTACATAAACATTCTAGAATCCATATAATCTATCTGGCTTTTTACTGCCAATTGAATTGTATTGCTTTCTGTGACCAATAGATGTGTCCTAACCAGGACTCCGCTAAGCTACACTGCTGCCAGTTTTCTGTTTTGGACACTGATTCAGATGAGTGTCGTAATGGTGTAGATTTACATGTCATCAGCTGTATGTCTGAAATGTTAGCACTTGTACTCATATCTATTTCCCACCCCACCCCCTTATCTCTGTGCAGGGTGTTGTCAGTGGACGGGGTGGCAGATGCAGTGCGTCGAAAACGCTACTATGAGAAGCCGTGTCGCCAACGGCAACGGGAGAACTACGAGGCGTGCAGACGGGTGTACCATTCGGAGATGGCCAGGAAGGTCTCCTTTATTTCACAGACGCACAGACAAGATCCTTGGGCCGGCTGCTAGAATGAGTGGGAGGGTGAAGAAAGGACGACATGGGAGGGGGTTACAGAATACACTTTCTGCCCCAGGCTTGTGTGTCATAATGCTTTTACAGTAAGACAGAGTGGTTAGCAACACAGTTCATCAACAGTGATGCAAAGAAGTAATGTCTGTATTAGTTTCCTCCGTTTTTGCATGGCACTGGACTCGTTACTCCAAAGAAGATGCCAAAAACTTAAACTCCCTACCCTCCCTTCCTTGCTATTTGTCTATCTGCTCTCTCTGCAGGAGAATGTGAGTGGCATCATTGTTGTGGTGAATAAATGTTTTGCCATAGTACTGCTTCTGTATGTTTTCTTTCTTTGTTTTTTTTGGAAGGGAGGGTGTTTTCATTTTTTACTGCGGAAAATGTACTACTTTTATTTCATTTGCTTTCACCACATTAAAAAAATATCTTGACAAAAGACTATGACTTAAAATACACCCCTCCCCTGCAGGGATTGCCATTGAACAGTCACTTTACAAGTGTTTTTAGGTAGTGGGCAGGAAGGGAAATATTAAAATGGAGATTTTATTTTTAAAAATGTATTTGCATAGTGCATTTTCCAAAATATTTACGCTTTGCAGCAGATCCCTGGCTTGGAAGTCTAGGGCAACTACCACCAACTCCCTAGGTGGAACAAATGGGAAGAAACCTTAGGATATGGATACAAGAGGGGAAGCCCATCCTCTGGCCGGGTCAAGGTCCTGAGTTTGTAATGACCAACTGTGGTTTGAAGCATTGTTAGTTTAATTCCCATTATTTTAGTTAGTATTATACCATGCATGCTTAAACACTCAATTCTGATTGATCAATGGGGGTGTCATGGGGGGGGTTTACATTATTTTTTATATTGGATGTGTTATCCAGGTTTCAGGATGTAAAAATATCAAGGGGCCCACCACTGAACTTAACATTAACCTCTTGACTATGAAAATACACTTAATTCAGTGGAAGTAGACTGGTTCCCATCAGGGATTTCTTCGTGCCGCTATTTTTTTCACACCGGATGCACCTCATGAAATGTGTAATTTTCGGAATGAATGCATTTCTTAACATCATTCACCAATTGTGCATGAATTCCTTAATTCCAAGTAGCCATGGTATAAACAGGATAATGTACTGCGGAAAAGTCGGTTGTGGAAATTAACAGCACTTCATAGTGATAAGACCCCATCCTCTTGTCACATCACCTTGTGCTGTTAATTTCAACAAACGACTTGTCCGCAGTACATTAGTTATCCCTTACTTACTCAATGAGTTGCTTTATAATGGGGTGAAGTTTGAAAATCCTATACATGCAATATGTGTTGCATTGCATTGTTCATGGAGAGGTATACTCTTTGGTCGATAAAATTAAATTGTCCTGACGTGGGTTGCCAGAAAAAAAGGAGATGATAAAATATGATTGAATATTTGTGAAACAAATACATTGTTTACTTTAATATCTGTTACAATTATTCCAAGGAACTTAAAATTCAGGCTGTCTTCAATGTTAAAAACCATGTGCTTAACTATCTGAGTCCATTATGACATAATGTCTACTATCATAATTCATCCTGAATTTTAACTATTGAGGCTATGTGAATAATGACATTACCATCAGGAGAGAGCAGTAAAATGCAAACAAGATTGTTGTTCATGTTCGAATAATAAATACATTCCTAAAATATGGGTCTCTGCTGCAATCCATTCTTCTCTGTTATGCTTTGAGACCACCTTCATTGTGCTCGATTACTACAATCTGAAATCCAAGCACTTAGTCCTGCTGACACTTGTCCTATTCTTGATGCCAGGAAAAGCTTATTTATTTTACCTTTGTATATACAGGGAAACACATCTGAGACAGAAGCCTCATTTACAGTGGGGCCGACCCTGTGTGTCAAAGCATATAAAACATAGCCGGTAATACACATGCAAAATAATAGTTTAAAATACACTGGATGCATTTTATAAAAAAACGTGCAGTCCTGTCTAGTTACCAAGGATTTAAAAGTGCTTAATGATACTAAGCATCTTCCTGAAATGTATTCCAAATGAGTGGTGCATTAAAATGAAATGCTAAATACGGTAGCGGAATAAGGCGTATCTAATGTTACAGTATCAGATGGCTCTGAATTAAAGATGCCCTTATTTCTCTGTGAAAATATTTATCGCACAAGATAAATATCCAGTCCATGTGACCAACGTGCGGCCCTGAAGGGGAGGGGGCAGGTCTTGTTCCATAAACCTAGAGCGCGCATGTCTTGAAGGTGTGTAAATGAGTCTTGTGAATTTTACCTTTTGGTGTGTCACCTGATGAGTGCTGATCTGGTCCAACTGGTTGTGTGACATTAAGTAAAGAGAGATTACATTTTTTCACAGTGCAATAAAAGCAAAAGGCAAATATTGACACTTATTTTTTTGGATACGCTGAACAAATTCACCCTGCGGTAAACTGGACATTGGGCATGTTGAGCAGATGACCAACACTGAAGAGCAGCTTAGAAATGTAAATGTGGCCCCCGGATGGTGCAACGGTAAAGGCACTCGCCTGGAGTGCAAGGTTTGATCCCCAGCTGCTCCAGCCCGGCTCTGGCCGGGAGTCCCGTTCCGGGGTGGCGATTGGCTGTCCGCCCCAGGGGGTAAGGAAGCCGGCATGAGCTCGCCACGTTTAAGAGTGGCTCTGTGCATTCCCAGAGTTACGGTCAACATCATGGCAGATTCATTGCCTTTGTCCCAGAACTGTGGCAGCGAGCTCATAGTACAATGGGGGATAGTTGAAGTAGAAAGAGGGTAAAATTGGCTCCTAATTTGGGTGTAAAAAGGGGAGAAAATCATATACAAACAAAAAAAAAAGAAATTTAAATCTGTGTAGAAAGGGTCCTAGGAGGCATGAGGCTAATCCCTCAAAATTAGTTTCTTCTCTTGTACAAGTGAGATCAATAGGCAAGAAGGAGGGTGCTCCTTTGGACTAGACTGGCAACATAACAATGCCTTGGATGGATGATACCAAACATCACAATTTTTGCTTATTATGCTGAGACAAAATGTAAGCTTAGGTGCAGTCGATTCCTTGAGAGCTGTTGTTCATGCTAAGGCTTTCCACAGATCCCATTGCTTAATGGGTACATGTGCAATCTTTAAATGTAAATGTATTGTTAAAAAAATGACGGGGCTAAATTTAGCACACAATGTGATTCCCTGGATTTTATTATTTATAGACAAACACCATTTTATGATCACATTAAATTGCACATTGTAATTTAAATTGTATTTACTCTTAAAATGAAATATGTTTATTCTTATTTAAGCACAGCATTATACAGTATACATATAACTAATGCATATTACTATTAAAAATAACACATTATTAGGATACTATATAAACATGATATACCTAAAACTATATACCAACGTTTTATATAGCAGGTACTAATGCATATAGTTAGATAACGGTAGCGGATTCTGCTATACCGCATCGTAGTATACGAGTTCAGGCAAGATGCGTATTCTTAATAGTTACCTCGTGTTAAAACTATTGCGTCGATGTACTGTATACCTAGACCACGGTTGTATCCAGCCTTGCACACGACTGCCACGTGCTAGGGGGGCCTGAAGGCACCCGGCCTCTATCCAATAGGCGAGTAGGAATTCGCTAAATGGCTGGATAGCACGCCAATACCAGAAGTGCCTGTCAAACAGGCAGCCAATGGCTATCCTCGAGTGACAAACTTAGTGCCGCACGTGTAGCAGTGCACATGTTGACACTGTGTCGTAGCGGGATTTCAGAGGGGGGAGAGGAACGGAAAATAGAGTCGAGAAAGAAAGCGAGTGGAGTCATGCAATTTAGATACACTGGACGGTGGCACCGCACTCGTGACTCTGGATATTAGACGTATTTCTCAGTTAACTGTTGTCATTTTATTTATATAACTAATTAAGAAGACCAGTGTTAACGTGTTTATTTGCACTACCGTTCATTGTTGCTGCGTTGCTGCCATTTAGCAACAAAAGGTGAGATAATACGTTTTCTGTTTCATTCTTTGACAGCAACGATGCAGGCCACAGATTGGCAGACTTTCTCGCTAACAAACTGTATACATTGTTTTCATAGTACAGCTAGTGAATACGAGTGTGTGTTTTGGTTCGCTTGCTGTCTGTGACGCGGTTGTTTTCGGCTTGTTATGCTGGCTGTTACTGTATTAGGTCGCTCACTACTTGTCCAGTTAGTTTAGTCACAGCTGAAATAAAGACGGTCAGCTCGTTAAATAGCTTCGCTTCGGATATAAATGCATAGAACACGACCCGAGAAAATACATTTAAATGAAAATACATTTTTACATTGATCATATAAACTGTAATATCTGGTTTGTTTATGGTGACTCATATAATTATGTACACTTGCATTACTACATTTTTTAAATGACTGGAATTTCCCTCCTGCTACGAGCGAGCATGGCGAAACATGCTCAGTATGGCGAGCATTGTACAGTAAAGCACATTCTGGTAAATTCACACGTTGACTGAACCTATGGTTTTATCTTAGCTTTTCTATCGTAGCAAATCAACTGTGGTCTCTGAAAACATGAAAATACGCTGCAGTTTAAATATGGTAGTTTTTTTTTTTTTTTTTTTACAAACCAGCATAAGAATCATAAACACAACAAAAACTTACTTTGAGAGAGAGCTCTAGACTGTGTATATCAGCATATGTGAACACATTCCGTAAGTTTATATCGCCAATCCTTAGTGTAAAGTCTAGTGTGCAATTAGCATAATGAGTTTAGTCGGTGTGTTGTTTTCAATGTTGTCAAATTGCCGGTTAAATACGAATTAAAAGTCACGTTCGTGTTTATATAACTCACTTATGTCTGAAAGCTGCTTGGTTGTTTCATTTCGAAATATCTGAAATATCAGGTATGTTTTTGCCCACTTATATTGTGGCATTTATTTTTATAACGACTTTTGCCCATTACTGTATACAAACAACAACGTGGTATGTGCTGTCTGTGTGGCACTGTGTCTAAGTAGGTGGGTATGGTAGAATATGTGTTTTGGCAGTTATAGTGTAAATAAGTGGTCGTTTGTCTGCATGTGCTGTGACACTGTGTGAGAACGGGTCTGCAGAAAGAGGGGAGACAGGGGGTGTGGTGGGGGCACCCATCCCCACCTTCCTCCGGCACAATGCCATTTTAAACACTGAACATTCTTTTTTGTGTCCCCAAAAGGCTTTGACCAAAGTTATATATTTTGCTATTGTAAATTTCACATTAGGTTCAGGGTAGAGCGTGTAATAAGTAATTTAACCAACTAACATTAAAAACAAATACACAAACACAAAAAAAACACTTCAAAATAGAGACTATTCCTCAGTTTTTTCCTTTCTCCTCTCAGAGGTGTGATATTTATACTGTTACTGCATGTGATACAGTACTGTCTTGACCGTTACTGTTTTGATTTATATCTCCTTATGTTCATCCACAGTGATGCAGTCATTTGGCAGCACTTCTTCCTGGCCCTCCCGTGATTCCCTATCCTCCAACCACAGCTTCCTGTTCAGTGAGAGCGACCAGACCGAGGATGACACCGACGTCTTCCTGTCCGAAGGAGAGGGTGACGGCGGAGGAGGGGCTGAGCCAGACAGGGCCAGCCCAAAGCCCAGCCCACTTTTGGCCCCTGCTGTTTTCGGGGGCCGTGCAGGGTCTCGGCTCAGGGTGGGCCAAGATGGACGCTGCCCCAGCACCCCAAGCTCTGTCGCCATGTCCCCTCCTGTTGGCGTGAAGACGGGGCTAGAGGGACAGACGGAGGGGGACTCTGTCTTTGCCCAGAAGGTGAGCCTGCCTCTGTGGATTCAGAGTTTGTCAAAAACTCTGTCAGAGTTGTCGCACAATGCCAGTACGCATGAGCGTTGATAGCATTGGCTTTAAATGTGAGTACAATGAGCTCATTTCTGATGCAGTTAGGTATTCATATTTCTTCTTTTCTCTTTCTCCTCATCCTCCTCCTCTCTCTATCCCCCTGCTGGCCCAGTGTGCTGAACTCCAGGGATTCGTGAGGCCCCTGCTGGTGCTCCTGAATGGCCTTAAAAAGGGGAAATATGACAGAGGTATGCAGTATTCATTACCACACTTCAAAGAATCTGACTTTTGTGTGTGTGTGTGTGTGTGTGGGGGGTTGTGTGTGTATGCGTGTGTGTGTGTGTGTGTGTGTGTGTGTGTGTGTGTATGTATGTGTGGGTTTGGCATGTTTATGTACAAAGAAACACTAACATTTATCATTTAAATGTTTATTACAAGGAGGAAGGGGGATTTATTGAGGGCGATTCAACCCTTTATGTACCATATATCTAAATATAAAACACTTTTCTAGATTAGCCCAATAGTGCTATGTTGATGATCAGTCTTAAAATTGGCAGTTTCATCTGAAGCTGTATGCTGCTCACTCTCTTCTTCCCAGCTTGAAATTAGAACTTTCTGTGCCTTCTCTGTCTTTATTTTCTGTAAGCCTGGAAAAGCTAAACAGACCAAGACCACAGAATGTATGCCAAAATGGAAATGGACCCAAAGCTGACCCAATGTGGCAATCTATTTAGTTATGGAATGCCTCCAGTAGGCTAGCTAGCTAATTCTGCAGCCACAGAAATCTCTCAGAATGTGAGAGTGTAGTGACCCAATTCCAATGCATCCTAGTTTCACAATCCTTCTTTAAAAATAAAATATTTTTAGAACAACTTGTGAGATTCAATGCCCAAAGGAGACCTCCCAAAGTGACCCTGCACCGAATTTTGAAAAAGGTTAACTAGACGACTAATTTGGTATCTAGCTATCTGCTATGCAGCTGTAGGACTAAACCACGGCTCCAGTGAAGTTCACTAAGTGCTAAGTTAAATTAATCCTGTGCCTGTGAGTTTCACAGTCTTTTAAGAAATGCCAAAATGAAGAAGTGGAATCCCACTATGATTCATTTATCCCACAGAATACTATCCTTATTGCCTTATTGTCTGAAAGGTCACATTCGCACGCAGTTTGTACTCTTGTGCGCAGATAGAATTGAGTTTGTAACAAGTTGCAGTTTGTCGAGTTTGTAAGGACGTTGCTTGAAGAGGCTTGTTTTTGATTGACAGGTCTCAGCACTTTCCAGCAGAGCGTTGCCATGGACAGAATCCAAAGGATTGTGGGGATTCTGCAAAAACCAAGCATGGGGTAAGAGCCAACTGCCCTTACTGCCCTCACATATATGTACTGTAAAATATTACACGTCATGTCACTCTGGATAAGGGGAACTTCCCAGTGGATTGATTATGTTGAGTGACCACTTCCGGTAAAACATCACAAAGCAGTCTTTGCGATTCACAGCTGGTATTGTCATTGTATTGTATGGTATTGTCATTCCTAATATTACAATGCATTCTTCAAATGCAACGCTGTTTAACATTTGTCTGTTCTGTCTCCCTCCCCACCCTCCTTCCCTACAGGGATAAGTACCTCCACACCCTCCTTCAGGTGGAAATGATGCTCAAGCTGTGGTTCCCTCAGATCTCTCCCCGAGCCCCTGCTGCCCCTGCGCTTCCGCCCATCCTGGCTGAGAACATGGTGCGCAGCGCCCCTCCACGGTGGCACAGAGACCAGCTGCACATCCCCGTCAAGGTGAGACGATGGGGGCAGTCAGGCTCATTAGAGCTTCTTACTCCAACGTGGTGTAACTGTCCAGGTTCTGGGGACCTGCTTTGCCAATAAACCAATGGTCATTTACTACTTCTGATGAATCCTGTGACAGAAAGGATGTGTGAAATGATAAACCACCCCCAGCTAGCCAAGTCCGCCATAAGAAATCTGCTGGCACCAATCAAATTGTTACCAAAGTCCTAGGCCAGAAAAGTTGACAAAGTTAAAGCGTCTGGGGCAGAGGCTCGGGTCAGTCATAATCCTGCAGTCACCGAGTTTCACCGTACTGCACACTTTGAGTGTGTGGGCATGGCTAATGGAGCCGTAATGGCGGTGGTAATAGTGAAACTAAGGGTGTGCGAAATGGACCACTGGCTGTTTTCAATTGGCACTGTATGGGGGCAAAGAAGTGGAGTGCTCCATTTGGATATTGAAGTCTTTAGTATGGGGAGTTACTTAACCTTTTTTTTCCTCCTTTCTCTCTCTGTTTCTCTCTCTGTCTCTCCCTCACTCCCATTCCACAGAAGCGAAAGCTTAGCTGGACGGACGCAGACAGCCTGGCTCAGTCCGACCGAAAGCGGTTCCAGCAGGAGAGGCTCGAGCACGGGGCGGTCTGTGCTCGCCTGGAGATCGCGCCTGCAGCGTCCAACGAACGAGGGAGACACTGCGAAAAAGAGGAGGGGAAGGAGACCCAGGGGGAGATGTTGAACTGGCCCCAGACAAGATTGGCCCCCGTCACATGCCCCTTAAAATATTGCCTGCCTAGAGAGACCGGTGGGGGTGGTATAAAGGGGAATTTGGCTCCTTGCGTCATCCCCCCAATCATCACTAAGGGAAGTCCAGCCACGCAAGATGCCCTCATCTCATCCACGACCCCTCTCTCTCGTCCACTCAAAGTCGCCCCTCCGGGACAACAACCAGAGAGGTGCCAAAGCGAGCCCATCACCATAGAGACGGAGGCGTGGGCATCACAGACGCCTCAGGGGCGGAGCCTGTCTCTTGAACATTTAACTAAGCCTTTCAGCACTCCAGAGCAGTGATGACGGACACACAGCTCCTCACACGACAGACAGCAAGACCACACGGGCACACAAGCAACTTATGCAATGTTTTTGAAAGTGTTTTTTTATTTTTCTGGAAGCTCTGAGCGTGTGTTAAACAAGTTGGATTGTTACAAATGCGTATGTGTGGATTTCTGTGTTGACTATTGAGCAATTTTGGCGCACATTTTTACCCATATTTTTATCTCTTTTTTTTTTTTTCTCTACATTGGTTTCTACTTCATGGGTTGGAAGACCACAAAAAACAGTATCTCTTTCATTAAAAAAGTCACAGCACTGCAATCAGCAGTACTACAACAGAACGAAAACAAAAAGAGTGGCGTTTGTCCGAAAACTTTTTAAAATTTTATCCCCTACTTTTTGCTCCTAATTTGTAATGCCCAGTGACGTTCATACGTCCGTCCTATCACACAAGCGCACTCCATCAGTTTGGGAGAGCACTGACAGGCACATGCGCTCCACTGAGGAGCATGCTGTCAGCTGTGGAGGATGCCTCATGCGCAGCCGGGTCGGGCAGACTGCAGGCGTCCGATTGGCCAGAGGAGCCCCTCTTGTGTAATGAGGCGAGGACGAACCCTCCCTCCCCCCGGGTGACTCCGTAACTACAAAACTAGAGGCGTCGGGCGGAGGATAGCGTAGCGGTCTAATGCACCCGTATCTTGGCTGGTCCGATACAAGTGTGCGCTGCCTATCAGGGACACGGTTCGGAACCCGTCTATGCCAGAGTTCGCCCTCAGAGAATTAGATTGCCTCATAAAGACGAGCGGCGAACTCGTGTGGGAGAGGCCAAATCGAAATAGAGGGTGTAATTGGCCACTAAATTGGAAAAAAACGTGAAAAAATCTGAAACAAATAACAAAAAAAGCCTAAAACCAGAGATGTCAGTGAGAAAAGGATTGCATTTAAACCTATGCCGCATATGTGTTAGGCAACACCCTGGAAGTGTGCAGACGAGTGAGCTGTGGCGCGAGCTACAGACAAGAAATGCCACAGAGGGAGAAGAAAAACAGTTTCAAGCCTTATTCCACAAATATAGCATGGAAAAAGATCACATCAAATATGGGCAAAAGTGACAAACCAGCGAAGTTGTGTGAGGTTTAACCACGTCTGACCTTTAAGGGTCAAGACCCGAAGGAGCTGGACTCTCTTGAGGCAGCCAGAAACCGATCCTCTATTCCAGTTCACGTTTATTAATGTATGGATTTGGCTTTGGAGTTATTTGTTACTTGAACTATTTATTTATTTTTGGTGATTTTTTTTCTACATTCAGTTCTCTGACCGCTTTGGGGAGAGCGATACTGTAAATGTTTGCACATTGTTGTGAGAAAAAAAGGAATATTGGTCACTGGATCGCTGTGCCTTGAATCTAATGGGAAATGTACAAAGATGATTCACATGCAGTGTTTGGCTTTTTGTTTTGTTTCTGGGGTTTTTTCTCACGAAATTAAACAGTGGCCCACTGTGACTGTACGATACTCTTGCAGCAAAACGTTTTTACTATTACTCTGTATCTGTTCTGCTGTTGCTTAATAGACGCCAGTCGGGAAGACTGTACAGACCATGCCAAAATGGATCTTAAGCAGAGTTCTGCAAACTCATTTCTGTAGTTGTACATTGCATTATTCCAAAACATCACATTACTTTACTCGATGGGAGTGACAGTGTTATTTTATGATTTGTCAAGCTGAGTGAAAAATTCATTAAAAATTTGTCAACTCTGTTGGAGCGTTGAGAACATTCATTCCCCTCGAGAACATTTAAGGGATTGCAAAAGAGATTGAGATGTGCAATATTTGAGGTGAATATTGGAGGCAAATCAAAAAATCTAAAACTCAGTCAGCAAAGCTTGCTCCGAGCACAGGTTGAGCCCTACAGCCTAGACGTAGCTACTTTGAGTCGAGTAAATGTCATTAGATATACCGTGACCAGGATTCTGCAGCAGCAAGGCTTACTTTTCTTCTCACTGAGGGTAGGGTAGCCTTATGTCAGCCAGGGTTCCTGGGGTTGCCGCTGTTTGAGCGCCCCCTACCTACTCCTCCGGCACCTACAGGGGATCTAGTTGTCATGGGTGAGAGATGCACCTATCCTCTGATTTGCTCTAGCTGTCCAAACTGTTTGAATGCTGTGTGGCGTGTGGTGTGGAACACAGGCACTGGCTTGTGGGCGTGTGTCAGTCCACACGCTCGGCTGCATTGCTTCCTATGTGGGTGAAGGTCACGTAGCAGTGATTCGAGAGCACAGGCTAATTGGTGATGGCTCAGTGACATCATCACCCAGTTGCACATGTGAATTACCATTTGATTATGGGCCATATGATTTATGTCAGACCATCGGGACAGCGTGCCGTATTATACATTTGTATTTATATATTATTCATCAGTTTGAACCAGAGGGACTGACTGCCTGTGTTTTCTGAAGCCATATGTGTTAGGTGGATATATATATATATATATATATATATATATAGTATAATTGGCTATACCAATCACAGCTTTGATCAGTTATTTATTTTTCTAAATATGCATTTTGTTTTTCATTCCATTCTATTGATTCACAGTTGTTCATGAAGAAATTCAAAAGTTGGATACACAACAGTGTATATCTAATTACTGATAACTATTGTTTTGTGTAGGTGACGTGAGGGTTTTAACACCCACACACTCAAGAGCAATGAACAGTAATGGTAACAGTGGATGAATAAATGTAACAAACTGCCCGCCCTAATTATCAAATGTACAAATCTGTACCAAGCTGTGAATGCAAACTCATATGGAAAGTTGCAAAACCACTTTGGTGGTATGTTATGTTGTATTTATGTGTATTCTTTTGTATTGATTTTATCTGACAGAGCACAGGCCAATTGCAATTATGTGAATTTTGTTTTTTTCTATATGTGTTGTCTAGAAAAGGCCAAGTTTATTGGCTGAAAGTTGCAATGCCTTATTCATGATGTATATTTTTTCTTCTCTCCCACATCTCTGCATTTGACTTCTCTCTGCCTCCCTCTTATTTCCTCTTTTCAACAAATGTTAGAATATAAGAATGTTTGAATAAACGACACATTTTGGAAAATGTTCTTTTCTTGATTGTGTACTGTCTGTATGCCCCTGCGCTTTCATTTGCACATACACTACCGGTCAAAAGTTTTAGAACACCCCCATTTTCCATTTTTTACAGAAATTTAAGCAGTTCAAGTCCAGTGAATAACCTGAAATGGTACAAAGGTAAGCGGTAAACTGCCAGAGGTTAAAGAAATAAGTTTAGGTTACCAAAAACTGAAAAATAATGTACATTTCAGAGTTATTAAAAACAGGCCCTTTTCAGGGAACAAGTCATGGGTTAACATGGGTTAACAGTCACTCTGTCCAAGTCGCCAACTCTGGATCCAGCAAAAGAGCCCCAGACCATCACGCTTCCTCCTCCATGTTTGACAGTTGGTGTCACACACTGAGGAACCATCCTTTCGCCAACTCGACGGCCTACAAAAACCTTTCAAAATTTCAAGATTTCAAATTTTGATTCATCGGTCCATATGACCTTCTTCCAGTCTTCAGTAGTACACTGGCGGTGCTTCATGGCCCAGGAAAGCCTCCTTCTTATTTTGCCATCTTAGTGTGACGGTGTTGGTTCTGCCTGCAGCGAGTTTCGAACCGAGGGATCCCTGACACGACAAGAGAGCGATTAAGCTCGCCGAGCCAAAGACTCAAGTCCCTAACTCCAGGGAACTAATCGCACTCCCCTCGAAACTCATCCACGGCCCAACCGATTGCCATCAGTTGTATTATCCTCACGGCACCAATGTGACGGTGTTGGTTCTGCCCCATCCGCTGACGCGACACGATTAGCAAAATCAAGGCTTTCTTCCACTGCCACATGACCTGTCAAACCTGCCAGACCTCAAACCTGCAGCTCTTCTCTTCACAGTTGAAACTGAGACTTCCTTACTTCGACCAGTGTTAAACTGTGCTTGAAGCCGCCTATCACGCAAGCTGTTGACTCAGAAACTTGTCTTCTGATTTTGTTGTGGCTTTGGGTCTGCCAGACCTCTTCCTGTCAGAATTTCCTCCAGTTTCAAAGTGCCTTTTGATGGTGTAGGAAACTACTCACTGACAAAACATTTACATTATTTTTCAGTTTTTGGTAACCTAAACTTTTTTTTTTTTCTTCTACCCTTTACCACTTACCTTTGTACCATTTCAGGTTATTCACTGGACTTGAACAGACTAAAAACTGGAAAATGGGGGTGTTCTAAAACTTTTGACCGGTAGAGTATATATTACATTTAATGCATTTAGCAGATGCTCTTATCCTAAGCAAATTACATAGTTTTACATCCATTTATACAGTTGGGCTTTCTGAAGCAATTCAGGTTCGGCTCAAGGGTTCAACAGCAGTACCCTACCCGGGAATTGAACCAACAACCTTTGTGTTACAAGCCCTTTTCCCTAACCATTATACTACACTGTCACCCCATACTCTGCTGTGTTCCCTGTGGACTGATGGCAGGAACAGAAACTTTTGTAGCTTATTAATATGAGATAATCTCTTGGATCAGTTTACCTACTAAACTGATCTGCAACTGGAATTCAAATTTCAATTGTCAAAGGTGGTGGATCACAATGCCCCTTCAGCTTGAATCAACTGGAACCCAGTGGAGTGTTAGCACTGTGAACGCATCACAATCGCCACTGACACTGATACTGAACTCCAGTCACTCAACCAGTGTTCCATCCTCCCCCAAAGCTACTGGTGCTCCATCAACTGAAGGAGCTGATAATGTGCGATGAGGTGGGAAACACCCAACTGACCGAAACCCTCGCCCCCTGGGTGAACCTATACAATTATGCATGGCCCCGATTTGATTCTGGACTGTGGGGCATGTCACTACACAAAGGACCTTAGCTTTAATTGGTTTTGCCACCCGGGAGGCCCCCACAGAGAGGACTAATTAAGTAAGAGATTAGAAATGGTGGAAATGTAAATGTGCAATCAGCAGAGAGATGCTGGTATTAGGGAACCTCGTGTTGCTGCCTAGTGCCAGGGCATTGCACATGCTGGCACTGCCCATGTGCGTGTGTGTGTTTGTGACACACTGACCAGCTGACTGTTTCTCCCGGGGACAGACTGACCTATCCGTGGTTGAGACAGCATCCACTCAGCCTCCGAATGGGCCTTCATTATCGCAGGAGGCAGGGGGATGGGCTGCCTGACTCATTCACTCCTCCCCCATCCCTCTATTTAGCCCAGTAGTGTTCACTCACTGTATTCACAGCTCACACACAAGCAGTCTCCCACTCTAAATAGCAACCTCATCCACGTGCTTGCAGACAGTAATGTTGAAGAGATGGAGAGAAGAAAAGAAAATAATAAGAAAGGAAAATAATATCAAATTGTACTTAATCCTCTTTCTCGCAAGGTATTCAGCATCAAGATGCACAATGGAGAAATGTATAACAGTATACAGTGCATTACAGAAGGGGCAGGATACAATACAATATTGAATTGAATATAGTGCAGTGCCATATTTTACAGCAAATCTAGGCTTAGAATAGTATGACACAACTAGAACACTTATTTACACTAGGTAGACCATATGAATCCAACAGGAGCATCAGTTAAAGCATTGATTTAATTAAAAAACGAATGTATGGTTTATAATTGGAAACAATTTACAACGGGAGCATCGGCTAGGAAAGTGTAATAAATCTTACCCCATTGTAATGTTGATGTGTGAATCCACACAAACAGCTTACATCAACACAAAGCAAAGTGAGGAGGAACCACCTGCTGAGTAGAGGGAACAGTATAGTCTGATGGCGTTACATAACTTATGGCGCACAGTGTTGTGGAATCGGCGAACAGTCTGTGGCACACAAAGCCGTTAAGCATCGGACAAAAGATGCGCAGAATGCATTTAATCTACCTGTCAACTGAGTGTAATGAAGATGGCGAGGTCCAGTTTTAATGATTCTGACACACAATGGAGGGACACCGTCAATAATTCAATGATTCACCGCCAGCATGTTGGTGGTGCTGTATGGCTGCTATGTCAACTGCAGTCCGGTGTTATGTAAGACCAATGTTGTACAATCGGTACAGAATGTGACAATGTACGTGTCCCCAGGTGGCACAACCGGTAAATGCACGCTGTCTAAGTGCAAGTTGCCCACTGCAGCCTGGGTTTGAGGCCAGCCCGGCCACGATTCCCATTCAGGAGTGGCAATTAGGTGTCCACCCCCAAGGATGAGGAAAGCTGGCATGTGCATCAGCAGTCAATGGGAGGCTGTTAGGGGTCTTTCTGACTGTCGGTCCCAGAGCGGTGGCTTGTCCCGTATGTGGGGTGGAGAGTTTTGTTGATAGTTGAATCAATAGAGGGTTCAATTGGCGACCATACTGGGAAAAATATATGATGATATAAAAAGCAGGAGATGATCCAACTGTGAAGAAGTGAGCGCAGACCGGTTAGCCTCAGGCCGACAAATGCTCACTGCATACACTATGACTATGTATGCAGATGACCCACATCAGAGAGAGTGGGTGCAGAGAGAAAGAAAAGAACAGCCTTTGGAAACTGGGGGTCCCATTCTCCCCCACACTCTTCTTGACATGTCTAAAAAGTGAGGGTATTACATATACACGACATTAAAATAAAAAAGCAAAAATGTGAATGAGGAAATAGGGATTATTTTCATTTTTGGCAATCTTTAATAACCTGTGTAATAATAATAATAATCATAATTTGCAACACACAACCCATCAATGAACAAACAAAAAAGAAAGACGGGGCAGAGGAGACAGCACAACTACTACAATACCACCTCTATTTATGTCTGAGAAAAATCTAAGACAAAAAAGTTAATCGTTTTTCTGTCACCCAGAAGACTTGATTTTAAAGGTGATGCTAGTAAAGAAGTACTTTACTTCAGAGAAACGTCTATATATTCTCTGTTGATTATGAGATAATTTTCTCCAGCCTTATTTCCATGTTCAATTTTCAGATTTCATGCTCAAATCTGTCAGTGTCTGTGACTATATTATGAATTACTTTTAGTACAGATAGAATTTATATGACACATGAACAAATTCTTGGCAATCTTGAACTGTAGTCAGTTCTGTTGCCTGGTTTGACTTGAAAAATGAAGACACAATTGATAGGAAGGCAAAAAGGCGGTGGTGAAGCTAACAGGTCTGCGCAACTTAGGTTACGTTTACACTGCAGGCCTTGATGCCCAGTTCCGTTTTTTTTTGCCTACATTCCGATTTTTTTTGACCTACTGTTTACATCTACTTTTAAAAGTGACCCATATCCGATACCTGTGTTTACACGTTTTACACTTGAGCAACCCGCATGCGGTACACGCGGGTTTGGTTACCGATAAGGATACAACAACCAGGCCGGCACAGCCATATCACCATCTGCAATGGACGCAAACGAGACAGAAATGATCATTCAAACTATTGCCTTCCGAAGCATCTTTAGAGGCCGCAACGAATTAATCTTTCAATTCTGGTTGTCCACGTGAAACGTTACACGTCATTCAAATGCGAAAAAGTATAAGTGTCGCATTTTTGAATGACGTACGAATCGCAATGACAGGGAAATTCCGATCTGTGCGTTTAGATGACAGTCGCATTGGCAGATATCAGATTTATTTCCACATATGAATGTGGCCAAAACGGATCTGAAAATATCCGATTCTATGTGCTTTGTCCCTGTTTGCACGTTCATAATACATATCTGGTATGTGCCACATGTGAGAAAAAAATCGGAATTAGGTCACTTTTATCAGAAGGTGTAAACGTAGCCTTAGCTAAAATAACACCAATACCGATACGGTTGTAGTAACTGTTTTCCGAGAATCTAGACAAGCACCATTGCAATTGAACTTCAATTACAGCAATAATAGTGCCAACGTTGCTGCCACTACAACAGCGCTTAATTAAACAGAATAATGTATCAGCTTTTAATTGTTACTGACTTCAAAAATATATGTTTTACGTATTACAAGGGCACGCAATGTATCTTGTCAAATGTATACTGACAGATGGACACAGAGTAGAGAGTCAGCTACCTCGTGAAATAAAAACATCTTTGATATACGTCATTTCTTCCAAAAGCTACTTCCGTTTCCGACTAACGTTGTTATGCCGTTTTTACAGGAGGATTTGGACTGGAATCAATACGAGATTATTTGTTTTGTTTAATAGTTGTGAATATTATTCTCACGTGAAAACACAGTTGCTGTTTGTAGACAAGTTTGGTAAGCATACACCAGCATGCTTTGAAAAGGAGGAGAGTGTGAAACTAGGGCAGTTGCTCTTTACGCTTGCGAGCTAATTAGCTAGCTGTGGGCTACATTCTGTTTACGCTAGCTAGTGTCAAGCTAGCTTCGATGTAGCCACGTGTAGACAAATATGTGTGTAATTGGCACAACAATGCATTTTATGTTACAGCTAGCCAGCTGCTGTTTGCATTTAACCTCATAATTAGCTGCACAGAGCTATTACTTAGATGTAATACCTAACCTATAACGTTAGCTAAGTTGGATGTAAGTATAAACATTCGATTGCTCCCACGATGTTTGAAATACATAGGTTATTCATCACAAATATCTCATTAACTCAAACTAAGGTAGGGAAATGAACACTCAGTTAATCGTCCAACTATTTTATGCTGGGTTCTTTGACTCCCCTTCAGTTATATTGAGAAAAAGAACGTATTTTGAATATGTACACATACAGTTCATTCTGAAGCATTATGAAGTTACATGGTCCATGTAACGTTAACCGATTAGTGTTTCTATTGTTGAATATTGGAAGAATCTGGTCGTATCCCCGTGTAGGGTCCACGCACACTCGTGTCCATCCATGACATGTATGAAGGCATACTCGTTACTCGTAACGTCAACGTTATTAACACACTTGACACAAGTGTGGAAAGCAGTCTTTCTAGAACCCAGGGTAATTCATTGAGAACAGGCCTGAGTATTTCTGCGTGCCTGTGGCTGTACGTGAACGAGCCACGAGTGCTTATCGTCCCCGTGTGACGCATTGTTTTGACAGGGCCCCAGCCATGTCTCTGCCGAGGCGGGACGTGGAGGAGCTGCGGCCCTGGGTGGAGCGTACAGTGAAGAAGGTGCTGGGCTTCTCAGAGCCCACCGTGGTCACGGCGGCGCTGCACTGCTTGGGCAAGGGCCTGGACAAGAGGAAGACCACAGGTGTGTGTGCGGGCGCATGTGCAGTTGAATTGGAAACTGTGGGAAAATGATGCAGTTGTACTGATTGTGCCTTCCGAAAGGCTTATCCCATTGACTGTGTCCATCCACGCAGCATGAATGTCAGTGACTGCACAGCGGGATGTCTTTCAAACACAGCCTCCGTCTCTTGGGGGTGTCGTGCAGTGTGAATATATTCACCGGGCACTGACCGTACTTTAATGCTCCTCTCCTGCCCGATCCCCCAGACCAGCTCCGGCCGTTCCTTGACGAGTCGGCCAGCGGGTTCGTGGAGCGTCTGTTCGAAGCATTGGAGGAGGGGCGCACCTCCCGTGGCAGCAAAAGCGACGGTGAGAGGAACCGCAAGAGAGAGCTGAAGGTAGGAGCCTTCAGGCGTGTTTGGAGATGTTTCTGAAATGGCGTCGGCTGGAATTTCTCACATTTTCAAGTGCTGCTGAATTCATACAGCTGGTCTTGTACTGAAGCACTTTGACTGAAGTCCATGACGGGCACAACTGCGGTGTCTCACCATAGATTGACTCCACTCCAGGGCTCAAAACACAAGTACTCGTCCCTCTTACGTCTTGTTTTCTCACCAAGTGCTTCTTATGAATAAGACAAAAAGCAAAGTTTACATAGTTCAGATTTATAACGCATGAATAAAGTATTTATTTGCTTTTGCTCCATCTGGGGTGACTAACAAACTGACACAAGACACATTGTGTGTTTATACAGTGGCATATTTACTGAAACAGTTCAGGTTAAGAGTCTTGTATGACAGCAGTGTCCCAACAGATTATCAAACCTGCAACCTATGGTTGAAAAAGCACTGGCTTCAAGCCGCTGCGCCATGCAGACCGGGCCATTAAACTGCCCTGCTCTGACAGGATGTGTTTGGGGAGGACATGGAGGCTGGGCGAGACACGCCCGCAGTGGCGGAGGGAGTCGTGAAGAAGAAACGAGTGCCCCGCTTTGAGGAGGTGGAGGAGCCGGAGGCGCTGCCTGGACCCCCTGCGGAGAGCCCGGGCATGCTCACTAAGATGCAGGTAGCTCCACCTGAGGATGAACACACGGCATACCTATGCACACGCAGACACAAAAACAGACACACACACACACACACACACACACACGTACTCTCTCACAGAAACACAAGCACAAACACACATGCACCACTCACTCTCACGCACGCACGCACACACACACTGACACATGCACACACACTCTCTCACAAACACACGCACACACACACTCACACCTGGAAGCGTTAACTGTGCTTGACCTGGTGGGCACCACCGTTGGTGGATGTTTTGACGGGCGCCTCACGCCGCTCCACTCCTCCCCAGATCAAGCAGATGATGGAGGCTGCGACGCGGCAGATCGAGGAGAGGAAGAAGCAGCTCAGCTTCGCGGCCCCTACACCGCCCCCCCCAGTGAGTCCCTTCTGTGGGCTGAGAGCCAATCAGTGTGGCCATTTGAATCCAAATGAGCGTTATAACAGTTATAGCAGAATGGCTTAGATAAATGTGCTTTGTTTGTCTGTGCAATAAACAGACGTCACTTTGATGTTTAAAAAATATATTTATTACCGACAGCAAATAGATACATTTTTACATTATTGTGTTGTGTTTTATTTATTTTTTTCAGCATAGTGTACTGTGATGCACATCGAATCATAATGCAGGCATTTGGCATCAATTTTTTGGGGCAATTCACTTTTATGCTCCCCAATTAAAACTCCTTCTTTTTTTTCCCGTCACCTCCCCTAATTTCTCTCCTGTCCCCCCCCAGCAGAGGGTGCCTCCCCTCACTGCCCCCCAGTTGGAGCCCCCACCCTCCCTCCTCCCCCCACCCCCTGCGCAGCCCTCCCCCCAGTCCCAGTCCATCGCCCCCTCCCAGGCCGCCACCTTCATGAACGACGCCATCGAGAAGGCCCGCAAGGCGGCTGAGCTCCAGGCCCGCATCCAGTCCCAGCTGGCCCTACGTCCGGGCATCCTGGGGGTGCTGGGGGGCGGCTCGCACAACCTGGTGGCCCTCGCCAACCTGCACGCCATGGGCATTGCCCCCCCGTGAGTCCCCTCACCTGCCTGGACCACACCTGGGTGTCTTACTCCTGTTCAAGGCCACCCTGGGCTGTTTGCTGACAAATGTTTAACCTTGTCATTTGTGTCACGCGTATATCAGATTGTAACTTGGTGATCTCAAAATTGTTTGGGAAAAAGTCAATAACTACTTGAGGGGAAAAAAAAAAGTTTGATTAGCTAACCGAATAGCTGGATGGGCTAAGAGCTCACAAAGTCAGTGGCCCCAGCAGCTGTTTAAAAAAATACTTTATACTATACAGCCAACCCTTTTCTATTCTCACAGAAATATAGGTGCTCTAAAACACAGATTTGGCTATTTTGGTGAGGGCTTTGCCGTGTCAGCAGATCTCCACATCCAAAATAAAAGGCCTTCCTTCCCCCCCCAGGAAGGTTGAAGCTCGGGAGGTGACGAAGCCGACACCCCTGATCCTGGACGAGCTTGGCCGCACCGTCGATGCCAGTGGCAAGGAAGTGGAGCTAACGCACCGCATGCCAACCCTGAAAGGTGGGTGTGGCACTCTTCCGTTCACCCCTCCCTCCTTCTTCCTCTCTGTACATCCCTCCCTCATGTTTCCCTCCTCTTGCTCTCTCCTCACTATGCGTCCACGTTGGTGCTAGCTCTCTCCTGTAGTACTGTGTGGTCTGTAGGGTGTAAAAGGGTCACTGTATTGGAGACAAGGGCTTCAAAGTATTGCACACGCCAGAGTGGGTGGGTGGCACAGTGGTGACTGGAGAGGAGTCGATTTAAAATTTTGAGAAGAAAAAAAAACTATGCAGAAAAGAAAGCTACATGTAACACATGTTGAAGCACAATGCATGTTGAAGCACATACACTGTTAACCCAAAAATTGTATAATCCTGTACTGGCTGCTACCCACACTCAGTACGAAGTGAAGCTCCCAGAAAGTGAGCTGTCCGAAAGCTATTTCAACCACTTGTGCCTCTGTCAGGTCCAAGTGGTCTAAACAGCTCTTTATCAGCTCAATAATAAGCAGGCTCCATATCAGTATTTGGGTACCATTCTCTGCTGGGATATTTAACAAGTGCTGAAATGGAATTGAAATGAAATCGGTTGAGTGCGAGAGAAGCCGTAACCGTTCCCTGACCGAGCCGCTTCCTGTCGGACAGCCAACATCCGGGCGGTGAAGCGGGAGCAGTTCCGCCAGCAGTTGAAGGAGCGCCCGGGGGAAGACCTGGAGTCCACCTCCTACTTCGACCAGCGTGTCCTCCTCCTGCCCCCGCAGAGGCCCCGCAAGGGCTTCAAGTTCCACGAGAAGGGCCGCTTCGAGAAGATTGCCCAGCGCATCCGCACCAAGGTCCGCCCGCCTCCTGTGTGCCTGTGCTTCAGACAGCTGTGTGTTTGGTGTCCTGGACAGTTCAGGCTCAAATGGGATTATAGTGACACTTTGTTGGAGATGTGCTCGCGGTTTGCTATTAAAAAATGACTACAAAGAGGTGTTTTTTAGGAGTTTAAGGGTAGCAAACGTAGGAATTTTGGGGTGAGTTTTGGAGTGAGTTTATAACAGTAAAGCAGGAGGTCCATCTGTACTGGTTTAAAGGGATTTTTGTGAAAATATCGGGGATAAGCACATTGGTTTTCATCCCCATTCCCACACCTTCTGTCCCACAGGCTCAGTTGGAGAGGCTGCAGACAGAGATTGCACAGGCTGCCAAAAAGACAGGGATCCAGGCGTCCACCAAGCTGGCCCTCATCGCCCCGAGGAAGGAACTGGGCGAGGACGATGTGCCTGCCATCGAGTGGTGGGACTCCTACATCCTAGCCTCCGGCTTGGACCTGTGAGTTGCACTGAAAACTGTCCCTACCGCAACACGCCCTTGGATTTGTATGGTTCTGGTTGTAAAACCACTGAAGTAATTGCTATATACATGCGGGAATTTTGGTTTGTGGTGTTTGAAAATGTATTCTTGTGATCAGGAAAAATAAGGACTATTTTATCTACTGTATGTTATTCATTTATACCATAATATGTTTCTCTTGATTTACGCATATTTGGAGTAAATTTGAATTATACAGAGCAAACTGATACACTTTTCTTTCTTATTTTGAGCAATTGTCAAAATGTTTTCCTGACATGAAGTAGTAGAAGAATATTAATATACTTTGTTGTAATATGCTGTTACAAGAAATATATTAATTAATCCATAACTTTAAATTCAATGCTCAGTGAGAAAAGTTTGTCCAGAGAAGTTAGACATGCATGAAGCAAATGTATTCATAATTCCAGTTATGTCTTGCCTAATTGTATCTATGCGACAAATAGTTATTAAATCTATGCATTTAATAATAATAATTTGTCGGTGCTCAACATGTAACTTTTCAAATGCAGCTATGTCTCTGTCTCACCCTTGTGATTGGCTTTGGATAAAAGTGTCTGCTAAATAACAAAATTGTAAAGGATAAAATTGTCTGTCTCAGAACCCAAACATCAACCATTGAGGAACTGGACTTATTTGGGGTCACCAATCTGGTGGAGCACCCTACTCAAATCAGCCCCCCAGGTAAGAGGAACCCCAACACACAAGACCATTTTCAGGTGTAGTTGTGCCTTTTGGGAATCATACAATGCATACAGGCTAATAGCACAGTATTGTAGACAAAAACTAGAATGAAATCATGGCTGTGAAGGAGATTTATATTAGATCAGTGAATTTGTGGTGGTTATAAAGTCAGTCTTGCTAGCTGGTTTGTCGACTTGCTGCTCTATAGACCTGTATTTTTTAAATCTGCTTGGGTACATTACTCTGTTTACAGATAACAGCCCCTTCCCCTCTTTCTCCCTTAGTGGACACTGACAAACCAGTGACTCTGGGAGTGTACCTTACTCAGAAGGAGCAGAAGAAACTGAGGCGACAGACGCGCCGGGAGGGCCAGAAGGAGCTGCAGGAGAAAGTGCGTCTGGGACTCATGCCGCCCCCAGAGCCCAAAGGTATACCTCACGGCTCTCACGGCCCCATGAGCTGCTGTGGTTTACACTCGTCACGTCTACAAAACGCAGCATTGCCCTGAATGTATGTACTACTTCCATTATTATTATACACTGTTGGAAATGGAGTAGCTGATGCCAAATAGATATTTATAGAAATAAAGTTTCAATTATGCGCATGGCATTTAAGTGAATTCCATCCATACCAATAGAGTACATGGAGGTGAAGATGAAACAACCTTGTGAAGCCTTGTCTGTACTTTGCAGTTTTGTGACAGTCGGCTTTTCTCCCTCTTGCAGTGCGCATCTCTAATCTGATGCGGGTCCTGGGCACCGAGGCAGTGCAAGACCCCACCAAAGTGGAGGCCCACGTGAGAGCACAGATGGCCAAGAGACAGAGGTGTGTGTGTGCGCGTGCGTGCGCACGCATTTGTATGCATGCCTGCATGCCTGCATACCTGTGTGTTTGCCAGTGCGTATGCATGTATCCGTGTCCTCCTAGATGTACGATCTGTGCTCCCCGCTGAATGCCCAGGTCAGACATTGGCAGCTTCTGGTCTTTGCTCATCCGCATCTCTTTGTGGTTTTATTGAAGCCCTTGTTTGCCCAGGTGGTCTGTTTACCAGTTGATAATTTGTTACTGACTGAAATGTAATCAATTAAACCAGTCAGGTTCCACAGTAGATGGTATTACCAGTTCACCTCGTCATTTGTAAAGCCATTCCTCCTGTCTGTCTGTCTGTCTGTCTGTCTGTCTGTCTGTCTGTCTCTGTCTGTCTGAGGAGTCTCAGGCAGCCCACGAGGAAACTGACATCAGAGCAGCGGAAAGAGAAGAAGGTGAAGAAGCTGAAGGAGGACTTGAGCCACGGGGTCCACGTTGCAGTGTACAGGTGAGACTGGACTTATCTAATGATGTGCAGGTGAGACTGGACACTCCTTGTGATTATATGAGGGACTGCCACTGACAAGACTGCTAACCACCTGCAAGTCACTGAATAAAGAGGCATATCGGTGGGTAGCAGGTTAGTCAAGACTGACCAGGCAATCGCAGATTGACAGTGTCGATTTCCTTCTCCATTCTCTGCACTTTTCAGGATCAGAAACCTGACAAATCCAGCCAAGAAGTTCAAAGTTGAGGCCAACGCGGGGCAGCTGTACCTAACGGGGACGGTGGTCCTGCACAGAGATGTTAATATAGTGGTGGTGGAAGGAGGTGAGGCATTCCCTGTCGGCCCTTTCGACTGCTAATACATGGGTGTAGCTTCACGTGTAAATAATACACAGAAATGATTTCATTTTAAACTGCAGCAAACAAATTATGCTAGCGATCTATATCGTTAGCTACTGTTAACGAGCTTTGTTTGGCCGTGATACCAGGTTGCTATCTAGCTAGCTAGATAGATATCGATAGTTTTGCGTAGTTAACGTTAACATAGATATATACAGGTATGGTATGCAGCTGCCAACAACGATGTCTGTATTACTGCACTGATCTCGTGCGAACTATGATTGTTCTTACCATGTATTAATGCACATCTGGTAAGTCACTCTGGATAAGAGCGTCTGCTAAATGCTTAAAATATCAAATGTAAAAAAAATGATGTACTAGCTCGATGAACTATGACTATGACAGCTCTGTCTCCATTCGCTAACCAACAAATCAATGCTGTGCGGTACGCGACATCCTCTGTAACACCCTCAGCGTAGGTCGCAGAGGTTGTGTTGATTTTGCAGAGCTCTGGTTGCGTTGCGGTCGCATTGCTGTTGTTCGAGCATGTAGAGGCCTTAACTGTTTACCATGAGCGTTTTAAGAGCCGTTGCTTCGTTGCGGGCTTGGCGCACCCGACCAGACATTTACCCTCCTCTGTGCCCTTGTTCTCCCCTCTGTCAGGTCCTAAAGCCCAGAAGAAGTTTAAGAGGCTGATGCTCAGCAGAATCAAGTGGGAAGAGCGGACCAACTCCAAAAGAGACGGTGAGGGAGAGGGAAGGACGAAAAGTGCCTGCGTACTTATGAAATTGTTTTATTTTAACATTAATTAGTGCTAAGGTCTTTGCACTCGTTATGAAATCAATCATTTGTTTGTGCACTCTGTATCACTTTTAATTGGCTTATGTTGCAGCTAAGTTGTATCAACTTTGAGCTATGTATCTTTACTGTCTACTCTGTTCTGGTGCTTGTAGTTGCCTTTGTTATTTGCACTAGATTGGTCGTAATCTGCCTAATTAATGAATTAATTTTTCTCATGTGTAATCCTATGTGATGAAAGCAATCTGATTGGCTGAACTGAAGGAGTTTGTTCTGTTCCTCCTCCCTGGCAGACCCTGAGGGCTCAGACGACGAGAGCCTGAAGAAGAACAGGTGCAGTTTGGTCTGGGAGGTGAGGGCTGGGCCAAGCTGCAAAATATGACCGCAATGTGACCGTAACTCTATGGTGCAGTGTGACAGACCATAGTAAGACCATGGCTTACTCCCCACAGCCGATTCACTCCATATGCCTCCCTTTTGCCCATCCCCCCCTCCCCAGGGCACGGCGAAAGAGCGAAGCTTCGGGGAGATGAAGTTCAAGCAGTGTCCCACGGGGAACATGGCGAGAGAGCACTTCAAGAAGCATGGCACAGAGCACTACTGGGACCTGGCACTGAGCGAGAGCGTTCTGGAGTCCAGTGATGACTGAGCAGGCAGGCTCCAAGGAGCGTGACTGAATGTGTGTCTAAGGGGGTGGGGGAGGTTCGGGGCAGGCCTGAAGGAGTCGCAGACCATGTAGACAACCGTGACACTACTGCGCTGTGTGTGTGTCAGACCAGGGTTTGAGGGCATTTGTATGTTTGTCCACTGTGCACTTGTAACCAGGAGCTTTTTTTAGGCAGTAGGGACTGACTTCATATTGTGAGAGGGGTTTTGTGTGTGTGAGAGATATAAATGGGTCATGCTTTATGATGAACGTGTGTGTGTGTGTGTGTGTGTGTGTGTGTGTGATAAATGGGTCATGCATGTGCGTGCGTGCATTCATATTTGTGTGTGTGTGCGTGCGTGCGTGTGTGTGCGTTGCTGTCTCTGTGTTACTCTCACATCTCTGGCCCCTGCTGGACTCACCTGCCTCTAAATGTCCTGGCTTTGCTCCGGTGTCTTGCTTTATCTGTTTGACGCTGATCGTGGAACAATATATAGACACAAAAAGTCCTCAACTGTTATTTAGAGAAATTCTCTTGCTCCGCTCTACAGAATTTGAGCCCATTTCTGTACTTTACTGTACTAGAAGGAACATGTTTTGTCCTAAGGTCAAATGAAATGCCTCACTAAAAAACAAATCCAACAGAACTTAATACCCGAGCCCGTTATTTTTTTTCATGAGGGGTCCTCAGCAGTACGCAGCTACAGATGAGGGATAAGACTTCTTCAGATGCTCCTCAACGACACTTACAAGGGAAATCAAGGGCTATTCAAGTAAAAAATGTATCTATACACACAGTGGAAAATAAACTTGGTGGAGTTTAAGTTCACCACACCGGTCGCTGAAACACACGAGTTAAAAGTAGTTCAGTGAGCTTGATGATTGCCTGACTCGATAATCATTCTCAGTGAAGTACTTGGTTGAGCTTCCCATGAATGAGAACAGCACATTATCAAATAATGAACATAAAGAAAGGCAAAACTGAACCATAGTACACTGACACGCACTGATAGCAACTGCTTGCTTAAAACCTTCCAATTGATTCAAATTGACTAAAAAGTAAATGTGTACATTAATAAATGTAAATAATCCAGCCAACTATTTTGTGCAACTTATCGAGTTGCTCAGAAAGGTTGCGCCCTATTCAAGTCCATACCAGATTGTGTGTGCCTGTTGCCTCAGTCACAAGTTAATAGTAAACTGTTCATAGAAGTCACAAGACTCATACTGAAAGATCACAAACTTAGTTCACATTGACACTAGATATTCTCTATATAGATATTTCTTTATTTTCTGATGTATGTTAAAAAGTGTGAAAGTGAATAAAGTGCAGAAAATTCACCCGTTAGCACAAGGCTCTTGATTTTGATGAACTTGATGCTTCAGAGGTGGAATAGAATGGTACATTGCATCAGCAGCCATTGGTAGCTTGCAAAGATTTATATCTGTTGTTTCGCTTTATGGTTGCTTATTTAGTACATCATTAGTTACAGCCATATATTTATTAAGATATACCAAAAACAGTAGTCTTTTTCTTATAGTTGCCAAAAGACAAATGTTCAGTGTTCCTTCAGCAATTTACTGCTGGCTGCTGATTATGGGACAAATTCATTACAATGAATTCAGTGATAGAGGTTTCTCCGTTTTACTAGATTTGGTACTTTTTAGTCCATCCCAACACAGCATCTATGTTTTAGACATGACAGTTTATAAATGACAAACCATTGAGAGGTGCATGGCTTTGTTGGTTATGAATCAGTTTCCCTCCCCAGTATAAGGAGGATTTTCAAATGGCTGATGCCACTGGTTCTTTCATTTTACATTTTAAGCATTTAGCAGATGGTTTCTTCTGTGGTTTGTTATGCAAACATTTAAACAACACCAGCACCTCACCAGTTGATCCTCTTGATGTCAGTAACCTGGCATTGCATTCCCCTTCTGTTTGATAGGCCAGAATACTGCCTGACGGATGTATTGATGCCCATGCTGAAGCTGAAATACCAGTTATTCCACCCTTAGTTGGTTGAGGTGGCTACATCCTGGCCTTGGCAAAGGAGTCCTGAGCTGGGCCAGGTGTACAGAGTGAAGCTGCTGTATTTGACGTCACTGGGTTTCATCTCTAACGAAGGTTTGAGGGTCCACAGAACCATTATATAGGCCTTGGTTTAGAGGACACGGGAAATGCATTAGACGGAATACCAGGATGGAGTGAGCAGAATAGACTGGTCGGTACTCTGTCAGACATATTTCAAATGCATTTTTATGTTACGGTTTGCTAATAAGATTAAATTGTTTCATGTGAGCTCTGATCTGTGTGATTATTCTTTCTATCGATGGCGAAAATTTCTGGATCACAAATGTCAATTTGACATTTTAGTTTAACACAGTGACCAGATTTTTGCTTATAAACTTAATTTCACGGGTATATGAGACTCGTTAAAATGTTACCAGGGTTCAGACGTGGTTGGAAATGTACACTTGTATACCATTATTGATCCCACAGCATGTTGTAACAGTAGTTATGAACACTATCAAAAACAGAACCCACTTATGTATTTAATTATATATAAATAATAATAATAATACGCCATTTAGCAGACGCTTTTATCTAAAGCGATTTACAGTAGTGAATGCATACATTTTCAGTATATGTGGCCCCAATATGGATTGAACCCACAATTTAAGCGTTGCCAACGCTGTGCTCTACCAACTAAGCCACAGAGAAACACATTATACACACAGTCGTCAATAAATAAACTGCGACGACCGTTCAATACCTTTTTTGAACACCACGTGGAACCCAATTATCAATTGAGCAGGTAGTGTTAAACCATAGCTAAAGTAAACCTTTGCATACAAGTTATAATCCATAGTTTATATAATTTGACAACGCGACCGACAGGTTGGCTCATTTGGGAATGCCTATATTTACAACGCTAAGGGGGAGTGTACAATTACCATAGAATTACATTCTCATTATCGGGCTGCCTCGCTCGGCCTAGCAAGTTTCGTCTCTCGGTGGGCGTCAGTGTGCGGGACTCTCCGACAGGACGAGTGGCGCAGACAGAGGCCTGGAAAATGGCGGCGGGGACTGGAGCGGCAAGCGGCCACAGTGGTCGTGGCTCTTCTGCTGCTTTACAGTCGTCTTTGGACCGTCGCTTTCAAGGTGTTTCGAACACCATGGAGTCAATACAAGGATTATCGAACTGGTGCATCGAGAACAAGAAACATCACAACTTGATAGTGCGATACTGGATGAAGTGGCTGAGGAAATGTGAGTAGCCTGCTAGCTAGTACTAGCTAATGTTAACGATCGTTAGCGTGCAAGCTAACATCACATATTGCTAGCTTAGCTTCACACCGGCAGCGCGTCTGTCTTCGCTAACTTAATAGCTAATAGTACGACACAGTAGCTAACGTTAACTAATGTTTTGGGTTCATTAATGGAACATTGGATATTAGTTTGGACCAACATTGTGGCTTTGGTTTCAGTGGTTAAAATATGAAAACGCTGCTAACAGTTCGCTAGCTGTTGTGAGTTTAATCGTGCTGCAAATGAGCTATTAGCTAGTGATATGTAATTGTGGACTTCTAGTTGGCAAGTAAATGATTTGCATTTCGCCAGCTAACGTTACCTATCAACTAATATGAAAAAGGGTAGCAAAAATTAATGCTAGGTTCACTGGATATACTTCGCTACGTAGCAAATGTGAGCTAACTACATGCGTAGAACTTGACTAGCAACGACTGCAACCGCTATATAGCTTGTGCTATTTCCATACCACTGGTTGCTCGTTAGCTAGCTAGCTTGCTAAATGCAATTGGCGATACTTCTTAGCATTTTTATAGCTAGCTTGCTGACCAGTTACCAAGTTTTGCTAGCTCGATTAGCTTGCTAAGAACCATTTCTGCTGCTGTCAGTTTAAGCTGATGGTGTGGAATTGTAGCTAACTGGCTTAACGGCACTGTTAGCGTACTGTATACCTGCTATAATTGAATAATATCCTTAATTAATTGTAACGTTATCTGGATAGGAAAACGTCGTGTGAGCAATTGATCGTAATAGTGCATTCATTTTGATTTGTTTGTAGTTGCCCTGTAAATCGCTGTGCTACTTACTGAACCGAGCTAGCTTTGCCAAGTTACTAGCACTACCAAAAGTTTTGCTTAAGCTAGCGAGCTAATGTTTGCTGACGTTCGCTCGTCGTAGTTAGCAAATTGTACAGACAAGATCAGTGTGTATGCTCTTGACTTGTATCATGTTTTGCAAACAACATAACGTTGCATTGGTTGGTGAAATAATGCTATCCAATTTACGTAATAGTTAAATATACATTAGAATTCCCAAGTTTAAAGGCCGTGGCAAACTAGTCAAGAGTTGTCCAAAGTGTGATCCAGGGGTGGGTAAAAACTATGCGGTTCTACGTCTTGCATGCTACAGCCAATGTTGGCGCTGGCAATGGTGAGCCGAGTGAGTGAGATTTGTGGGCCAAGTCTAAGACCTGTTCATGTGTTCAGATTTCAGATCAAGTGTTCATTGTTCATCTGTTCAGTTAAACATCGTCTTTGTCAGTAGAGCAAGCTAGATTTACAAGCAGTCCTCATCTCTTCTGGTATGTTACTAGTATAACATTATTGCATCAAATTCAAGACATTGGTCCTAGCATACCAGGCAGTCAAGGGATCAGCCCCAACATACCTCCTCAAGATCTTCAAACCCTACGCACCTGCCAGACCACTCCGTTCTGCTACCTCAGGACGCCTAGCACCTCCCCCCCTCTGCACCTGCGCTTCCCGGTTACGTCTCCTGTCGGTTCTGGCTCCACGATGGTGGAATGACCTTCCTGTGGAAGTCAGAACAGCTGAGACCCTGGCCACCTTCAAGCGACGACTGAAGACTCACCTCTTCACGGTGCACCTCTCCCCGTAGTCCGGTTTTTGTTATCTTGGGGACATAGTTGCTTAGTTTTACACATGTCTACTTGTTTATGTATTGTATGAGGCTTAGGCATTATTTTCTGCATTGATTGCTTTATTGCTACCTTTGAATTGTGGCTACAGATTTACCTACAGGGTCCTAGTTTAACTATGTGGTTCCTCCTAGCACCCAGGAACTGTACTTCTCACTAGGGTGGCTTTCAGCTAAACTGCTTGACTACGGTTAACACTTTGTTGTAAGTCGCTCTGGATAAGAGCATCTGCCAAATGCCTGTAATGTAATGTAATGTAATTATTGAATTCTGCATTGAAGTGAAATTAAGTAACTTGACTTTAAGCAGTTGCATTTGTTTGGTACGGTAATGATCACACCCGGACAACACGTTTTACAGCGTACACGATCTGTTAGGGAACCCACATAGAATGAAACAGAATCTATATACTGATTTCAATTACCTTGTATGGCCAAATATGAGGAGTTGGCAACTGGTGACAAGTTTGATATTGTATTGTTTATTAAGTCTAAAGTGCTGGAGATTAAGAAGGCAATCATGGTGACAGGGAGATGGCATGCAAATGCACAAGTCATGGCAATGTGTATGTGTTTTTTTTTTTTTTTTTTTTGCCAGTGTCCAGCAAAAATGAGTGAAAAGGGCCTTCTGTATCTACAATCTGGTAGAGTCAAGACACGGGCTGAGTGAGGTACCTGTGGATGATCCATTAACTTTTGTCCAGTAGGGGTAGGCAGATCGATACCAAAAGTATCGATACTACCAATACGAAGTCTTGTTTTGAGTATTGATACTGGCGTCAATAGGATCGATACAAAAAAACGGTTTCATCTCTCTTCTACGTTGTACCTATCTTTATTTAATCAAAGAGTAGAGAAACTGTCTCTGCAAACAACGATAGGTTGTCATCATCCGACAAGAGTGTAACGTTGGATCACGTTCTGGGCACCTGAACACACTTCTTAGTGCATGCACTCTTTGCTTCTCTGCTGCTGTTGTGTGCACTCACTATCAAACAACATGTGCGCATCGCTCGCCTAGACTGTTCCTCTTTAGGTCAGAGAAGACGCATAGTTCCATTGATGGTTGAACTAAAGAGGAGCATCATTTGGAGTTATTTCACAGCTGTGAATGAAAAGGTTGCGAACTGCGATGTATGTAGGAAGGCTGTTTGCTACTGTGGCAATACGACCAATTTGTTTAAGTACATTAGAAAAAAACACGAGCAATAGAACTCGGAGCTGCAACAGAAAATAAGGGAGGAGGAGGAGGAGAGAAATGCCCCAGCAGAGTCTATTCAGAGAGGCAAGGAATATCCAGGTATATAGTAATGAAATTAATATTTTAGTCAAATTGGATAATCAGTGTTGGTTGGTTGGTTACATTTTCAAACTGTAATTGGTCATCATTAGCTGTTACTGTAGCAGACTATATTCAGACATTCAAATAATATATTCAGCCCATTGAAACTTATCTAAATTAATTAATTTAATGGAATTGAAAAAAAGAATATACCTCAAACCTGAAAAGGACCTAAAAGTAAATGCTTAATGTTTGGCAAATAATTTGGTGGTAATGAAAATGTATTCAGAAGTAGCCTATTAATGATGCCTTCACCTCATAAATCATGACACATTGCTCTCCCCTGTATGAAAGTACATTAGCCGCTCTTAATAATAAAAAGGATCGGTACTAGTGATTCTGGCCCTGGTATTACTTGGTACCGGATCAAACCAAATGTTGTGGTATCGCCCACCCCTATTGTCCAGATTCAGCTACACGGCAACCATTAGTTCAACAGCTTACTTTAGGAACAGCCGAGCATGCACCAATGGGGCCATTGATCATTGAGCGGTCAAATTCAATAGTCCTGGCCGAAAAGAAGGAGGAAAACCCCCCCCCAAAAAACAGGAGCTCCAGATCAGCCTAGCTGTCCTGTTCAGATGTAATCTTGTGTTTGTCGCCACCTGTAACTTCAATTGAATCTTTTGTCCCATGGAAGTTGTTCAGTTGGGATCCATTGTTCCTGTTTAAAGTATTTGAATCACTTGCTAACATCTACATAAATGTGTATGCAAATGTGTTAAAAAAGTGTCCAGTTGACTTCATTTTCAACCAGCATATTTAAATATATTTGTATGTATTTTCACAAATACAAAAAAAACCCAAATAAATCTACAAACGTTTGCCTCTGTGAAGAATTGCAGATTCTTGAAAACCAGCCCAGAAATGACCTATCGAAAAAAACTTTTTGGCAGCACTCCCCTTGTTTGTTACTGGAAGCGAGATATGACTGTGGAATTGTTATTTAGTCTTAAAGCTTAAACAGGATTGTCAAGTCCTACAACAATACATTGCCATTGATATCGAACACTTTGTCTGAAGGATTTAGCATGCTCTAGTTTGTAGCTTCGAGTCCCGTGCCGTGCCTTGCTCTCTGGTTAGATGTTGAGACTTGAATGCAGGTGGCTGATAAATTTAGCCGCTGAAGAAATTCCTTGGTATTCAGCAACCATTGTGAAGGCGTTAATTGTACTCGAGAGAGTTACAGGTACATCAATCGAGAGAGCTTCTAAAAATAAATGCGTACCAGAGTTCTCTGCATGAGCAATATAACAGTTGAATTCAAGGTAATTTGATTCAAAATAAATAATCTGATAATTCCTCATTGGAAACCAGCTCTGGTCAATGTTTGCCACAGTTTGCCGGTATAAAGCTGCGCACAGTGTCTTCCTCCGACTCATGTCCGCGCAAGCTTAACTTGTAGACTGTGGTGTGAAAAGAAGGCTATGCTGCTGACATTGTGTGTTTCGGAGGAGAGAACATGCTTGTCTATGCTCTCCCAAATTGACAGCGGTTGCAGCGGCTTAGTATGCGATGGGGCCTATACAAAGTAGAAATTCTCTTATGACTTAGAGCCTGGCACCTCATGGCAGTGCAACCTGAAGGCTTGACTTCGCACAGGTCTGTCGCCTAAAGAAAAATGGGAGAACCTCAGAACTTCAGTAATGTGCCAAGTTTCATAGAGCAGTCAGAGAGGTAATCAGAATACGGCCATCTCTTTACATGCCCCCTTTCATGGTAATGAGGGACGTATTGTTTATTTAATGATGTATAGGTAACATTTTTTATTTAAATCTAGAGCAGAAGCCTTTTCAGTGTGAAGCCAGCCTTGGGATGAACTATTAATGTAGAAGTTGGCTAGCTCTTTTTGCAGATTTCATCATCAATGCAGTTTTTAAGTTCTTTGCTTTCTAAGGATATAAGCTTATTGTTTAAGGCAACTTCCTTTGCCTGAATGCTTAAAATAATTTAGGAGAAATGGAAGAAAACCAAGTATTGAATGTGTTAAATGTACCCAAAGTGAGCAGTGGCATTGGTTTAAGACCATTTATGTTGTTAAAGGACAAGTTTGAAGGTTATTGTTTATGGGTAAGATTTTCATTAACTGTCCCTATTGTGTGTGAAGTCTGGGGTGTGTGTGTATTTGTACTATTCGATACCTTTCCAAGGACATTTACGTTGGCGGGAAAAAGGCTATGAGGCTGGGAAACCACCTACTTCCCTGGGTTCAGTGTCCGTTGCATGCAGCAAGTCATTGACGTAACCGTTCGGTTGATGAAAGGTGAACCCTGGGGCAGTGCAAAGTAAGATTATGCTTGCCTCTAGCTATTCATCCATAAAAATCGGTTTGTATGAATATTTGAATATTCGCTTTTAGCACGATACTGTAGATGGCACAGACCCAGTTAATAATGGGAAAGGAGTTTGGTTGAACGTTGTCTGAGCCTAAGCTTGTATTGCTCAAGAGCTTGTGACAACTTCCCAACTAGTTTAATCAATGCAAGGGAATTTTGACTGTTGGTCAAGTCAAAATTCCCTTTCATTGATTAAACTAGTTTAATTGGAGTATTTTTGGGAGCAAATTGTATGCGCTCAGGTCTAATGCATATGGTCTAACAAAACACAGGCCGTTCATTTGTTAATAAATGATAGCATTTATGAGGAGGTTGTGCTGGTTATGATTGCATTTGATTCGGAACATGTACGATAGTGTGTCTGGTGGAACTGTTGCAGCTATAGATGAGTGGCCATCCCCCACTGCCCCTACCACATGTAGCCCCTGTTCTATATGGACATTTAATTGCCATTGAAAATTCAACTGAAACTATGAAGAAGAAAAAAAATATATGTATATATATTGTATTAAGCTAATTCACATGTTGTGCCACCTCATGAATCTTTGCTTAATTGTATTGCTTTTATTACAATTTGGTGACACCACAATCATCTCGAAATGGGAATGTATAACGGATGTTTACATATGTGCACATTTTTTACATGGTTACAATTATACATAATGTTTTTTCTTAAGACATCTGCTCCGAGGAAGAAATGAGAAGGAAAAAAATGTTTTTGACAGTGGTGGGAATTGTGTCCACACATTTTTACATAATGAGAAAACAATAGGGAAATTGTACATCTTGTTATGAGTGGTGTTGTAAGAAAATGCGTTCACAAAAAAAAGTTGTAAAAAGGGTTATAATTAAATTAAGTGCAATTTGGATTTAATTGGGGTACATTACATCGAGTTCCAGGCATGGCATTGGATTATGGTACTTTAGGATAATGAAATTGTTCTGTAAGTGGTGCTGAGAATGTGGACTGTTTGGCCAAATATGCTGATTATAGTTTCATTCTTTGACAGATCCAGCCAAGTGTCGTTGATGTTCATTGGCTACAAAAGTTGGTTAAATGGGCCAATTGGAAACGAAGTGTGGGTTGTAATAAGCTGAAGACAGGCTTTCACTGGAGAGAACTGATTCCTGCACTTCTAGAACATCCATCTCAGATGGATGAATTATTAATTGTGGGCCTGAAATTTGAGTTCAAACAATAATGAGGTGAAGTTGTGGGTGAAGATATTTAATTTCTTCATTGATTAGCTTATCATATAATGTCATTCAGTCTCACCTGAAAGTCGGATGCTCATTGCTAAGCCTGGAACATGCATGGACATGTTTTTATTTATTTGTTTATTACTATATTTTTGTTACTTTACTCTTTGAGACTAAAAATACTTGGTTGTTATGGGTTAGTTATGGGCAATTGATTGCCCTGCCAAAATAAAGGCAACACTTGAGTAAATGAGGGGATCCTTTAAACGAGCGCAGTGCTGCAAGTGTCCTTCGGGGGGTGTCACAGGCTGTACCAGCAGATAGGTTCAGCCCTCCCCTTGCCAATGAGGCCCCCTCCTGTCCAGCTGGGACTATCAAAGGTTATCAAAGATTTGCCCTTTATTTTAGCGGCTACCTGTAATGAAGTGGGTTGGGCTTTTTGTATTGAACAAATTTGTTGGTACACCCACAAAATAAATACGATTATAAATTGTGGGATTGAAATCGAATAGTGTTTCAGATGACGAAAAGTTCACATTTCCGTGTTCTTAAGACACGGGCCTATTTTAACAACATCATGCAATAAGAATTATGAAGGAAATGAAACACCATTCAGTAGGCCTAACAATGAAAACAATATTCATTTTGAAATGAAAAGGGCTGTCCGGCAGCGGAGGCTTGGCAACTTGGAAGGAAAAAAACGAACTCGTCCCTTTACTGGTTTTTATTTAAGAATATAAGCAAATCCACGTGTTCAGGGGTGAGCCGTGTGTGCAGCCTGTTTACAGTAAGACCATCCGCTGAGAACACCCGTTCCGACGGAACCGAGGTCCCGAGGATGCATAAATACTGTGGTGCCCAAAAAAATTATTTCACCAAAAAGAAATGCGGTAGTAATGTTGTGCTTAGTGAATTCAAGAGACCACGCTATTGTTGGCTGAGGTAACGATAGGCTATATAAAATATAGCAAAAAGGTTTTGTGGTTGTAAATTGTTTATTTTGTGAAATATTGCTAGATATATTTGATAAAATCAACAAGGTTTTAACTATTTCAAAGCAATATTTAGGGCTGTCCCCGACTAAAACAATAGTTTTTTTTTCGATTGGTCGAAACGTTTTTTCTGTATGACACACCCTATTTCTTTTAATAAATACAACTATATGCACACTGCGCTTGTCTCGTATTTTATAACTTTCTTAAGTGAATGACACAAATGAGTAATAATAGGCTAATGACTTTATGGTTCAAGATTACCTGAAAGAAAAAAAACGTATCTGTTCCGAGCCTACTCTTCATGCTGCCCTTGCAAATTCTGCCGTTGCGCATGTGAAGTTGCGGGGTATGGCCACATAATAGGCTGATGCTTTTATTTGACCACAACCATAACACATTCTAATGCGTAGGCTATGTTTTATTTAATTAACCAGGTTGGTCTCATTGGGATTTAAAATCGAACAAACGAATGATCACACATAGCCTAATGTCTTAAATTGTAGCCTAAAGCGGAACATAGTGGTTATAGCCTATCGAAAATAACTTACTCGATTCTGAGACCATCCGATGGCCTACTTCCCCAGTCGTTTCATGTTATGGCACAGGAACACTAACTTGTCCACATTTTTGGGCAAAAGGCTGTTTTATTTATTGTCCGGTACTAAAACTAAATGCTGCCATACTCCAGATTTTTTCTTTGACATTGTTCTTAGATTATATTGAAATGAGTAATTAAAGTATGGCTATATCACTAATCTTAACTGTAGGCAAATCTTAGGCTACAATTAAAATGCACATTCGCGTGCCTAAAACAAGAAGGATACAATATAGGCTACATGAAAGGGGGTGTTACGCATATCAGTTATAAATATATAAACCATACAATTAGCAAAACACATTTATTATAAAATGCTACTTTTATTAGTTTTGCAGAATTATTCACAACATTACTATTACCTTAACTGCCTAATATAATTTAAAGAGAACATGTATAGGCCTAGCTATGTTAAGAGTGAAGGACTGTCACTGCCATATCCGCAGCATCCAGAATGGATTATTCTACGGACAAACGAATCTAGGTGTCTCATGCTGCGTGGAGAATTAATATTTATTTATTTATTTATTTATTTATTTATTTGTGCCACTGCTCGACCAAAACAAATCTCTGTTGACCAACAGCCCATCGACCAAACAATTGACCAGTCGATTAAATGGAGTCAGCCCTAGAAATATTATTACACTCACTGGCTAATTGGCGTTGATGTTATTTTGGTGTTTGGATCGATTGTTGAGAACATGGTACATAAAAAGGCTGAAGGCACAAAATCTTGTTTAGTCTGTAGTCTGTAGTCTGTGGTTTTAGTAGCCTGTTGAATTCACCAGAACACATGGGGCTGCTTCATATTAGGCACAAACCTTTGTTTTATAACATTTGAATTTTTTGAGAGAAGGTAGGTGGCGACTCTTGGTCCAGCTAACGTTAATGATGAATGGCCACTGAGTACTGCTGCTTTTCTTGGCTAGCTGTTCGCTTGGCAGCGAATGCTGCTTCACCATCAACGATCAATGCTCTGACATTTACGAATATGGATTGTTCTACATTCGATCACATAATTGGCCCATCCCAAGTCATATAGTCATGGTACTCCATTGTCTGTTATTGGCTTGTTCAGTGGTCTACAAATCATGAAAAGTTTGTGTTACCTGCCAGTAAAAGATTATGTTGTTCGGGTGAATGGAAGTGAAGATTGTAAGGAGAATCACAATGGAATACTAAAGATCATAAGTTGGAGTATAGTGTGAAGATTCCGATTTTCCATATGAGCAGGAAGAACGTGAATCCCCAGTCAGGTGCATGGAAATCATGTGTTGGGTAGAGCCACAATGGCTGACGGAATCAGAATTGCTGGGACAAACCTTTGGCACTTGTTGCAGTTACCACTGACCCTTAAAAAACCCACCCCACACCACACACGCGCCTCATCAAGGTACCAGTCTCCACTGGAAGCATTACATTACAGGCATTTAGCAGTTGCTCTTAACCGCCTTACACAGTTTACATTTCTTCGCATACCATTAATTAATTTATACAGCTGGATACTATACTGAAGCATTCCAGGTTAAGCGCCCTACCTGCAACCTTTGCGTTACAAGCCCAGTTCCCTAACTAGGGGTGCACTAATATATTGGTGGACTATCGGAATAGTCTGATAATTATCCGTCAATTTGTGTTGCCTCAATGTAGTCTAAATGTTCAAACTTGAATGAACGGCAGCATCTTCTTTTTTCACCTCTTTTTTTTTTTTTTTTTTGCCATACACTCTTCATTCATATTCCTTTTCGTGATAACTTCTCAAATGATGGAACAGATTAGACGTGTTACCGTCTGCCGCTGGGACCACTTTGTTATAGTACTTGCAGAGCACGTTTCCTTTCTGGTCTTTGTCAGCTCGTCTGTAACCAAAGTAACCCCACGCAACTGACGTACAGCCTTTCTTGGGGACTAAATTCAATTCGATTCGTCTTCAATCTCGTTGTCACGTTTAGTCTGGGCCTACCCTAGTTGGTGATTTACTGACTGAACAAATTCACTCCATGCTTTGCTAGCTCCAAGTTTGGCATTTTGATGATTCTTCCCTCTGGCTTCACTACAGTTAAGTTGTGCTCCATATCAAGGCTGGCAGGGATTGACGGCGTTGTGTTGTGTGTTTCGGATGGAAAAAGGTCACAAAGAATGCAGGAATTATTCTCCTCCATGCAACAATGTTATAGCCTAACTGCAATCATCAACATTTGTCAATTTGCCGTGGTTGATACTGCGACGTAAAATGGTGTAAAATTTAGTTATCGCCAAGCTCTAATGCATGCAGTTCTCGTTGCTTTAAGATGTGTGTTTTTTGTTGACACTGGCAAGCGAAGAAAATGTCAGCTGTGTGGGTGCATTACAAGGTGTCCAAGAAAGAGAACCGATTTGCTATTTGCAACAAATGTTCCAGTGAGATTTGAAGAGGAGGCAACTCAAGCAAGGATTTTAACACCAAATTTTACAAGTAGCACAGTACAACGAGTATGATGAAGAATGTTACAATAAAAGCTGTTCCAGAGATTTGTATGATTTAATTTGTGCTCATGGAAAAGTGTAATGAAGGGCAGAATTATATATTTTTGCCAGGGCACAAGTGGGACAATAAATAACACATTATCGGCATCGGCTGCTTGTGTTATTTGAATTGTCGGTATTGGTTTTGGTCCAGAATTTTTATATCGGTGCTTCCCTATCCCTAACCATTGTACTACACTGCTGTAGCATTGGGAGAAAGTGGAACATGTGGGATGTGCTCACCCCTGTGCTTCTGTCAATACAAAAGAGTTGTATCTGGTCCATTTTGTGCCTCTGTAGTTTCTGATTTGCTTAAATCAACAATTGCAAATAATTGTTCCTTTTGTAAGATTTCAATTTCTGTCTGTGTCTGCAGCTGGGGCCTCTCATAGGCTTAACCTGTTCTACCTCGCCAACGATGTCATTCAGAACTGCAAGAGGAAGAATGCCATAATCTACCGTAATGCCTTCTCCGAAGTGTTGCCGGAGGCTTCCCGGCTGGTCAAGTAAGCATACTGCATTTTCGGGTTACTATTAAGACACATTTTTATTAATTTATATCACAACATTTGGTAGGGCTGACCCCATTTAGTTGACTGGTCGATTGTTTGGTTGATGGGTTGTTGAACGACCGAGATTTGTTTTGGTCGAGCGGTCGCGCGAAAAAAAATAAATAAAAATAAAATAAATAAATAAATAAATAAATAAATTCTCCACGCAGCATGAAACACCTAGATTTGCGCCACGGTTCGGCGCGCTTGTCAGTAGAATAATCCATTCTGGATGCTGCGGGTATGGCAATGACAGTCCTTCACTCTTAACATAGCTAGGCCTATATATGTTCTCTTTAAATTATATTAGGCAGTTAAGGTAATAGTAATGTTGTGAATAATTCTGAAAAATAAATGTGTTTTGTTAATTGTATGGTTTATATATTTATAACTAACATGCACAACACCCCCTTTCATGTAGCCTATATTGTATCCTCCTTGTTTTAGGCACGCGAATGTGCATTTTAATTGTAGCCCAAGATTTGCCTACAGTTAAGATTAGTGATATAGGCATACTTTAATTACTAATTTCGATATATAACCTATGAACATAATGTAAAAGAAAAAATCTTTGCAAGCCCGTTTTCCAAGGCAGGGTTTATCGTTAATAAAAACGAGGAGCAGCCTTTTGCCAAAAAATGTGGACAAGCTAGTGTTCCTGTGCCATACCATGAAACGACTGGGGAAGTAGGCCATCGGATGGTCTCCGACTCGAGTAAGTTATTTTCGATAGGCTATAGCCACTTTATGTTCAGCTTTAGGCTACAATTTAAGACATTAGGCTTAGTTCTTTTGTTCGCCTATTTTTTTGCAAAAGAGATTTTAAATCCCAATGAGACCAACCTGGTTAATTAAATAAAACATAGCCTACGCACCAACCTGCTTAATTAAATAAAACATAGCCTACGCATTAGAATGTGTTATGGTTGTGGTCAAATAAAAGCGTCAGCCTATTATGTGGCCATACCGTAACTTCACAAGCGCAACGGCAGAATCTGTAAGGGCAGCATGAAGAGGCTTGGAACGGAGTGTTTTTCTTTCTTTCAGGTAATCTTGAACTCCGGCTCCATAAAGTCATTAGCCTATTGTTACTCATTTGTGTCATTCACTTAAGAAAGTTATAAAACCTGAGACAAGCGCAGTGTGCATATAGTTGTATTTATTAAAACAAATAGGGTATGTCATATATTTAAAAAAAAAGGTTTCGACCAATCGGAAAAAACGGACGGCTGTTGGTCGACCAAGATTTGTTTTAGTCGGAGACAGCCCTAACATTTGGTTTCTGCCATTAAAGTTCTCTTCTGTTTGTTTGTTTTATAGATCAGGTTCTCCTATTGAAAAGTATTGTGTATGCTTTTAGGGATTTTGTTAATGCTTGGTCAAAATGTAAGAACTGTAAATTAAAAGTTGATCAGAGCTATTGGCAATTCCCCTTACTAATGAAAAAGTATGCATTATAAAAACCATCCGGTGTAGCAGCATGATTGGATCGGGGACCCCTTGTCGCATAATGTGACTTCAATTGCAACCAATCACAAATGAGTATTGAACGCTTTAGGTCATATTTATTCGCAATTGCTAGCTAGCGTTGGCGAACTCATTATCAATCGCTTGTGTTAACTAAATCATTCTCAGTCGCTAGCTAGTTTTAGATAACTCGTTGTCAATCGCTAGCTAGTTGGCAATTGATAAATCTGTCTAGTTTGAGCTAATTTCAGTTAACCAATATCATAGCTACCTAGTTAGTCCCAAAATGAGGCCGTAACATTCAATAATATATTTTGAAATGCGATCTATGAAGAATAAATGTATCGATTCACATTGCGGCATGTGCGACAAGGCACCCCATCCAATGTGCAGTCTGATCCGATCGCGCCGCCTCACCGGCCGGGCGTGTTTACACATGAGCGATTAACGTCACGACCCTGCTCCATCTCTCCCTTCTCCTGCCAGGGATGGCAAAGTGCGCAAGTCGGTTGAGCGGATCCTGACCATCTGGGAGGAGAGGAGCGTCTACCCTGAAGAGCTGATCTCAGAGCTCCGAGCTGGCCTCACCAAGAAGGCGCCCCCTGCTGGTCAGTCATCCAGTGAGTAACCCACAGCCTTGACGGTGTAGTTCAGTGTTGGTAGCGCCATATTTGCTGTGGACCAGTTTTATGGGCAGTTCTCTTTCACCGTTCCTCCATTTCAGCCATGCGTTGTGAGAGCTGTAGTTCTATCGCCTCTTGCAAAGTTCTGGTTTGAGCAATGATTACCAATAGCTTATTTCCGCACTACTGCAGGACTCGTGAAACCGTAGCCCGCTTGTCTCTCACAGGCAAGGGACTCCCTGCACTGTGAAACAGTGGCACCACCTACTGCTACTACTGCTACTGCCTAATTCATTCATGCAGTCAAACCAGGGGTGTGATGTGTTCACCAGCAAAAAAAAGATTTCAAACTGTTTTATAAACTGAAACGATGCTGTATTGAACGTACGGTCGCAAAGCGCTGTTACTGTGGTTCTTATACATGTCATGCTTATGGAAACTGGCCCAGCACACCCACCAGATGGGAACAAACAACGTGCAACGTTGAGAGCAAATGCATTCATTAGCAACCACAGCACAACGTTTTTCTTGCTGAACGCGCCCCAGGCGTTTTGGGGTCTTATAATATAAATTTAAATGTAAGCTCTTCAGTATAATCTAGGTCTTTGGCCAGCTAATAGGAAACATACTGAATACTTAATGTAAAAAGCATTGCTTAAAATAAAACCGCCTTCACTTCAGGGCCTCTGTGAATGTGTGAATGGTAATGTTGATTCGGTAGTTGAAAAGAGGATTGTGTTGGAGGGGTGTTCTGGAGAGGTGTTGGTCTTCAGACGTGTGATTTGGGCAGAAGTGCACATGGCAAACTTGTTCAATGTTGTTTCAGCAGCGGTCAATCCCAAGGCTGCCCTGAAGTCCAAGATCGTGGCTGAGTTTGCTGTGAGTGTCTTGGCCTGTTGAGTTGTTATGAAGTTGTCATCTCAGATCATCTGTCCTCGCCGATGGGCCTTGTTACGGCCCGTTAGTCGTGCATGTGTGCGTGCGTGTGCGCGTGTGTAAAACCACCTCTCACTGTCTTTGTGTGTGTGACCCTGACTGTGTGTGTGTGTGTGCGCCTCTGCTTCTCTCTGACTGTGTGTGGGTAACCACCTCTCTGTGTGTGTTGTGTGTGTTGTGTGTGTTGTGTGTGTTGTGTGTGTTGTGTGTGTGGTGTGTGTGGTGTGGTGTGTGGTGTGGTGTGTGTGTGTGGTGTGTGGTGTGTGGTGTGTGGTGTGTGGTGTGTGGTGTATTCTTGTCTCTGACTGTGTGTGTGTGTTACAGCCCCAGAGCTTTATAGAGCAGCTGTCTGTGCACAAGCGCACAATTGAGGAGGCGGAGCTGAAGGAGAAGCAGTTGGCAGCTCTGAGGGTGGACGTCTGCAGCACCGAGGCGCTCAAGAGACTGAAAGGTGAGTCGTGCTCTCTGTCACCACAGTTGACCCCCCCTCTTTCATTCACTCTCTTAATCTCTCTCACTGACACACACACAATCACACATTCATCTTCCCTTTCTTTCTCAGCATTTAGGCTGACACCCCAGGGTTTTGTCCAAACCCCGTCATTGTCCAGCAGGTGACATTAAATTAAGCCCAGATTAATCTGTCAGTCATTGTATTCCAGCCAAGGGTCCTTTTCCTTAAGGCTGCTCGTGGTATCGATGGCTTTATTATAATACGGTACTATATCAATTTGGGAGGATTTGTTATATATATTTTTTAATTGATGAGCAAGTTGATTTAATAAAGGGCTTATTTCGGGTCAGCTTGGCCTCTCAAGGACATGATTTTTCTCTCTGGAAACGTATTTGACTGTGCAGCCAGGGATGTTCACTCAAATCTTATTCAAAGGAGGGCCTTTTTTAAGGAAATTATGTCCGTTCACTTTCCACATCGTGAATCCCAGAAAATTGATTGTGAAAAGAACAGAAAAATATCTGGATCGAGCCAATATAAATTTTGTACACCAAGATACAAACGGGATGAGTTTTTCCATGCTTTATCGCTATAATTGTAAAAAAAAAACTAGCCGATGATGGGGACAGCTCCATCTCACTTGACACTCTGATCGGGTTTTAGTCAAATATGCATACTAGTTAAATTCACATTGAGTGCAAATGACAATTTCTCTCTCTCCTCAGACAAGGCCGGGGGTAAGAAGTTCTCGAAAGACTTTGAGGACGGCAGCACCAAGCTGCAGGACTTTGTGAGCTTCCTGGAGCAGCAGGCCAAAGGAGGGCCGCCCCTGCTGGAGGCCCTGAGCAATGCCGACGTGTTCTATGAGATGCAGTACAAGGAGGTCAAGATCATCGCCAACGTGAGTGCGCCACGATTCAACGGCAGCTGTGGCCTGTGGTCAGGGTGAACCACGTCTCCGTGGGGATATGTGGGATGTTCAGTAAATTCTGCTACTCGCGTTAGGATTTAATGGATGGGGGCCTGGGGTTTGTTGGCTCGGCGTCTTGCGTAACTCCTAATCTCTCTTGGTCTGTCTGTCTCCCTCTTTCCTCCCTCCCTCCCTCCCTCCCTCCCTCCCCAGGCCTACAAGACCTTCGCCAACCGCGTGACGCACCTGAAGCGTAAGCTGGACACCCTGAAGGGCTCGCTCCCCGGCCCGGAGGACTCTCCCGTCCCCTCCCCGTCCGAGGACGCCCCCTCCCCCACCGGCTCCGAGTCGCCCTTCCACGATCTGGGCCCCGGGGTGGTCGACATCGACGGGGAGGCCATGGACGACGGGGACGTGGCGGACATCACCCTGGGCGACGTCCCCAGCCCCCTGTCCTCCCCCGGGGCGTCCCCGCCACACGCCGCCCAGCACGGGGAGAAGGACAACCGGGACGTGGAGGACATGGAGCTCTCCGAGGGGGAGGAGTCCGAGAGCCCCGGCATCATAGGTGAGCCGCCGGCACTTCCTGTCTTTGGTTCAGCATTTTTACATTACATTTTAAGCATTTAGCAGACGCGCACTTATCCAGAGCGACTTGCAAGATGGTAGGAACAATCTTTATTTAGACAGCAGGTCTTTATTGTTCCACAGGCTCGTTCAGCCTGTAGCCGAGTTAATATAGACGCACAAGAATACGTAGAACATAGCAACGGAGTGTAGGAGTTAAAAACGCCAAATGCGTAAAAACGGTGTGTGTGTAGGCCGTTTTGAACGTTATTGGGAGTGCTGTGGGTGGAAATGTGTATGATGTTTGGAAAACCAATCAAAAAACTTCACCGATAAATGAGGAGACTTTGTGACACGAACAAACCATGTGCGCACACAGATAGTAGGGGGGAAACAGGCAGACATAACAGCAAAGGCCTTCAGGTAAGAGGAAAACCGTTGGGAGGGCAGAACGGAAAGCATCTGTGGAGCCCGAAAGCAGGAAGAGGCTGGGAGGTGGGGAAAGTAAACCAATGATGGAGGGTATAAGGGGGAAATGGGGCCTCTTCATGGTTTCGATGTTGTTCAACGAAGCATCGGAGCAGATGGGTACACGCATGGTCACTGTTGCTCCATCTCTGGCAACGCCTGTCTTGAGTACAAGACCGCCTTCGTCCCGTCCCGTCCCCTTAGTGGAGGAGCGAGTGGAGAAGCCGGCCCCCATCGCCGTGCCCAAACCAGCCCTCGATGCCCAAACCCCGCCGGCCCAAGAGGGAGACGCTGTTAAGCAGACGACGATGCCGCCGACGCCGCCGCCGCCACCGCAGCAGCTGCAGCCGCCCTCCTCTGTGACCCCAGCAACCCCCGCCACCCTGGTGACCCCCGCGACCTCGGCGACCCCTCTGCCGGTCAACCTGGCCAACGTGGACCTGGGCAAGATCAGCTCCATCCTCAGCAGCATCACCTCCGTGATGAAGAACACAGGTGAGCCTGTCCAGCCTGTGAGCACACACACACACACACCGTCTGCACAGCAGTGGAGTTAACAGGCCTGTGATATTTTAAATGGTTTTCAATTAAAACATAATTGGTACTTGAATCATTAGTACTTACATTGAGTACTAGGGGTTAGGGGCGTAGTCACGGGGGGATCACCCATTTTTAATCCAGCCCCACTTCTGAATGTGATCTAAGCAAGTCCACGGATTGTACCATAGAAATATATGTAGGCTGCCCATGTAAACACAAGATTCTGTGCTACAACAAGCTAGCAGAAACAGCCAATGTCACTATTTGGTATATTGGGGTTATTATGCTTTCAATGATGGCAGCGTGAATGAGTGCTTGTTTTCCCTTAGAAGAGACTGTGGTGATTTGCTGTGATTCTGATCAATAATCTGAGACTGACAAGGAACTAGTTGTGAGGAAAACTCACAGGGAAAATAAAGGGGACCATAAAACTAATAATGTATTAATTTACTTTGTGATGCAGACTAGCTGGCTGGCTAGCTATCTAGCTAACTAGATCTAACTTTGAGGTTAGCAAGCTAATTGTTAGCTAGCAAGAAAACAACATTTATTTTGCTTGTTTGCTAGGTGACGTCAGAAAACCTAGCTACCCTCCTGTTAACCCGAAACAAGTTCCTAGGAAAACTGAACATAACTGATCAAATTTGAATAAGAAATGTTCCCTTTCCCAATAAATTCTAGCCCCCTAGCTTGCCAGTTGACTCTAATATTTGTTTATTTGTGATTTTTGTTTCATTTACATGTGCAAAATCGGAAAAAGAGACATGCTTGAACAGACTTTCTTCAAAAAATGTTGTTATAGGCTACTGATTGTTTTTGTTATGATATATTTAATAATACCTGATTTTTAAGAGCATGTGAGGGTTTGTTTATTCAATGTTAGTGATAGAAGGCCATGGCTTTAAAAAACGTAACTGTAAATAGATGAACGTGTACAGCACCTGCTTTGTGTGTTGTTTTTGACTTGAAAATGTGTGACTGCCATCATCAATCATATGAATATCACTGCTGTCTATCTTTTTCCCGTCTTTCATTTTACATCACATTTACATTTTAGGCATTTAGCAGACGCTCTTATCCAGAGCGACTTACACAGTTTACATTTCTTTACATACAATCAATTTTTACAGCTCAATATTTTACTGAAGCAATTCAGGTTAAGTACCTGGCTCAAGAGTACAATGGCAGTGCTCCACCTGGGAATTGAACCAACAACCTCTGAGTTACAAGTCCAGTTCCCTAACCATTACACTACACTTTCCCCCTCTTTCTTTCGCTGTTCCTCTCTCCCTCCCTCTCTCAGGTGTGAGTCCAGTCTCTCGGACCTCCCCAGGGACCCCCACCACCCCGTCATCTTACAGCTCAGCCCTGAAGTCCCCTGCAGCTGCGCCCGGCGGGGCCCCCCCGGCCCCAAACCCGCTGGCCAGCATCCTGTCCCGCGTGGACATCAGCCCCGAGGGCCTTCTCAGTGCCCTCTCCAAAACGCAGGGCCCGAGCACCGGACTGCAGGGTGAGCCGGCCCGGGAGTCCTGCACTTGCCCTTTTTATCCCCCCTCCCTTTTAAAAATGGGGGAGTAAGTGTTTGGAGGGAGGGTTGGGGACTGTATCACTGCCTGAGGATACAGGCCTGGGTTCCCTTTTGTTAAGCGTTTTGTGACAATGCATTTGTTAAAAGCGTTATACAAATACATTTGGTTTGACTTAATTTATAAAGACAAAGCTAAGTGATTTTTGGATCTTGGTGACGCCGCCACCTCTGTCGTTTTCATATGACGCCATAAAGCATGCAGCGCCTAACGCAGTTCTTAATTAAATTCGATAGGATACCTTCGACTGTCCATTGTGACTTTTTATTTTTCATAATTGCACAGCCTTGCTTGATTTTGTGATGACAAAACAAGTGGTCATTTGTTAGTTTAGGCAAAATATTTTACAATGTTTTATGTTGTGTTCTAGATTTTAAGTTGCCTTCTTAAGATTGATGTCAATTCACAGGGAAACAAAACATTGTAAAATGAATATAGAGAAACATGATCTGCCTTTTACCAAAACACCAGTAGTGACCGCAGTCTTGTATGGTGTTTCAAAACCAGCTATGAGATGCATGGTTTACAGCTGGATTTGGTTACAGCTAGCTATCAGTTTCAGCTGTCTATCGGCAGTTGGTGTTTTAGTGCATAAAACCCATGCTGGTTAACTTTTTAGCTAGCTGCCTAGCGATATGTAGTTGGATAAGATTTATTTGGTTAATGTACCTACGATAGCCATCGATAGCTATCATTGCTAGCTAACATTAGTTTGCTAACTTGGACAGCCTCTGTTTGTTCTCCTCTGCCGCACGGCTGTGGCGCACTGCCACCTACAAAAGACGTGTTCTTTCCCAACTTAATGTTTGTGTCCTCCCCATGATTGGTAACCACTTTGGATATTTAGTCAAATGTGTATATACATTTATTTAAATCAATCATCCTTTTGATTTGAACAGCTGTATATCGCACTGGCATTTTGGGTTCCTTTGTCTAGTGTCAAGTTTTGGACTCGTGGAAGGGAGGCACAGGAAATGGCGCTTGCGTAAAATTTGCACGAATTACCGACGCGAGTGAAACCAACCGATTGGTTCATCCGATGTGTGTTTAGCTCTACTGCTGCTGTATTTCATTCCCTGTGATCCTGTCCTTTCACAAACCTCACCTTTTAAGTCTCCCCAGTAGTGAAGGTTGTTGTGAACACTCATCTCTCCCTCTCTCTCAGGCATGTCCCTTCTGCAGAGCGTGACTGGGGGCTCCTCTGGCACCAGCAGCGCCCAGAACCCCGCCTCCACACCCCCCCCTGGTGGCCCCGCCTCTGACCCTCCCGAGGCCACACCTGCAGCGTTGGCCACTCCTGGCGACAAGGGCCCGGCCCCGGCCCCGCCACCGGCCCTGAAACACAAACCCCTGCTGGGCGGTGGCCTCAAGCCGGAGCTGGAGAGGAAAGGAGGGAAGGGGCAGGAGAAGGAGATTGAGTCCACTCCCCCAGTCTTATCCTCCACGGGCCCCTCCAGCCTAGAGTCCAAAATCCACAAGTTCCTCCAGGGGAACCCCGGCTTCAGGGCCTTCAATCTGGGCCTGCCCAACCTGGGCGAAGGGCAGGGCAGCAGCAGCAACAGCCCCTCGCTGGCCACCGAGAACCTGGAGGGCACCCCTGTGCGCGACGAGGCCTCGGGCACGCCCACCCAGGACGAGATGATGGACGAACCCGGCCCAGAGCCGTTCGCCACGAGCGCGTGCGGTCCCGCCGGGGCGCCGCCCCCCTCCTCTCATAACGGCGGGATCAGAGTAGATGTAGACCCCACCGCCCCCTTAGGGCGCCCAAAGAATGTTACGCCCTCTGCCGGGGCCGTGTCTAAAGAGTTTGGGAGGAGCGGGAGCGAGGGGCGCGAACTCTCCCCCACTGCATACCGCAGCGACCGCTGGGAGGCCCCCGACTCGCCCCAGAAGCGCTACGGTGAGGGACCACAGATCGGCCGGGAGTACCGCCCCCTGCAGCGCCCTGAACCGATGCCCGGCCCCAGAGACGCCAGCGGGGACGGCTTCCCGCCCCGCCGACCAGAGGACTTCTACGACGGCAGGAGTGAAGGAGCGGGAGGAGAGCGAAGAGGCCCCACTGCAGGTGAGCACTACCCCCTCCACCCCCTCTCAGCCGCGGAGCGTCCCAAGAGCGCCGCCGACGCCAATCCACAAGACGGGAGCAGAGCAGGGGGGGGGGCGAGCGGGCCCCCGCGGGCCCCCCTAACATGCCGAAGCACGAGGGCCCGCACTACCGGCACATTGAAACCCTGGTCTCCACGTCCGGCTGCGGAGAAGGAGCCCCCATTGAGATCTTGGGCTACAACGCCGGCCGCAGGCCGTCCGGAGAGAGGATCCAGACCGTGGAGAGCATCCGCGTGATCGGCCGGGGGATGCGGCCGCACCCCAGGGGCGGGGAGGCGGGGGCCGGGGCGAGGCCGGGCCCGGGCCCAGGCCCGGGCAGGGGCGGCTGGTACGGCGAGGCGTACACGGAAGGAGTCGCCCCCCACCCCAGGAACCCCGGCCCGCCCCCTCACGGAAGGCCTGACGACGGCGGCCCGCGGCCCCGCCAGCCCTTCCCGTTCGAGGAGAGGGGCCGCATGCCCCACCCCCACGCTCCCCCGCACCGCCACATCCCTCCGTCCAACTTCTTCAGCTCCCCTCCTCCGCCCATCCCTCCCCCTCCTCCGCCCATCCCACAACTGCCCCCCCCGCCCCAGGACTTCCTGTCCCCGCCCTCGTCGGTCATGGTAGGTGGCGTGATGGTGCCCGTCGAGCGCCCCTCCAGAGCCGAGGGGGAGGAGCGGGCGGGCCCACCGCTGAACCCCAACCCCCCAGCGCACCTCTCCTCCCTGCTCGGGGAGCCCCCCCTCTTTAAAGATCTGCCCCATCACGGCGGTATTAAAGAACACTTCTCCTCCTGCCAGCCCCCTCCCATGTTGGGGAGAGCCCGCGACGGCCCCAGCCCCCCGCCCTCCTTGTTAGCCCCGCTCTCTCCCCCGGTCGACCCCTCCCTTCTGCCCCCTCACCAGCACCCCCCAGGCAGCCCCCCTCCCCAGGCCCGCGGCCACAGGGCTCTCTCAAACCTTCGCCCGCCCCACCCCAATCACAGACCCCAGCTCCGCCCACCCCAGCCACACCCACACCTCCACCCACCTCGCCTGCCACAAAGGCCACACCTACGTGGTCACCACCCCCACCCCGCGCACCCGCCCCCCCACTTTGACCGAGAGCCGCCCCACCACGCGGGCAAACGACCCGGTCTTCCTTTTGGCGGACCCCCGAGAGGGGGCTTCACGGGAGGTCCATTCTACCCCCCGAAAAGGCCTTTTTTACCCCCACGCTACTGACAGGGGTAAAATTTAACATTTGCATATATGCATAAAAAGGGGGAGGAGTAAATCAGCAAAGCCCCAAGCTTCTCATATTCACACATTAATCTCATTGGCCAAGTGTAATTACACATCCTCGAGTGGCCATCTTACGTGCCACACAGCATATTATGCAGTGCATTGTAGAGGCCCAGCACACCCAAAATTCAGTGTCCAACATCCCTTTCTCCACCTGTCCTGTCCCACCTGGTAAATGACCAAATCTTCAGCCCCTAATCCAATCTCTGTCAAATGAAACACACACACACACACACACACACACACACACACAAAAGATAGAAGAACTAGGCCGGAGAAAAGGAATTAAGTCTGACGTAGGATTGAGAAGGAAAATACAAGGTGGTTATTTAATTAGATATGATTTAATAGCATTTTTGGCCATCCATTTTGGTCTTATCAGAATTAAAATATATTTCTAGTAATTCAGTTTGAGGAAAAGACAGGGAAAATTGAGTGTGTTGGGAGGGGAATAAAGCTGAACTGAATGCTACATTATTTCCCCTCTGCTAAAGAATTATGCGTGTGCGTGCGCGTGTGTGTGTGCGATAGTTCTTTATAAAAATGTCCAGCTCCCACAATTTAATTTTTTCTTGGTTAGGCCCATCAGTTTTCCAGGCTGGAGATGATAATGGTGTTATCATTTCTGTCTTTAACAATTTAAGCTACGAGCCACCCCCCTTCCTCGTTCCATTGTCCTGTCCCATTATCCTGGCTGATAGAATAACATCTCTTTCTTTATATACATATGATCGCTTATTTATGTATGTATAGACCGAAAGAGTGCATTTGTTACCGTCACTTATTGTCAACAGTTTGTTTTCTTTAGTTTGAGGGGGGGAAACATCATATAATTGCGGTTTTTGCAATTGTGAAGCATTAGTGCAAAATAGAAAGGAAGGGAGACGCTTGTTCATGCTGTACGTCATACAGATATACCCCTCATCTCCGTCTGTTTAAAAGTGGAAGGGTAAAGAGTGTACCCTCCCTAGGAAATAGCATAGTGTAGCACTATTGAGTTTGATATGCAAATGCAGCAAGACGTCCAAGGATGAATCGACAAACTTTTACATGTACTGAATTTAATAAAAATGTACGTTTGAAAACAACCAAGGGAAGGTACTTTCTTTTACAGCTCTGCAGCTATCCCTGTGGTCGGTATCACAGCTGATTTTATGTTGGATTTAATTGTTAATACAATTTTGTTTTTGTCAATGTCACAGCCGCTGTTGGTATGTTTCCTGTCCATGGTGTTTTAAAAAAAAAAAAAAAAAAAAAAAAAAAACCTTGCCTTGCCTGTGTTCAAAGTCTGTTTATTCTTGCTTTGTGTCATGCAGCAAAGTTTGGACAAGAAATGTACAGTTCTCAATGGTGCTAAACGGTTCACAGATACTGGGGAAACATTTGAATCTTTTTTTATTTATTTTTTTGTTTCAATGTTTTTAAAGACGCTATCACGCTGGTAAGCGTGAGGTCTTCGATGCTAGCGTATCTGGCTGCTGTCGTCTGGAACCCCCAAAAAAACCTCCAGGCCAGTCTTTTGGGTCGCTCCTTTACAGTGGCACCTGCCTCCACTTGTCTCCTTTCCAGTTGTGATGTATCGCGCTCCTGTTTTCCTCATTTCTTGTCTCGTCTCATATTTTTTTGTCCTCGGGGTCTCTGGTTCTCTTCCTCTTTCCTTCGTTTTTGGCTTGTCGCCCTTACTCCCTCCGGCTATTCGCACGCCATTCTTTCTTCAAAAAAAGTCGGCCCTGTCGAATGAATAACTAGATAACCTTGAAGCATAGGCGCCAATATTCTCATGCTTAAAAGCAAATATAAAATATCTCGACTGCACAATACAGCTTGAGTTGGAGGCCAGTCTCCAACAGTTTTCTCAATTTACAGAGCCCCTGTCATTTAAAAATAATAATTATACACTCAGCTGCTGCTCAACCATGTTAACACTGAACTACATGTCTAAGTTTACATTGCATTGGCACCCTCTGGTCAATATACCACAGCTTAACCACGTTCAGTTTTTAGTTCAGAAAAAACGGGGCAACTGGTCAATTCATCGATACTAAAATATCGTCACCTTCTTAAAATAATGGCCTAAGTCCTTTTTTGAGGAAAATTATTTTTTTGCCTAAGTCATCTCTTCATGATGCTGGCCACCTCTGGTAAAATTGCCTACATCCTTCATTGAAAAGATCATGCTGTTCCTATCCCCGCTAGTATAATGGCCTACGTTAAAAGTGTGACTTAGGCCGTTAATTTTTTTAACTTAGTGTGACTTATGCAATTTTACAAGCTTTCAAGATGGCGGCTGCTTGCCTAAGTCACTTACTCCAGAAGTAATTTTGCCTAAGTCAGGTTTAAAATTGCCTAAGTCACAACGGCATGTTCGTAAATTGGCCCAAGTAATCTAATCCTCTTATGTTACAAATAACGCTGTGTCAATTATGCATGTCAATATTAATATATTGTCATAACATTTTTGTGTGAAATGATTAATAAATGTCATATATTCTATATTTGGTTCAGTTTATTCAGTTTTTTGAAAAACTTGAAAGTATGACTTGGGCCATTATTTTAAGAAGGTGACGATATGTAGGTGTTCACGGAACACGGATGGTTGACAGAATAGCATTGGCTTGGGTGTAAAAGGTGGGAATACATTTGACTGCAATAGAATGGTGGAAGGGACCCGTGCATTTGTTTGATTTTTCAAAAATAAATTCATTACTTGCAAGTATTAAAAGTTCCTTCTACCATTCTATTACCGTTTTGGCCCCCCCTATGGACCTGTAACAGACGTTACTTAAGATATACAAAAGTTTTTCTGTACAAAACCCTTTGTCTGGTAAATTACAGCCATTTTTATATGCAGTGTGCGGACAGTCATTTTGTATGCATTCATGAACTCTTTCACCACACAAGTAACATCTTTATAAATCAGCGGGTTCAAAATTGGGACATAGTTTTGGTCTGCTTAGGAACTGTTGTCGCTTTCTTTCTCAGAAAATCATAAGTTTTAAGATTAAGAGTAATTCTCAAGTACATTTTAATCTTAAATATATCTTTCTTTAGGTATGTGATTGTTTTTTGCTGGAATTTGGGATGTAATGTGTTTTTTACTAGAAAATTTGGAATATTTGAAGTTAAAAGCTGATCTTAAAATTGTCAACCGCAATTGTGTCCCCAGAAGTGAGTAACCGTCTTTACGCTTTAGTGTACAATGGGTGGAGACCATAGACCGTTTTTTGCGGTGTATGCACACCCACTATGTAGTTGGTTGTGGTTTCCTGAAAGGAGAAACCAGTCTCATTGCACACAAACATTTGGGTCAGTGTCCTATTACATTTTAAAACCAATTCTCTGAGAGTAAAATCGGAACTAAGTGGCCAGTAACTATGCCTTCACACGCTACAGATTTAAGTTGGAACTCGCCCAACATCACATCTGTGATATTTTAAATATCCAGCTGTTGTATTTGTTTTAAACTACAGTACAGGGCTACATTTCCAGACAATACAGAACTTATAATTATTTAGGGTGGTTTATGGTGACAAAGGAAAGGAGGGATGAGAATAAAATAAAATGGAAGAGAGAAAAGCAGCCATGTATTTTTCTCACTTGCATTTTCTTTTAAGTGAAATTATATTATTTTATTTTCCCATCCAATTGTTTCCTGGATCATTTTTTTTTGGGTGGTTTGTACATAATTGCAACTATCCAAGTGGCCAAATAAAAACATGCCTACACATACTCCTTTCAAACCGATCGTTCAGAGATCGCCTTCAGAGTGGGTCTTCAAATGTAATTACTAGGTAATGACAACTTTCAAATTAGAAAATATTTCACATACAGAGCGATTGAAATAGTTGTGTACGAGGATCACACGATGGGTCCCGTTGTCTTCACCGGAAGGCAGTGCAGTTGTGTGCCTACATTTATATGGATGCGTGAATATTTAGGAGAGTTCATTTGAATTTGCTCATATTTGAACTTCCGTCTGGGCTTTGAGCGTTCAAAGTGACCTTGCTCTTTTTCGTGAACGATGATCCGTGTTAGCCTGCGGCCTCTAGTGGTTCTATATAGATGTTGCACAAAATATTTTGCGTTTGACAAGTAATTTGGAAGGTGCGAACTAAGCTATCACTTTAGGCTTTCGCCCGAACGATGTTGTACAATCTTGAGTGCGTCGCACGTCAGAAAATTCTAAACCTCCCGTTTTCATCAATCTCATTTTAGAAAACAGACCGCTACATTCAATTACTTGGATTGTTAATGTTGGGGGACTCCTGCTCACAATTTGTATTGTCCTGTGAGATAATACGTTGAAACGTAAATATAAACAGTCGTGTGGACAGATGAAGATTAGTTCCGCTTTTTTCGTCTTAATTTTCCGAAATGTGTTCCGAAAAGTTCATTTTTCTACTTCCGTCGTTTATAATGTTTAGTTTACAATGCTACATCATTACATGACGATGTCTAATTATAGTCCTTAAGTGAAAATAATATCCACCCCGATCAGTTAAGAGTCTAGACTAGAGTATCAATATTTTACAGGGGGGGACTGCGCCCTATCCTATCGTCGTTCTGGGAAGGGTGTGTAGGGGTTGGATTAGATTTCAGTCTTGGAACGCCGCAGTGTCTGCTCTTTAAGTGATTCATTTAAGGAATTAATTGGCAAAAGAGTCCACCCACCTCGTTGCCAAGGCCTAAACTGGCTTATTGAAAGGAAACCACAAAAACCTGCAGACACTGCGGCCCTCCAGAACTAGAGTCTGAGACCCCTGGATTATGGCGACACGACAGTTGTTTACATCCGCATGTCTGCGTAGTTTTAATTTCTGTCGAGACCTGGGTGCATTACAAGATCATTAAAAGACGTTGATCCTTAAAGGATCACAAGATTAGACAATATTGAGTTTGCCCCCATTTTCTCTCGCGACTAAAGAAATAATTAAATGTTATCAATACCGAGGACTCCCACTTCTCACTTTAGCTTAGTTCAGATGCGAACAGGTCTCCGAGGTAAAACAGTCTATTGACTTGTTTTTAGGGCTAGTGCTGCGCAGATTCACTGATCTTTAAATGAAGTGGATGCCTCCTTGTGAGGCAGAGGCAACGATGTCAGATGATCCACATTATACAAAGACCAATGAATATGTGCAAGCGTTAAAATAAAACGAAATGGTTTAGTGATTGGTGTCTCATAATTAAAAAATAGCAATAAACGTCCATTGTACATAGAATTTTTGATCTTGCATTGTATACCGTTTGACAATTCGACAATTGACAAAACGTTGGTCTATTGCTCGCTATATATCCAGCAATTGGAAGCTTGAACTTAAAAAAAAAAATCAACATTTACAATGATACCTCTGCACAAAAGACGTTTTCCTTGTTCCACATGGTGCGTATGACCATCCACTAACAGTCAGTTCGAGGTTCGCGCTCTGTTGGCGGCAATTTCGACAGGAGATTGCGTATATTTCTGCTGCGTTCGAGAACTGGGTAAATCCTTCCGCCCCTCTGCAGCCCCGTACGACGATTGGTTAGTTTTATCTACCGTCTGCTACGTGCCCAATCAATGCGCCGGCGCTGCGCAGTTGCTCTGTGATAGGGCTACACATTCTTGATGCGCGTTTACATGTCACCCTTCGGCCAACCAACTATGTCCTTTGTTAAAACAGTAGTTCCGGTGTTATGGCGGCGTGCGGGAGGGCAGGCTCACAGTGTTGGTGCAAATTTATACAGCTAGCTAGCTAGCTAACTAGCCAGCCAGCCAGCTAGCCAGCTAGCTTGTGACATTTTTGATGTTGGAGTGTCGTCGCTTGAATAAGGATGTTAGTGACTATGCTGAGGGTATTGCCGGTTTGTCGAGCTCGACCTGGTTCGTCACCTTTTTCTTACAGACGGTACTGTAAGGTGTGTGCAGTTGAATTCTTGCTTGCTTACAAACATGGGAATTACACCAAGTTAGCTAGCTAACAACTGTAGCTAATAGCCTCACTAATAATAGTTGCGGTGATAGTTCCATTATCTGTATATTGCATAATTTTTCTAAACGTGTTGGTGTCATAATTTCCGTACTGTTACATGGTAGTTTCACAATTTCCACATAGGGCCACACGTCCCCATAGTCTTGACCATCAGTAAATAACAACATGAATAGGATTAAGTTGAGTTTTATTATTGTACTTATGTTGAGCTATTGGGAATGTATTACTCAGAGTTTTCTTCATAAGCGCCCTTGTCCAATGCAACTTTCATATATTATAATTATATATTTAACTATTTGTACACCTAGGTATTTCTGAAGCTATTTTGATATCTTGTTCAAGGGCGTGTCAGTCTGGGTCCCACTTGGGAATCAATCGAACACCCTTCTGGTTACAAGCCCTAGTCAATAGCCACTGCATAACTGTAAACCATGTAACTGTAGGTTTTTCATACAATTAATGCCCAACTCTGATACTTAATATTCTTAACTGTTCTTATTGTGGTGACCTGTGGATGTCATGACCTTAAGCTTTTTTTAATCTTCCTTGTTTGTTTTTCCCTTCCCTCTACTTCATCTTTTCTCTCTCTGTCTTGTCCCTTGCTTCCATGCTCTCATCCTCTCATTTTGTGTCTCTTCCCTTCTGCTTTTCCCTCCCGTTTCCTTTTCTCCTTCCACTCTCATTACCCCAACCCCCCCCACCCCTCCCCCACCTCTCATGGTGGTCTCTCTCCTCAGCAGCAGTTGTCTCCATGCCTGTCCGAGCGCCTGCGTGTATTTGAGTTCCTGCGGGAGAAACGGGGGGAGGAGGGGGTGACGGAAGAGGGAGAAGGGCTGCGTGTCCGACTCCCGGATGGCAGGACCGTGAAGGGGACGGCCGGCGTCACCACACCCCTGCTTATCGCACAAAAATCCAGGTAAAGCAGCCAGTGCAGTGTGGATAACACACAAGCACTGAGACAGCAGGCAGCTGCACAGCCTTTGCTTATGACACCACTCCTGTGGTTAGTGACCCCTGACCTTTATGACTGGGATAAGCAGTGTAGTGTAATGGTTAGGGAACTGGGCTCATCATGCAAAGGTTGCTGGTTCAATTACCAGGTGGGGCACTGGCATTGTACCCTTGAGCAAGGTACTTCACATGAATTGCTTCAGTAAATACCCAGCTGTATAAATGCATTGTATGTACATAAATGTAATCTGTGTGTGTCGCTCTGGATAAAGGTGTCTGCTAAATGCCTGTAATGTAATGGGTAGCTCTATCTGTTTTTACTACCCCTCAGTTCAAGTCTGTCTGATCTAGGTAAATAAATGGGGAAAATGGGGGAAATTAATATACATATGCAAATTCGTAGTGTTCCCTGTTCTGATAATGGTCATCCGTATGTGCTGAATCTTTTTGCACTGTGTTTATTACAGAATCAAAGGTGCAGTTGTGAGCACTGTGAATGGGGAACTGTGGGAGCTGGGGCACCCTCTAGAGGCAGACTGTGAGCTGCACCTGCTGGGATTTGACTGTGCCGAGGGCAGACAGGTTTGAGGCCTCTTATACACTGTCCATCACTCTTACGCCAATAGCCTGAGGGATACTGACAACTGCTCCTGACTAATGCTACTGACACCTGACGACTACAATCATTTAGCAGATGGTTTTATCCAAAGCGACTTACAGAAAGCGCACAGCTCATGCTCACACGCTCCTCTCTCTCAGGTGGTGTGGAGGTCGGGGGCGTGTGTGCTGGGGGCGGTGCTGGAGGCCCACTTCGGGGCCACGGTGTGTCGAGGGAGCAGTTCTGAGACCAGCCTCTACTGTGACTACCAGCTGGAGAACAGGTCTGCGTTCTCCCTCACTCCGGCAGTACACTCTGACCACTATCCACAGTGCTTAAAACAGCACTCAAATTGTCGCCGTGATTGTTTTGAGCTGGTTTGTTTTCTTTGCTGTGACAGCATCAATAAGCGTCAGCCCACTGAAAATACATCGATTGGCTCTATAAGAGTATACGGCGTACTCCCCTGCTGATGCTCCTGTCACACTGACATTTTTGTGAAACCTGTGGGACTCCACTGGAACTACCTGTTTAAGAAGTGAAACGATGAAATGATGTACATATACAGATGGGCTTAAAATATACCTTGGTCCGAAGTTAATTGAGTAGGCCTGAATAAAGTATTGCACCGATATGCTTCTCTTAGCGAAATACTTTGTTTTAGCCTCTCTTCCAGCCATAGTTGTGGTTATCCCCTTATTCAAATAGTAGTTGGTGCATACTGTGGTGTAATTGTAATGAGAAGGAAGTTTATTTCACAGCGCCCTCATTTTGCTTTCCTCAGTGGATGCTGATCCCTCTCTCTTCCTTTCCTCCCTCTCAGCTCCCTCTCTCTGGGCCAGGTGGAGGAGAAGTGCAGAGAAACAGCCTTGCGCAAACTCCCCTTCTCCAGCCTGGAGCTCGGCAAGCAGGACCTGCAGGAGCTCTTCAAGGTGCGGATGTAAAATGGCTGAGCCGTATGAACCTGTCTGACTCTCTGTCTCTGCCGATCTCTTTCTGTAGCTCTGGGGCACTGGTCTAAGATCAGTTTCGCCTTTTAGTGCATAATGGATTTGGTTAGGGTATGGACAGTGGAAGCCTGATCCTAGATCAGTGCTCATACTCTGAGACGCTTTATGAATCACAGGCCTGCTCCCTCATTCATGTTCTACTGCCCAGGCAATGAAACTAGGAACAAGGGGCGCCAGGGTGGCTCAGTCGGCAAAGGTGCTCGCCACAAGCACAAGCTGAGCCCTATAGCCCTTTAGCTCTATGGCTCTATGGCCCTATGGCACTGTGGCCAAAGTCTTATTGGGTGCAGTATATGTGTGGATTGGTGGGTCAACTTGAAAGGGTAAATTAAGTCTTGTGTTGTATGCTGCAGGATAACCAGCTGAGGCTGCAGGTGATCGAAGAGGAGATGACTGGTCCTACTGCGACAGTGTACAGGTCTGTCGCACAACAGCACACACACACACACTTCCTGTCATTAGTCATACTTATTAGAAATTATCTTATGGAGGAGCTTCACTAAAAGCTCACTGGAACCTTATTTCATCTGAAATAAAACTTGGTTGGGGAAAATGTGCAGCTCAAAGGAAGGAAAGTTGTGACTAGTGGTCAATAGAAAACTCAAAAAAGGTGTGTTGGCTCCGAAACAGTCATTGCAAAAAGAAGTAAAGCAAGAGATTAAATCATAAGAAATCTTTTCTCTCCTTTCTCTGACATGTTTCTTGCTAATGCCGTCTTCAGTGCCACTAGAATTATAATGATGCTCTTTTGACCATTCGTTTTTGTATAGTTACATTTTGCCGGTGTAGCCTTAGACAAGGTTGTCATGTGACCACACTCTACCGGGTTCTTGGTCACCTGTGCAGTATTTCTACCTCCCAGCTCCAAATGTCATGCTGTGTGTGTCTCTTTGTCTGTGTCTGTATGTCTGTGTCTGAGTGTCTCTCTCTCCCTCTCTCTCAGGTTAGGGGATTCAGTAAATGTATGCAGTGGCCCACTTCTCCCTCACACCGGCTTTCTCCGGGCCTTCAAGATGCTGAAGGTAAAAAAGCGTCTCTATTAATGTGTTCCTCCTGAACTGTAGCATATGGCATAGAATGCAGATGGTAGTGTGACAGTAACACGTGTGCTATAATAACAGTGGAAGGCTATCATTATTTAATATCAGCACTATTATTTTTCTAATGGCAATAAAGGATAAGGAGATTTCTAAACTCACAGTCCCCTGACTTGTCTCAAGACCCTGAATGTGCGTTAGCCGTGAGCGTCACTCTTCAGGGTCCTCTTAACCACCGCCTCCCCCATTTCAGGTCTCGGCGGTGAAGATGGAGGTGGAGGAGAGAGACGCGGGCGTGCATCGAGTTCTGGGCGTTTGTTTCCCGGGCGAGAGAGAGCGGGAGGAGTGGGAGAGGGAAAAAGAGGAGGCGCGGCGCAGGGACCACAGACGCATCGGCAAGGTGAGAGAGTGCGTGAGTGCGTGAGTGCGTGAGTGCGTGCGTGCGTGCGTGCTTGCGTGTGAGCGTTTAAGTCAATGTGTATGCACATTTTCAGATAAAACAAAACCACGGTTTATTTGACACAACCTTCATAATATTGTGATCATTGTTTTTTAAATGATTAATGATTTTTAAATATTTTATCTATTATTATTATTGAACTATTAAATATTGAAATGTTACTAAATGGCTGCAGTTCTTGTACAGATGTGTAATATAAAGATGTATAACGATTAAGACATGCTCCCCTTTTATGTGCTAGTGTGTTAAATAGTGACTGCTGAGGTAAAGGTATCAAACGTAACCGTCTTATTGAGGTGTGGGTCCTCGGCCACAGAGTGGTCATTTGCTGCGATGAATCAGTCGAGAATGCCTGGCCTGTCTCGGTGTCCATTGACCCCTCTGTGTCTCAGGACCAGGAGCTCTTCTTCTTCAACGACGTGAGTCCAGGCAGCTGCTTCTTCCTGCCCAAGGGAGCGCATATCTATAACACGCTCTGCGACTTCATCAAGGTGCGCATGCTAACGCTCGCTCCCGACTGATGCTGTGAGCACTGAGGGAGTGTAAAGATGAAAAGGTGTAAATGCGTTTCTGGCAAAAGACACCGTGCAATCTTCCAGCACAGTGAACAACTGTGGCTCTCCGCCATCTTTGAATGTACAGGGAGTTAATAACCCTGGAAGAACATGTATAGTGTTTGTCTTAACAAAACTCTGAAAGCCAGTCATTTTTCTAAAGAAGCTTGAATCTTACCAGTTGTGTGAAACATTTCAAGTCTAAACTTTCCTATGCTTACTTCCACACTGACTCTAACGTAAACCCCGTCTTTGTTTCTCTCTCCTGCCTATAAATGTCTTCCTTTGTTCCCTCTTCCCCCTTCCCCCTAATTTTTCTATTGTACTTTTCCTCTGCTTCCCACTTTTTTGCCCCTTTTAGAGTGAGTACAGGAGGCGGGGCTTCAGCGAGGTTGTGACCCCGACCCTCTATAGCACTACATTGTGGGAACGTTCAGGGCACTGGGAGCACTACGGCGAAAACATGTTCACGGTTCACTGTGCTCCTCACACCTACGCCCTCAAGCCCATGAACTGCCCCGCCCACTGGTAAGCAAGGGGTTAATGCGTGTCTCGTCAGTCCTCCGTCTTTGCCGTGTTCATTGGGTGGTACATGTGTGTGTAGATTAATATTGGTTAACCAGTGCCAGTGTTTGTCCTGCTAATTTCCTGTTCTGTGGCCCTTCTTGCTCCGCCCCCAGTCTGATGTACGAGCAGCGCGTTCGTTCCTGGCGGGAGCTGCCACTGCGCTGGGCTGATTTCGGCGCACTCCACCGGAACGAGGTGTCGGGGGCGCTCAGCGGGCTGACCCGCGTTCGCCGCTTCTGCCAGGACGACGCCCACATCTTCTGCACCCCAGATCAGGTATATAAGAAGTGTTTTTTTACATTGTATTTTTAAAGATTTGTTTCTGAGAGGGGGAGGCACAGTGATGTAGTCTCAGCATTGATCGCGTCACCTCATTTCCTGGCTAGTCGCCAATGAGTGCGCTGTTTTTATTGCCTGAAGTTGAATTGCTCACAATAACACATTGGACCTCTTTAGTCCTTAGTAATTTCCCTAACCCTTGTGTGTCAGTGACAAACACACCATTCTCTGTTATGAGTCGGTCTATGGCTGCAGTAACCTCACAGTAGTCCTGGCTCAGCTGTGAAACGAGCCGCACGGTGTCACTGCCTCTTCGTTTGATCCTTGCGTCTTTTCTCAACGAGCTACCCCTTGCCTTTCTATCCCTGTTGTTTTTCTCACCCGCTCTTCCGATTCCCCCTCCCCTCGCTGCCTCAGCTGGAGGAGGAGATCACTTCCTGTCTGGACTTTGTGCGGAGCGTGTACAGGGTGTTTGGCTTCTCCTTCCGCTGCCTGCTCTCCACCCGGCCCACCCCCTGCCTAGGAGAGGCGTCCCTCTGGGACAGCGCCGAGCAGGTGAGCCTCCTGCCCTGTGGTACAGCACTGCCTATATGTCATGCATTTGTAGTTTAGTTTGGGCTTGATGGCATTCTGGGCTATAGCTACGCTTCTGCATAGATGGCACATCCACAGCCTGCACTCTTGAACAAAGTACTGTGTGGGGTTGCTGCTATTGTACAGTTTGTTCTTGTATAACACGGTTACAGTCAGAGTTATGTACATCAGCTAAGGTATTCAGCTTCGTGCCTGTGCCTGGAGAGTAAATGACGCAATGAAAAAGATTTGATAAACGATTGTGCGATCATGTCAATCACAGTTTGTCTGTGTATAATTGTTGGGTGTAAGTGGTCCTAGAAATGACTAGTAGTATAAACTAGTAGGGTACTGACTGAGGCTTGTTCACTGAATGGCTCTTACAGTAATGATGTTTTACCACTAGAGGCAGCCATTACAGGATTTTGTGAGTTAGTGTGTCCATGTTGTTCTGTAGACCTGTCAGTCTGTTAGTCACGGTCACGCGGTCGCACTCTGAAAGACCCCACCCCCCTTCCCTCTGAGCAGCAGCTGGAGCGCAGCCTGCAGCAGTTTGGGGAATCATGGGAGCTGAACCCAGGGGACGGTGCCTTCTACGGACCCAAGGTAAGGACCCGGGAGAGGGGGAGGGGGAGACAGAGAAGTGATGGAGTTGGAATGGAGGGAGACAGGCATTGGGGGGCGGGGTGATGGAAAGAGATGACTCTTCAGTCAGCCTTGTGCATTGAGCGGCATTCCAAGACGAGTTTGAGGAGCTTTGATTGTGGATGGGGCACTGGGGTGGATGTTGGGGAGGATGGTGGGGAAGACGATGGGGTGGGTGGCGGGGTGGAGGAACAGAACGGGAGTGGGTGGAGGCAGCTTGCCGTACGAATCCCTTTTTGCCGTCTTTGCTCTGTGCTCAGATTGACATCCAGATCCGTGATGCGATTGGTCGACAGCACCAGTGCGCCACCATCCAGCTGGATTTCCAGCTGCCAATAAGATTCAACCTTCAGTATGTGGGGTGAGGCAGCGGCAGATGTTGGAGCGCTTCGTCGTCCTGATTGACACTGAATTGTGTCCCCATCGTTTGTCAGTTGTTCTGTTGCTGCTGTCGCCTGTGGCTCGTGACCGTGTCTGATACAGTCCTGTGTTTAATCCTCTCTTAACAGTGCGGATGGAGAGATGTACAGACCAGTTATGGTCCACAGAGCCGTGCTGGGATCACTGGAGCGGATGATTGCTATACTGGCCGAGAACTTTGGTGGGAAATGGTGAGGTTTGTTTGTGTGTACGTGTGTGTGCGTATGTGTGCATGTGTGTGCGTGTGTCTGTCTGTCTGTCTGTCTGTCTGTCTGTCTGTCTGTCTGTCTGTCTAGGTGCATTGTATTGTGTGGAGTTTAGCATGTATAGTAGCAAATAAGATTTATTTTATTTTTTAGTTACCACTGTTACCCATTTCAACTGTAGCTTCTGTTTCCCCTCTTTCTCTCTCTCTCTCCTCTCAGGCCTTTCTGGCTCTCACCAGCGCAGGTGATGGTGATTCCTATAGGGGGCAGCACTGAGGAGTATGCACAACAGGTCAGCATAAATCACTGAGTGCTTCAGTCCTGTTTGTGAGCACAGCGCATTGCATGTTCTCTTACACTAAAGTCACAGTTAAAATGCGTCTTTTCTGTGTGCACCCTCTGGTGGTTTTAAGGTGGTAAGGAGTTTCCGGGAGGCGGGCTTCATGGCCGACGTTGATGCCGATAGTGGCACCACCTTAAACAAGAAGATACGTGCCGCGCAGCTGGCGCAATACAACTACACCCTCGGTGAGTGGTGGTAGGGGCAGGAGGAAAAGGTACAGGGGGGTTACTGTTACCAATGTTACTGGGGACATCGGAGGGGTAAGCGTCGAAAAAACGTGGGGTCGACAAAAGACCAGAACGGGGGCTTTTCAGTCATTCCATCATTATCTTAGCAGATGCCCTCATCCAGAGCAAATGACATACGAGTATATAATATCCATTTATACAGCTGGATGTTTACTGAGGCAAGTCAGGTTAAGCACCTTGCTCAAGGGTACCACTGCGGTGGCCCGTCTTGATTAAGTGCCTGCAATCGTCTGCTCATGAGTCACGTCCCCTCGCTGCCGTATTCGTTTCTCTCTTGGTGGTGTCCTGACCTGATTTCTCCACCTCTCTCTCTGTCTCTCTCTCTCCCCCTCCCTGCCCCCACCCACCGGCCGGTGTGTCTGTGTCAGTGGTGGGAGAGAGGGAGCGAGAGAACGAGGCGGTGAGCGTGCGGACGAGGGGAGGCAAGCAGCTGGGACAGAGACGGCTGAGCGATGTGCTGACATCACTGACGGAGCTGCGGGAAACCAGGAGCAACCAGGAGGACTTCTGAGCACAGAGCTTTAACATGGAGCTGTAACCTGTAACTCCATACATACGCACACACTCATACACACCCAGACTTACACAGGAACACACGTGTATACATGCTTACACACACACACACGCACACACATAAACATACACAGGAGCACACATGGATACATGTTTACCTACACACACACACACACACACACACACACACACAGGCATTTACACCCATACATACACAGGAACAGACATATATACATGCATACGCACATGCTTACACACATACATACACATACACATACATACACACATACATACACAGGAACACACATATATACATGCACACACATGCATACACAATACACACACCCACGCACACAAACACACCAACACACAGGGATATTTTATTTGAGGACCACTCATATAGTAGGATAGCTCTAAGATTTCTGCTGAAAACTACAAACTGTTACACAACCGCTAAGCACAGAGGAATGACATTAGAGCCCAAAGTTGTTGTTTGTGAGAAAATAACTCTTCAAATAAAGTTGTTCACATTATATTGGTCTTTCAATTGAATCATGGCACATTATTGTGTTGCTGTTTTTATAATAAAATAGTGATCAAAATGAATATTAACATTTTAAGCCCTGAAGTGAAACTGTCTTTTCGGTGATGGAGACCGCACAGATGTAGTTTCCTCAGAAATATGTTCCCCTCATTTGTAGTCATATTTGTTTAATTGACATTTTCAAATAGAATTTACAAGCAGAGTTACCCATTGCCCTACAGCCAAATGTTTGGTCAAGCTGGCTGTTACATCGCTCAAGTGTACAAGTTCCCATGGTGCCTCAGGAGCAAAGGTGGAGTCCAGTTAGCATGGTTCCTACTTCATGTTGGTTTTGCTTTTACATGTAAATAAAGAAAACACTTTTTTAAAGATTTATGGTAATCATTGTATTTATTGTAATCTGGAAGCATGCTCAGCAAAGCACATTGTTTTGTTGTTAACATGTAATTCATATAGTTTAATGTAGGTAGCCAGCTAGCCAATGTCTGTTGATATATAATGGCTCCCTGTAAATGTTACCTAATGAATTTTATTGGGTAACTATAGTGTAAATATTTTTGTTAACACACCGTGGCTCCAAGTCAGCTTGAATTTTATAGATTTTAACACCACTAGTTCAGGTATTATGCAAATGTTGTCCCATAATGCAAAGAGCTATACCAGTTCAGCTGTATATTGCGATGCACCCCCCAAGGATTGTATCATTTGTAAAGGCATTGTTATGACTATTGAGGGGAAAGAAATGACCATTATCAAGGCATGTGGTTCTGTGTGGCTCAGGTAGAGCATGGCGTTGACAACACTTAGGTTGTGGGTTCAATTCCCATTGGGACCACATATACTGAAAGATATGTATTCAGTACTGTAAGTGGCTTTGGAAATGGCAGCAGAAATGGAAAGTGTCTGCTAAATGGCATATATTATATTATGTGGGATTAGAGGGGGGTGTAACTGGACTCTAGACCAGGGGCCGTATGTTCAAAGATTCTAAGAGTAGGAGTGCTGATCTAGGATCAGGTTTCCCCTGGCCATATCCTAACCATATCCATTATGAGCTAAAAGGCTAAACTGATCCTAGATCAGCACTCCTAATATTAGAATCTTTGTACATATGGCCCCAGGGCTATTCTGAAGGGTGTGCTGGTTTTGTTTGTAACTCGGCACTCAATTAAAGCAGTTGATTGCACAGTTAACTCGCCTCAACCTAGGTTCTTGGGTCTGAACTGAACAATGATTTTAAGGTGAAAACGAAAACCCTCCAGGGCCAGGGTTGTAGAGCCCTGCCGCAGACCGTTACGGCACAGCTAGGTTTACTCTGTCATACTTTGCCCAGTGGTGTTGCTCCAGTCGGATTGGAGCCAGTTGGACTGGACTAGTTTCATACTGTGAGATATTTATGGTGTTGCGCATCATAAATTGTCACCACTTCTATCGACTGAATTGGGAGTATTTTACAGGCGGTGGTAATTTCACGGCAGGTACTTTGATCGACCACCAGAGGTCAGTGCTTCACATCGACCCTAGACAATTTAAATCGAGCAGATGAAAATCACCGTGAAGATTTTCATCTGTCAGGGATCACGATGACGAGATCGAAGCGCGAGACTGTACAGCTGTGCGCACCACAAGTGGCTTTGACGCCGAGCGCGTGATATATTGTGCCCGAGTTGGCCAGTGTCATAATAATGCACGTGCTTAAGGGTTCAGGGAAGCAGGACTGGCGCATCCGGGGGTGGCAGATGGTGACCTTTCGAGGCAAATCACTGAACACTTAGTAGATGTTTACAGTGAGCAGTACTGGAGTAGGGGGCAGCAGACTGATGAAAACAGCAAAGCGAAAAAATACGACAAAGTCCTGTGAAGTGACGATCAAACAGACGTGTTCGAGTGGGTTTTAGGACCATGGACAGACGCCACGATGTGGGACATCTCTCTGTCATTGGGGAATACGCACAATATTCATGTACATACACACTTCAATGCATACATAAGTGTATTTAGGTACATTATGTATATATTAAAGTTTGTGCCAAGACCACAAGCGTACATCACACCTCATGTAAAGAAGGGTTACCATGTACAATACGTGTATTTGTTTAGTCAATTTCGGCAGTTGAAGTGCGTATGTTTGCACGTATAGCTTACTGTAGGCTACTGCGTGTTCAGTGGTGTCTATAATATAATGCAAACGACACGAAGCGTGTAGTGGTGGGTATTTCCTTTTAAGTGTAGTGTATTGCTTCCATAAAGTTATTGTAGTGGTCTTTAAAAGCAGTGTGAAATATTTGCGAAGCAGTGTGCACGGTGGCTTTCAGCACCACGGTCAGATCTCGCCGAGAGAACAATAGACGGATCGGCGGGCCTTGATGTCAGGTACCGTCTCCCAATTATATAAGTATATTAAACGAAAGGCGAAATAAATGTCCATGATTTATATTGTATTTCATTTTAACAATATAACACACAAAAATATGGAATTCCCATCTTTAGAAAAAGTAGGATATCGAATTGTTTTATAAACCCGACACTCCACTGATATAAACAACAAGACTACTAGCCAACTGGCATAGCTAGAAATACAACCTCCTCAACTTATGGTAACGATAGCAATTAGCACTACAGCTCACATACAGTTTACGGACTTGAAGCGTTTATGTTCAGGAGAAGGCAAGAAAAAAGATTAAACATAATAGGGATTTAATTGCCGAGAGCGATCTTCGGGTGAGCAATCAGTATGGAAGTTTGTTGACAGTCCCTCCCTGCTACATCGCGGTTTGCCATAGCTCAAGGGAGAGAGCGAAAGGATAGAAGTAGAGAGAGGGAGACACCGGCCGACAACGTCAAAGCGACGGGGTGAAAAAAGAGAGGAGCAGCACGCGAGAAGATATCTAAACCGTAACGACATACATTTTTACAATATTATTGCACGGTTATTAATGACAATGCGATGAGTAATAATCAAATCGAAGAACGAAAACGATAGCCAATATTAACATAAACAATACTAGCTTGCTAACGGGATAATCACGACAACATTGCCGATTAGTGAGGAAACCATTCGGAAATCCAGTTTAGTCAATAGTATCGGTGAGAAGGGGGGTTTTACTATGTATATGTAAGTGGGTTTGCCCAAACCTGTGTAAGTGATACAGGACGGAACGATAGAAGAAAGAGCGTGACACGCTCATAGTCTTACCGGAGGGGGACGGAAAGGCGCGACACGGATTCATCAGTGCTTTGGCACAATCGCTTGTCAAGACATCAAGGCTGAAACTCTACCTGAGCACAAATACAACTAAAATTATTTCGGTCGGCAGAAAAAAAAGCACAACAAGGGGAACAAATCGAAAATACACCTGGGGGAAGAGGGGAAGACAAAAGGGACAGGAAAGAAACCGACGAAAGAAGAGAAGCAAACAAACCATATATTGGATTTTTAGACATTCGAAATCTTTGGATATTTTCAAAATTTAGCTATTTATCTCGGGTATTTTTTGTCCTTTAGGGCGTACGAAAGGCAATATATCATATGCACATATATGTATGTGACTGTAACGTTAACCTAACTGGACAAAGAGAAGCGCCCCCATACATTGACATACAGTCCCACTATACCCACAGCGGGTTAAACAAAGGAAACCTTCGTAAGGACAGTTGATGCACATTAATATTTCACATTTGCACAGACGCCCCGAAGACTGCACCCGAACTAGAAGGTAATACATGATTCTAACGCATGCTCCTTTTAGATAAGGTGTATCGAGTTGTTGATATATTGTTACGTGTATTGACATCCTGTTTATTATTCATAATTTACGTGTTGTTGCCATTTCTTGTGGCACTGGTGCCATTGTTTATTTTTGTAGATTTTTAAAGCCTTTCATTCCATTGTTTTGCATTAAAGCACAGGTCACAAATATACGTGGTTATAACTGTTTTAAAATGATAATCGTGTGAGTAAGATAAGTGTATCCATGAAGAAAAATCTAAACAACTAATAAATGACAAAATATGTTCTTTTCTCCACTGTTTCCTGCCGCCATCTACGTTCCCATCATCCACCCGTCCCCTTGCGTCCAATACCCGGTCTCCTCCAGTACCACCGGGTCCACTTCATTCTCTAGGTCGCTGTTCTAGTGTTTATCCCCGGGCGCATCGGTTGCACCCCCCCGCAACGTCTCAATGAAGGAGGCCGACGCGATTAAACTGTTTATCGGGCAAATTCCCCGAAACCTGGAGGAGAAAGACCTGAAGCCAATCTTCGAGCAGTTCGGCAAGATCTATGAGCTGACGGTGATTAAGGACAAATATACCGGCATGCACAAAGGTAAAACAGCACACATCGCTATACCATAAGCTCTTGTGTACATACATGGAAAGTAGTAGTCGTGGACAACATGTAAAGACAAGCCCAGGGAGACAAACGTACAAACAATATCTGTAGGCTATGCTTATTCAAGATGTCGCTTCATTTCCTGTCTATTTTACAAAGGCTTTGGCCAACGCTCACTAAGTGCTGATGAAATTATTCAGATTCCCCTTTGATGTATGTATATATATATATATATATATATATATAGAGAGAGAGAGAGAGAGAGAGAGAGAGAGAGAGAAAGAAAGAAATATAATAATCATGATGCAGTCTGAAATGTCAAATTTGAAAAAAAAGTGTTCAGAGGTGCCACCTGTTTAGAATTAGAGTAGAACAATAAGTTGAGTCTTAAAAGTGACGGAGCAAACACAACGCAAATACATGAAAAGGAAAAGAGAGCAAAGAGAAAAGGAGACATGGGGATATAGAGTCAGAGAAGAGGAAGAGGAAGAGGAAGATGGGGAGGAGGAGAGGGACACTGGCTCATAAGTAGAAATGATAACGCTACAAACAAGGGAATTCTGAGTGCCAAGCTCTGCTCCGATGTCTGAGCCTGTGCTCGTGTGTGTGGCTCGAGGCTTTAGGATCAGTGAAGCCCTGACTGCTCCTTCCTGCACTCTCTCTCTCTCTCTTTCAATCACACACACACGCCTCTTTATTTATCTGTCCTTGGGAAGTAAAAAAAAAGACAGGTTAGTGTATGACAGGACTCCAATGTCTGGACCTCCGGGAAGGTCGACAGTCCCCCAGATTTTACGAGTCATCCGGGAGCAGTTTGGTGTTGATCATGAATCCAGAGATCATGGGGGGGAGCTGCTGTATGTTAGAGGCCAGATAATCACATCACCCCCCCCCCACTGCTGTCTCCCAGACCTTGACCCCATGTCATGGAGTAAGTAAGCTGGTGTCACAACATGGCTTTTTTAGTGCCTCACTGTGTTGTGTTTTAGAGGGAAATATTACATGTCCCGGAGGACTGCCCCCAAAGAACTACAAAGCTTTAAAGTAAAAGGGAACATCCCATGGCCTGGTGGTGCATTCAATTCAGAATCTAGCTGTATCATTCTCCACCCCCTGCGATTTTGGTGTCGAGTAAGCCCTGATTTTAGCGCTTACGTGCATCGAGCTACAGGTGCCCTCTGATTTGAATAATGGAGCCGCGGGGCCTTTCTGCTTTATTGAGGCAATACAGTCTTTTATTATTCAGGTTTGGGGATTCCTTTCGTGGAGAGCAGAAATAAACTACCTGTCATGACTCGATAATTCTTCACCCGACTGGAGCCCCCTCAGAGGAAAATTAGTCTCTTGAACAGTTTAATGGTTGGTTGCCATCATTGTGTTTGGCTGTCACTATACATTCTATTTTTTTCACACAAGTCATTAATCAGGCCCTCAACATCTGCCAGAGCCAGAGAAAATGGAACTGTGCCTTAACGGTGTACTGTAATTGTAGGTTCATCTTGTGATCTTAGATTTGCCATAGATGGGAGTGTGGTTTAACATTTTTCGAGTGCATCTGATGTACAATGTTTTGTGTGTTGAGGCAAGGGGTGCTTTGTGTGGGACGGTGCCTTGGTGGAGTCTGTGTGTGTGTGTGTGTGTGTGAGAGAGAGTGTGTGAGTGTGTGAATGTGTGTGTGTGTGAGAGAGAGCGAATGTATGTGTGAATGTGTGTGTGTGTGTGTGTGTGTGTGTGAGAGAGAGAATGTATGTGTGTATATGTGTTGTGAAAATGTGTGTGTGTGATTTGTCCACCTCTGATGGGTGCAAACGGCAGAGAGCCCTCATACATTAATGCCTGCCTGTTGTCTTAGTGGTCGTGGCAGGTGTAGGAACAGCGGTGGTGAGCTCGTCCCCCTACACACAGGTACAACAGAGAGAGAGAGAGAGAGAGAGAGAGAGAGGTGTGAGTGGCAGTTCTCCCTCTCCACGCCAGCTGCTTGTCCAGCCCTGGAGTTGAGAGCCACTGCCACATTGTGCTGTACTGTACCCTTCTACATAGCGGTGTTGTTTGTTAAATGAGCTGTTGTGCTGCAATACTGTACTGTATAAATACATTTATACACACTGCAGTTCACTAAATCGTACCAAAACCCCCAATTCCTTATAGCTTATTGCACGGCACACCATGCCGTGTAGTGTTTTGGTATACTGCACTGTGCTATGCCTTACTGTGTCGTACTGTGCTGTTCTGTGCTGTACTGTACAATGCAACTACTATGCTGTGCCGTGTAATATTGAAATGTGCTGTGCTGTGTCCTATATAGTGATATCAATATGAATAAACATTATCGTATGATATTTCTTACGTCAATTTAGAGTTTATTACAAAGTGGTGAGTCTTGATTTCTGGAAAGAGTCCAGAGATGGTGGTTGTAGCAGATTTTACAGGACGTATTTACAGACGACAGGAAAGAGGGTGAAGACAAAAATGAACTAACTCAATTGAAACAAAGCACCACTGAATAACGTAGTGGTAAACATATTGACGCGCACAAGTGCCCCACGGAAGGGTGAACATTAATATAAGCCCACCCTAAAAGAGCTAGAACATTAACTACGGAGAGCACCAATAGCAAAGAAGTGGCTGAAGATCAGCACGTCTTGGGACATGGTGACAGAGAGGCAAATCTGTGTTGACTGGCCCGAGCCGCGGTTTGAGGAGGCGGGGCTTGTCGGTCCGTGTCAGGTGCGCTCGGCGCGTGAACGCGGTGGTACCTGCGTGCTTGTCTGTCTGACTGACCGCATGCTGTGTGGGTATGGTGTGTGTGTGTTGGTGTGTCTTGTCTCGTCTCTGTCTGATCAGGCGCACGTCCGCGTCCAGCCCCTCCCGCCGCACCCGTCCCTCCGCTACATGCATTTGGCCAAGGACGGGACGCCCCCCGTAAAGACCAAAGACAGCCTGGCGACACGGGAGCGTGCCTACCCTCCGAGAGCCTGATAATTAGAGTCGGTTTCCCAAATGGCGTCCGGGCCGAATCCTCCGGGCTCACCTGCCTGTCTCTCTCTCTCTCTCTCTCTCTCTCTCTCTGTCTCTCTCTCCCTCAGGATGCGCCTTCCTGACCTACTGCGCCCGGGAATCTGCCCTCAAAGCCCAGAGCGCCCTCCACGAGCAGAAGACACTGCCAGGGGTGAGCCCTCCATCCCCACACCACACCGACCACACGCTCAACCCCTCATAAACGCACACCTGATAATCGCATACTCCATTTGGTAGAATAGTGTCTAATCAGAATGCCGTTATCTTTGCTTGACTTTTACTCCTGTTATGTGCATACTCTGGTTAAGTGCATAATGCTACCAACAGCCCCGAGAACAAGCAGATATTTGTAGTTGACTGTACCAGTGCGCAGGCTGTTTTTTATTTTATTTTAGGCATTGCTGTTTAACACAGAACCCAAAGGACACAAACAGTGTTGTTTATAAAGGGTTTATTCGTTTAGACCTCAGCATCATGAGATGATCTGGCCACTCCAGGGTGAGTATACTCTGGACTTGACTGGCTGAGTTGTTGCTTGGACTTGTTACTACTGGTGTCAACGCTACTAAACAGTAACGTCAAATTTTGCATGGGGCCACACTGTCCTGCATTGCACGTTTAACTGAAAATATTTTCAGTGCCCTTGGGAAAATCGAATTATTGGTAAATTTTTTAATAAAAGATATGGAGACTTTATTCAATTTGGGAATGTTGTTGTGCACAATTTGGTCTGCAGTGTATTGCGAAATTGCACATATTGCAAAGTGGATTCTACAATATCAATGTGCATACGGTGTGCAAGTGACATATAATTGACATATATTACAAATGTTTTTTTATGTCATATTTTAAGTATAGACAAATATTTTTTTCCCACTTGGGTGCTGTAAAGTTTCCCTTTTCCACTTGTCTGTTTATTAAACCAGGAGGCTTTGTGCTAGCCCTAGACCGGCTGTAGTTATGGCTCTATATTAAACAGAATGATTCAGCTCCATGCCCTGGCGCTACACAAAATGCTCTAATCAGATGCTCTCATGATGCTGCTGAGTCGAGAGGCAAACACGAATAAGCATGGAAATAATGCGCTCTGTCTACTGTCTCGCCCTTTTCACTTTATCTCCTTCTCTTCTCTCCTATCATCTGTCGTTCTGTGCTGTCATTCTCTGTTTGTCGGTTTTGTGCCTGGCTTTATTCATCTTTTGAGGAAAATAGTGAGGGAGGGGATGAATGAGGGAGGAGGAGGAGGGGGGGGGGTGTTAATGCTAACATTAATCCAATTAGTAGCCTGACATTAGTCTGACCTTTCTGAGAAAATCTGCCTGCCGGTTCTCCTAAACCCCCCTGGCGTTGCCCTCTCACCCCTCTCCCCAATCTCCTCACTCGCCCCCCACCCGAAGTGAAAACCAGCCAGCTTTATTGCCATGATGCAATGTACTGTCAGAGCAATACACAGGATTAGTACTCGAAGGACAGAACTAAGTACTAATTATTTGGCTTTGGCTTACTGTTAGCAGTAACAACAACAGCATTATTATTATTATTATTATGATGATTATTATTAATAATAATAATAATAATAATAATAATCATAATAATAATCATAATAATAATAATAATAAGGGTTTCTGTCTTCTGTCCTCCCTCAGCATATATCTATGTTTCTACATTTCAGCAGCCCCAACTCCCTGTTTCTCTCAGTCTCCTCCTCTCTTCCTCCAAATCTAATTTGAATCCTTCCTTATTAGTGCTCCTCTGCTATCCATCACCAGGCCTCTCGTGCATCCCTCTGTCCCCTCTCTTTCTGTCCCCAATTTTCAAAGCAAAGTGTTTCCGTCAGCCAAACCCACTTCCTCCTCTCCCTCTCCCACTCCCCCTAATTTCAGTTCAATTCCACTCCGTAAAGTGTCCGGTTTCCCTCTTTTGCATCCTCCAACGGTAATTGCCAAACCACCTGAGCCATTGCCCTTTGCTGGCCTGCCTCCATCCCCTCCTCTTCCTTCTCTCCTTTCTGCCTCTCCACCTCTCACCCCACTTGTAGAGCTGCAACATTACTCTCCAGGGATCTATTTTCTTTTGAACTAATCTGAGTTTTAGCATTTGGAGAAACACAGAAATTGGAGGAACCTGGATTCGGCTGTAACCAAGACCGGTAGATTGTTCGAGGCTCACTGCACGTGGTGAAGCTAAATGGTAGCGATGTGGGCGGCGACACAGCACTCCCTAAGGCGGTCTACGTCAGCAGACATAAGTGTTCATGAAAGGTTGTGTAGGGCTTGTGAGGGAGTTACGCAGTTCTTGCCAAGGAATCGTGTAGTTCTCGTGCAGCATCCTTCACGGGAAAAAAATATCTGCCTGACCTGACGCTAATTTGTTTGATTAAATGTGATGGGGAGCAGGAGATATGGAAATCGGGGAGGGAGGGAGGGAGGGAAGGAGGAAGTGTGTGTGTGAGGCACACATCACAGAGAGAGAAAGAGAGAGAGGAAGAGAGGTGAACAGATGGTCTGATCTGAGTGGCATTTGGTTGTGTGATTTATTCCAGGTGAGAGAGAGAGAGAAAGGTGCTGCGGTACAAAGAAACAACAAAACAAAAACAAAAAAACAAAAAACAGAACAAAAGCGACCTAAACCTTAGCATTGCTCTCCCAATCTCTGTCTCTCTGTCTTTATCTCCTCCCTGTCCTTTCTGGATTCACTTTTTACCCTGCTGTGTGCCACAGCGTGCACATCAAAGCTACTACAGTGCCTAAGATACATAAAGCTTCACCAGCACAGTGAAATAGAGCTTAGTGAGATAAGCTAATGCCTGCGTGTGCACTGTGCGGTACATTACAAAGTTGGAGCAGAAGTACTGCCGACTCTGTGTAGTAGTAGTGTGTGTCTGTGTGTGTGTGTGTGAGAGTGTGTGTATGTGTGTGCATGTGAGTGTGTGTGTGCATGTGTGTGTTTGCGTGTGTGTGTATATGTGCATGTGTGTGTGCATATGCATGTATGTGTGTGTGTGTGTGTGTGTGTGGATACATTTCTGCCAGGACTTCAATGGAAACCGAAAGTTAGCCTAAGCTGGCATTCTGAATCTCTACTATCACAGGGAAGAGCTTTAATCCAACCAGATTATGTATTTATAGGTGGAGAATTCCAGCACACGTTTTTCAAAGAAGCCCTTAGTATAAATAACGATGGCAGTGAAGGTGTAGATGGATGGGATGATACCCTATCGGAAGGGTCGCTATTTAGTCCGCCCCCCCTTTTTGTCCGGTGGTCTGGACATTGTATTTGATTTTATTTCACAGTAAAGTGGGACAGGAGAATTGGGCTTCTTGTTTGTCTCGCTGTGACTGTTGGTGTGTGTATAAACCCCTCCTCCCTCCCGGCTGTCTCTATTTATATCTGTGTGTGTGTGTGTGTGTGTGTGTGTGAATGCTCGTGTTTATGTGTGTGTGCGTGCGTGCGTGTATGTGCGTGTGTGTGTGGAGATGCAGGAGTGGGGGTGGGGGGAACAGGTCTATGTGTGTGTGTGTGTGTGTGTGTGTGTGCATGCGTGTTTGTGTGCGTGTGTGTGTGTGTGTGTGTGCATGCGTGTTTGTGTGCGTGTGTGTGTGTGTGGAGTGGCAGGGAGGATGGGAACAGGTATGTGAGACTGTGTGCTTGCATGCATATGTGTGTGTGTGTGTGTGGTGGGGAAGGGTGGGGAGTACAGGTGTGTGGAGTCTTTGTGTGTGTGTGTGTGTGCGTACGTGCCCGCATGTGTTTGTGTGTGTGTGTGGAGAGACAGGGGTGGGGTTGGGAACAGGTGCGTGAGTGTGTGTGTGTGCGTGGCAGTGAGAGGGAGGGGGTGGTGTGTGTCTGGGCGTAGAGGCATACATCACAGCCTGAGTGGGATGAAATAGCATGACATTTCACATGAAGAGGCTCCTGGGTAAAAAAGCTGTCGTGCCAGGGGTCTTGCTCTATAAATAGAAGATTGAAATTGGACTGCTTTTCTTGCCTTTTTTTTTTTTTTGCTTGACCCTAATGTACAGTGTCATTATAAGTAGGGCCTCCAGCCCTGCTAAGAACAAATTCCCTCCCAAAGTAGCCCTATCGTACCCTTCATTGTACTACAAAGGGTATGTTATGTTGCTTATTATTAGAATGATCTGGTTAAATGGTAAAATTTGGATTGGATTTATGCCAATATAATTGAGGTAAATTTCTAATTTCCTTGAGGTTCTACAGTAAAGAAAGTACAATGAAGTCCACCTGGGATTCGACCCTTTGACCCCCTCCACAGGCCCAGTGTTCAATTCTCAAACCCCTGCACAGCACCCCTTTGTTTACTACATTGTGAATGGATTGCGCTGTCTCTCTCAGTGTATTCAAATTCGGGTTCTGTAATTATAAGTGCGGATTTGAGGGAGAGGGGAGGTGAACGGGTACTTTAATGAAAGAGAAGTCGGATGAATGGAGCGGGGGGAGGGGAGGATGAATATGGAGAAGGAGAGAAGGATTGGGGGAGGGGGGGCTCAACAAAAGTTTGACATAATGAGTGGTGGGGGGCTGGAGGCGGGACTAGTCAGGACGTCTGTCATTTTAAATAGAGACATCTGGTAGAGATTGAAGGAGTGTGCTTTTGGGGCGGGGGGGCACAGGGTTGGAGTGGTACTGAGCTAAAGAGACTTTGATTGGATTTTGCTATTCTGGTCTTTACTTACCTGGAATATTGGTTTGACAAACTGTGTAAATCAAGTCCCCTTTGTTGTACAAAATGCAAGAAAATGCTCACAGTTCACGTGTGCCACAAACAGTGATCTGCACTTAGAAATGTAACAGGGCAGATCCTTATAGATCATTGATCAGTAGAGGAAGAGAGGGGGATTCATACTTTACATATTTACAACAGGGAGAGAAGAGAGAGAGGGAGATGGGGAGAGAAAGAATGAGAGAGAGACACGCACACACACACAGAGAGGGGGATGGGGAGCTGGGTGGTTGATTCTGGTCGCAGGTCTTGTTGCCAGGAGACGGTGGAACAAGAGATGCTGGGTTGCTAGGCAACCGGTGCGATGCGATGGCCAACGGTGTGAAAAGGGGGGGGGAGTGAAAATTGTCATTGTATGTTTGCTATCATTTTTACACACGCGTGTTGTCTCGAAGGGAGTTTTCCCTCGTGATTTTCGCTGATGTGTTTGATGTTCTGAGTCAACGTTTGATGTTTACGTGAGGAGCACCACATATGTGCACAGAAATGGAACGACAGAAGATTGTCAGTGTCGTCGTGGCGTGAGACACACTGTGAGAATGGATGGGGGAAGGAATCATTGTTTTATTTTACCAGATTGTGAGAGAAAGGAGAAACAGAAAAATAATGACATGGTTCATTTCATCCTAAAAGCCATCTCTTCTCCCTCTCGCTGTACCCCCTCCCAGGAGAAACTGTGTTAGAGTAGAGTAGTCCAACATATCTGTTTGTTTGGGGGGGGGTTGGTAGAATGAGATTTGATTGGGTAATCCAAGGATTTAATATCCCATAATCCTTGCAAAATCCTTTCGGCATTACTACAAGAACTGAGATTAACTGTGTGTGTGTGTGTGTGTTTGTGTGTATGTGTGTGCGCATGTGTTTGTGTGTGTGTAGGCATGCATGCATTATAATGTAGGTATAATGTGTTATAATGTAGGTCTATACATTTAATTTCCCCATAAATGTCTACATGTCAGGCCATTTGGGGAGTGGGGCAGTTGAAGAGTAGGTGTGTGTGTGTGTGTGTGCATGTTCTGCTCTCAGTGTGTGATTAAGAATGTCAATGTCAGTGACCTCACACGTCTTTGAGGTTGTAAATACATTTTTTATTTTGTTCCGTCACAATATGATAATTCCAGCAGAGAGGCATGGTCACATTTTTCCTGTGAGAAAGATCAATTAAAAAAGAATTAGAAATACGGATTTTGAGGATGAAATTGTCAGAGCGAGAAACAGGAAGAGGAAGTGGGCTGCTTAGTTCAAGCTTACTGAGTAAATTGGTGGTGAAAGAAGGGAGAAATTGAGGACAACTCCAGAATAGAGGGATTGACCGAGGGTCAGAGATTGAGAGGGGTTTTTTTCCGCTCCAAATTTCCTCTCTGTCGCTTAAGGGGATTTATTTTCACATACGCTGTATTCAACCTCCCACTCCATCCTTCCTTTAATCATTATCTCTATTACTGTCCCTTTTTTTCCACTGTCCCTTCTTTTTGCTATCCTTCAGCTCCATTTATTCTTTTGAATTCCTGTTTTATTTTATCCCCCTTCCCCATTCTCCCTTTCTCTCTTGCATTAGATTTTTCTCTCCTACATCCCCCTCTTCATGGCTCCCTCTTTTCTCTCCTACACCCCCCACCCTCCACTGCTCAGCCGTCGCCCATGGCAACTAACATCCTTGTTTACCTGCCGAGGTTGCCGTCATGAGGTTGCCGTGGTGATGGCAATGTGAGAGGAGGGGTTGGTTGCCATGCTGACCGGGAGTGCCATTGTCATGGCAGCCTCTCTGCTTCACACCTGCCTCTTCCATCCTTCTCTTTATTTATCTTTCCATTCTTTCTGCCATTTCAGTGTTATTAATATAGACATGCAGACAAAGATGAATGGAAACATTGTCTTTTTTACTTTCCGTTGATATATGCTGGCCCATTAGTGTATGTACAGGCAGGGGCGATTCTAGGATTTGACCTTTAGGGGGCTCAGCCCCCAATGAGAATGTGAGATGTACCCATGCAAAGCACCAGACCAAAATTGTAATTATTATTTACATATTAATTTACTGTTACATTCCCCAAAACAAAAACACCATAATGGTGGACACTCTCAAAATTGAAATACCACTCTCTATCTGTGGTATTTTTTAAAATAGATATTAAGTTAAAAATTTTTTAGAAAATAATGAGTAAACATTTTCAGGGGGGCTGAGATGAAAGACAGGGGGGGTAAAGCCCCTCTAAATAGGATCTAAAATCGCCGCTGTGTACAGGTAACTGCCAAAAAAAAGGAAACACCCATGTCTTAATAGGGCATTGGGCCACGTTGGGTCCTCCTCTCTCGTTTTGTTTTTCTTTCCCTCCCTTACTCTGCTCTTGCCTTCTACCTCTCTCCTCACCAGTTCTGAATTGTTTTGGATAAGCAGAAGAATTCCCTTATTGAACATGGCGTACAAGACACCACCAGCCTCTTCAGTTTCCTTTTGTTTTTATTCCTTTAGCATTGGTGTTACATTCATACATTTCCGTAGGGGCAGGCAACGTAATCCAGATTTCATTCTTTTAAGACCGCGGCTAATCTGCACGTTGACATGCGACGTTCCCGTCAGAATGACGCTCGAAATCGATGGGACATCCCCTTTCAGTCCGGACAGTAAATGTTTGCGCGCGAGTGCTACCGCGTGAGCGTGAGCGTATATCAACGTGTCAGTGTTTCTGCGCGTTTAATGGGCCTCGGCCGTGATCAATACTGTCTCGCGGAGGCCGATTACGGCCGATCAATCACTCCGATTGAGCAGGGTCTCACTCACGTTACGCCCGCTCGCCAGTTAGCAGTTCATTAAACCACTTTTCGAGACCTAGCAGGGACCGGCGACCCTCCCTCATTCCCAGTCTCTCTCAAACGTGCCCTCTCTCTCTCTCTCTCTCCTCTCTCTCTCTCTCTCTCTCTCTCTCTCTCTCTCTCTCTCTCTCTCTCTCTCTCTCTCTCTCTCTCTCTCTCTCTCTCTCTCTCTCTCTCTCTCTTTCTCAATAACTCTCTCTCTCTAAGAAATCTATCTCTCAATTAAAATATAGGCCTACTAGAATCTCTCCATCTTCAGCGCTGGTTGTCAGTCCAGTCCAGTCCAGTCTTGTTCTCTTCAAATGATTTTTTTGGTTTGTTGAGAAAATACATAAAAAGCTAAATTGCCTTGAAATGAGAAATATTTTCGTTTTTGTTCTGTGTCTCATTGTGTTTGCAGGTCTGGGAAAACAGTGTTCTTCTGCGGACACTAACGTGGGTTAAATGTATCCTGAGAGCATTAGACCTTAATAATGGACAGCACAGCTGAAATGAGGACTAATCACTTGATTAAAAAGCGCAGGTCGTTGCTACCTGATAGGCCCAGGGAATTGAAGTGAAAGAACAGTTGGGCTCTCGTTTCCTGTTCATAAAGCCTTTGGGCTCATCTTGATTTTTTCCCCTGAATGCTCATACCGTGTAGGCGCTGTGTCTCGGAGGGAAATCTTTCTGATTGATATGAATTATTCATATTGGAATAAGTCCAGAATGGAGATTTTCCTTATTCCCAGTCTAAAAAAACATATCTTTGGGAATGTCTGAGACGGAGTATTAAACTGATGTTATATGACAGCGATCAAAAATGTCAGATCTTTGGTCAAATTCACGGTCAAATTCCCTCTCCTTGCCTCACTCAGCCTGCTCCTCTCCCCCTGGCTCCTCTCTGTTGTTCTTATGTGCTCCCTCCTCTCCCCCTGGCTCCTCTCTGTTGTTCTTATGTGCTCCCTTCTCTCCCCCTGGCTCCTCTCTGTCATTCTCATGTGCTCCCTCTTCTCCCTTCTAATCCCGGGGCTCTTATGTAATCCAGATTAGCTGGTGAGCATTCCTAATCTCAGCTCTCCCTCAATCCTGCGTGGGAGGGTGTTTTTTTCCCCAGTTTATTTTCTCAGTGTTTATTTGCCAGAGAGAGAGGAGAGAGGGACTGAGAGCAGTTGAGAACCAAACAATCAGACAGACAGAAAAAAAACTGAAAAAGCAAGAGAGATGGTTGGTGAAATGGAGAAGAGAGGGAAGAATGGTGAACAAGAGAGAAGAGAGATGGACAAACTATAGCTTCTAGAGAGAAGACAGAGCAGTCAGTATTGTTATCACACAAATCCAGCCTGTGTTTATATGATTCAGCTCAAGTGTAGCAGCCCCCCCTCCCCCACACACACACACAAAACACTGATTAATTCTGACCTGCACAGAACCATGCTGAAAATAGTGAAAAAATAGCTTATCTTATATAACCCAGAGTCCCGGCTCACTGCACATTCTGCCTTTTGGGTTTCAGATGAATCGACCTATCCAGGTGAAACCAGCAGACAGCGAAGGCAGAGGAGGTAAACGCACCTGTCCACAAGCGCACCTGTCCATTAACACACCTTTCCAGTAACACTCCTGTCAAATAATACGCCTGCTCGGAAACACATATCTCATAATGCACTCTGCCACTAACACGTGCTCATGAACATGCATGTCGAATAACAGACAGGCTCGATTGACGCAACATGTGTATCTGCCAACACATCTACTGAAATAGAAACATGCTGTTATGCCCTTTTGTCCTGAGTACAGAAAGCTCACAATGTGTGCTATCATACTCCCTTCAAAAGCACGTGTCACCGTGCCATCAGCGTACATACATTTCCCTAAGTATAGAAGCATAAGTATCTTAGCAGAATATCTAAATCTCTATAAACTCTTACATCCATAATTGTTCCCTTTACCTAACCTTGTGATAAAACTTTGATATGCACACAGATTTTCACCCACACATTTACACAGACTGATAACAGTTTCTATGGTTATGGGAAGGAACCCTTATCTAGAACAGATATGCAGTCCACAGTGTGAGCCACAGAACTCATGGGTTACTGTTCTTTTGACGTAGTCCAGCAGACTCTGCCCTCTGGTGGAAATGTAGAAACTTGCAGGTTTTGTTTAAAAAAACACAAAACAAATGAACCTAATAGGAATGTATTATGGATATGTACTTCTTACTACAGTGCTACATGCATATTTTAAAATGTGTGTGCGTGTGTTTTTGTCAATGTGTGTGTGTGGGTTTGTGTATGTGTGCATACGTGTGTGTGTGTGCGTGTGTATGGGGGGTAACGCTTGGTCCACAGACAAATGATGGCACTACCACAGTAGCACGTATGTGCAGTGATATGCACATAATAATTAAATGATTATTTACATGGCTCCGACAAACAGAAACTCAAAAAATGCAAAAGAAAATATATACAGGTGTTCCCAACAAAATAACAAACAATAAATATATACAAAGGATGTTCTTTGTGCGCTCATTTAGCTCACCTTCTGCTATGAGGGTCTGAGATGCACCGATAATTACAGCAGGATTAGCAGGACCCACCCCCTGGATATACCAAATGCCTATAACAAATCAATTAGATAGCTCACAGGCATTTTAGGCAATATTATAATAATATTTACCTGTACAATTCCATTACTTAGCTATACATAACATCAAAAAAGACATCCCTTTTTGTACTGGCTCTGTATAACCACTCTTATCCTAATACAGAGACAACTTAGTGGTTAGTTCCAATTTAGCTGGAAACACGCATGCACAGCGTTGGCCAGGCCCTCCAAAGCCAGCCAATGTGCCAAGGCTCTGGTTGGACCCATCCAAACCTTGGACGTATCCAGGAGCTGGAAGCTACGATGCTACAAACAAACACAGATACAAACATCTAACAGAAAACACTTCTAAAAAACACAAACAAGACTTCTACAAAACACAAAACAACCACTAAGTCCAATAAAACGAAATTAATCAATATGTTTGTGTGTGTGTGTGGTTTGGCTAATTGCTGCAGGGAAGTGAATACTATGTGGATGCGTGTGTAAATGTATGAAACAGGAAACACAAGCCCCAAGTGTGCACCCTCAGAGACAATCTAGCTAATACGCTAACAAAAAAAGATACTTTGTTGTTAGGTCAGATTTACATGCCACCCGCGGCTGGAGACAGAGCCCTCGGTCACAGTGTGTGTATGTGTGCATACGTGTACATGTGCATACATGCATGTGTGTGTGTGTGTGTGTGTGCTTGCATGGACAGGGTATCCAGGCATTAACCCCTCTCTAATTTCCTGTTTCTCCACATCCCTTCATCTCCTTTCTCATTCTCCCTATATTTCTCTCCTCCCTTCCTTCTTTCTCTCTCCCTCATCCCGCTCTTCCCTCGTCCTCTCTCCCTCAGAAGACAGGAAGCTCTTTGTGGGCATGCTGGGAAAGCAGCAGTCGGACGAGGACGTGAAGAAGATGTTCGAACCCTTCGGGACCATCGATGAGTGCACGGTGCTGCGGGGGCCTGACGGGACCAGTAAAGGTAATGTCAATCAACCAATCATTCAGTCCCTCGATCAACCAGGACACGAGATTCTGAGGATGCCAGTGCTGATTTGAGACAAACCATCACAAGAACTGACAATAAACATGGCATGAAAGATTAGAATCTGTTCAGAAGTTCAAGACAAATCAATTTTAAACAAAATAAGTATTTTTGTCTGGGTTGATAAAATGGTGACACGTGTGAATGCTGGTTAATGATGCGTGTGAAGTGGTTCATGGTTGATGATGTGTTCTGTGTCATGTGAACCAATGCTTGAGGATGTGCTGTGCATCATGTGGTCCCTGGTTGATGATGTGTTGTGAGTCACGTGGTCCCTGGTTGATGATGCGTTCCATGCGGCAGGCTGTGCGTTTGTGAAGTACCAGGGCCATGCGGAGGCGCAGGCGGCCATCAGCTCTCTGCATGGGAGCCGCACCCTGCCGGTGAGTCACTCACACAGTCCCACAGCACACGCAGTTGCAACACTGTGACAGAGTTCCTCGACCACTCGACCTCTTACTAAACGCACCCTAAGCACAAAACTTCCCCAATCGAACGCTGCGAATTGTATGTGAATGATGCTCCATTTTCATGCACTTTTATATGTGTGGTATAATTTTGCCGCATTTTGAAACTTCATATAAAGACCTGAACAGTGTAAGAATCGTGGATGTCCCCTCTGTCTGAGCTGAGAAACGTGTGTATGGTTCTGAAAGTATATATTAGCTGAATAATCGATTTAATAACACATTGCTCCCCTCTATCCTCCGCTCCTCTTTCTCCTGCCCCTCCTCCCTCTCTTCTGCTTCTCCCCTCTTTTACCCGTCCCTCTCTACTGCTCCCCTCTCACCTTCTCCCTCTCTCCTGATGTTCCCCTCTTTTACCCCTTCTGTCTCTACTGCTCTCTCCTCCCTCTCTCCTCCCTCTCTCCTGCCCCCACTCCCTCTCACCTGCCCCCCCTTCCTCGTTCTCTCTCTCTCTCTCTCTCAGGGTGCCTCCTCCAGCCTGGTGGTGAAGTTTGCAGACACAGAGAAGGAGAGGGGGCTGAGGCGCATGCAACAGGTGGCGTCCCAGCTGGGCGTCTTCAGCAGCCCCATGACCCTGCACTTTGGCGCGTACAGCGCCTACACACAGGCCGTGAGTACTATGGAACCCTGACCCTGGATCAGTTTAAGCTTTCAAGTCGTTGTCACATAGCGGCTGAGGACAGGGTTGGGTAAGCAGTTCCTGGATCAGTCGTTAGGGGGAGAAAGCCTATGGGTACCGATTCATATAAATATTGATTAATTCCAACCAACACACTCTGCCATGGGAGAGCATTGCATTTGATTTAGCTTTTTTTGTTAGTTTTTTTGCCTGTGCATAATAGTTCAGCTCAGCTCAAGTGTTTAATGAAGTCTCACTTATCCACTACCAGGAGATAATAATTTAGTCCGAATCTTGAGTGGCTCTCAGAGTGATAGTGGTGACCGAGGTTGCAGATTGTCACTTCTCATAGTGACTGCTGCATGGAAATGGCTGCCACTTTTGCTTCCAATTATGTCACCTGCAATCCTAGAGACTCAAGTCCCAAGGAAATGAGCGGTGATAATAATACATCTCGACCAAAACCTTACCTACCTGTGTCTTCTTCCCCTTCTTTCACTCTGTCCCAAACCCCCGCTCCCCCTTTCGCTTTCACTTCCTCTCAGCTGGTCCAGCAGCAAGCCCTGGTCGCCCAGTCCGCATACTTGTCTCCGGTAGCAACGGTCGCCGCGGTGCAGATGCAGCAAATGGCCGCTCTCAATGCCAATGGCCTCATTGCCACTCCCATCACGTCCATCGCCCCCTCCTCGGGTAACGGCCGGTGGACGTCCTCTTTTCACCTGTGCCAGTCTCATGTAGATGGCCTGGTGTCCTTGGGCGCCCCTCTGTTTGGTGTCACTGAGTTTCTGTCACCCCGAGAGCTTTTAATTACATACACCTCAAGTCCCTCTCTCTCTGAGTGTCTGTCTTTCTCTCCCTCTTCTGTGATTGGCACTCTTCTGCAGGTACCAACACGCCCCCCACCATCGCAGCCACGCCTGTGCCCGCCCTGCCTCCGCCACTTGGAGTCAACGGCTACAGTCAGTTGGCAGCCACAGCCAATGGGCAGCCGGCTTCTGAGACGTTGTACACCAATGGTGTTCATCCGTACCCAGGTGATCCACCTATATATGTATTTAAGATATCTGAGTTTTTAACATTTATTATTTTGTTTCTGATTTCTTCCTCGTTTTTCTCCCAATTTGGTAGCCAATTATACCCTCTATTTCTTTTGATTCACCCTCTCCCACGAACTCACCGCCCGTCACTATGGGGCAAGGTCATTCCCCGAGGCCGGTGATGATCCGCCTCCTCCAAGACGGAACTCACCCACCTACTTTCTAGAGACACCCTTCGGGTTTCTTGGTGAGCTCGTGCTGGCTCACCCTCCCCCCACCCCCTAATCGGGGCTCCCGGCCAGGGCTGGACCGGTGCAGTCGGTCTTATTTTTTTATTTTCTGTTTATGCTTTTATTCCCCATTGTTGTCCCTATTTTTAGTTGCCAATTATACCCTCTCTTTTGTCATGCCAATTATCCCCACCCTTGTATGAGAGGTCGCTGCTGTAGTCCTGACCAGTAGTGGGCGCTGTACCACCTCCAACGAGCCAGCACCTGCCACAGTCACTGTGACACACAGGACCACTCATATATGCAGCAAACTCATATTGGCTTCCCTCCCCCCTCCCTGGGGCGGACAGCCAATTGCCGCCCCCCTAGTGGCACTCCCGGCCAGAGCCGAAATGGCATGACCTAGGTGGAATCAAACCCTGGTTGCAGTGGGCAGCATTGAATGTTCTTACCGCTACACCACCCAGGAGACCCTGGGATATCTGAGTTTTAATGAAAAACCTCACCTCAAATTCCATATTGTGCGCTTTATAATCTGTGTTCTTCCTTCCCTCCCTCTCTCCTCTGCTCCCTCCATTCTGTCTCTCTTTCAGCTCAGAGTCCTGCAGCAGCCTTGGATCCTCTTCAGCAAGCGTATGCAGGCATGCAACACTACACGGGTGAGGGCTTGTGTATTTTATTGTAGTCTCTGAATTTGTGTCTTTATATTTCAAAAATCCCATATAATGTGTCTCTACATTCCCTTCCCCCCAGCGGCGTATCCAGCTGCATATGGATTGGTTGGCCAGCCTTTTCCACAGCAACACACCCTAGTTGCTCAGCAACACCAGCAGCCCCAGCAACAACAGCAACGAGAAGGTGGTGTCACTTCCTATGTTTGATTTATAATGTGCCCATCACACTCCTTTTTCGCCATCCTCTCCCTCTTTTATTGGCTGTTCAGTTCTGTCACATGGGTCATTTCTGTGTCTCTCCTCTCTTTTCAGCTCTTCCTAAATCATTTGACCTCTGACCTGCTCACTCTCTTCTAACATACCATTCACACCTTCCCTCTATCTCTCCCCCTCTCTCCCTCTCTCCCTCCCTCCATCTCACTCTGTCTCTCCCTGTCTTTCTCTCTCTCTTCCCTTCCCTCCCTCTCTCTGTCAGTCTCTCCCTCTCCCTTCCCTCTCTCCCTGCCTCTCTCCCTCCCTCTATCTCCCTCTCTTTCTTTCCCTATCTATGTTTCTTCTCTCTCTTTCTTACCCTCTCTCTCTGTTTCTATCTCCCATCCCCCACTCCTCCAGCCTCCCTTGCTTTCATTAAACTCCACCACAGGGCCTTCGAGCACTTTGACTGAAGGGCGTGTCTCTCCCACAGGCCCAGAGGGGTGCAACATCTTCATCTACCACCTGCCCCAGGAGTTCACAGACTCTGAGATGCTGCAGATGTTCCTGCCCTTTGGCAACGTTATCTCCGCCAAGGTCTTTGTCGACCGCGCCACCAACCAGAGCAAATGCTTCGGTGAGAGCAGAGAGAGGTAGATGGGGACAGGGCGATAGGGGCAGCAATGCCTCAAGAGAGCACTCCTGAGCAGTGATGTCAATGACTAAGCTGCTCTCCCATGCACACCCATTTGTTTTCCCTTGTCTATTCTTAATGACATTGTGCCGTGCAGCACAGCGTACATTACTCATTAGGATATTGCTGCACCCGGGCCTTATTAGTTCAACCCCATGCAACAGGAAGGAGGCTATCATAATTAATATTGTCATTATAATGATGTAATTTAGGAGATTAGCTTTCCCAGAATGACTTTAGATGCAAGGAGATAATGACAACACAAAAGCAAACACAATATAGAATGTAAAATATAGTTTCATAATTGAATATGAATTTTGTTTATCATTGCATATTGCAACATTGCTTTGCTTATCATGTCTGGTGTATACATTGGCAAATATTCAGTCACCACAGGGCATGATGTTCTTTTTCATTTTTTGAGTAGTTTGACATTTTTTTTTGTATTGCTTTGTGTGGACTGGGAATGGGTGGGGAATTTTTTGTTTTTGTCTCTATCCTTTATATTCTTTCTGTTTTCTGATATTTGTTTCCTCCTCATCAATTGAGGGTATAGCTCTTCTACATTTTGTTATTTGTCTTTGGCCAGACTGTAACCATTATTTTAATATTCCTCCTGTGGTATCTACACATATAGTGACTCCCAGTGCCTTGAGCACCATTAATTTCATCAGCTGGAATGTAATAGGACTGAATAGCCCAGTGAAGCGTAACAAAGTTCGTACCCAAATACAAGACATAAAAGCTGAAATAGCTTGTCTTTATCCAAGAAAAACATTTAAATTCTCTATATCACTCTAGGCATTACCAGGAAATAAATGAATGGTCTTTTCATGTCAAATGTGTGCTGCCATTTAAATCTAGGGAGTTTTCATTTTTGAAGTACTGTTGTTACTTCTAGTCATTGCATTGGGCAAATGGAGCATGCCTGTTCTGGAAAACTGTTATTCCAGTTGGGACTATTCTCAGCCCTCCATGCATTTTATATATTAATTTCATGATTTTAGCACTCTCCAATTTATTCTGAGAAAGGATTACATTTCTACTTTGAACAAATTCTTTGATTGTTCAAAATCGTGTTCAATGTGACATTCTGGCTAAAAATGTGATCAAACAAAAGTCTGAATAAGAGTAATGTTAGCTAGTTAACATGTTTTTATTCTAATTTTGGGTTGCAAAGAAGCCAAGAGGTCCAGCATATGGATATGGTTGTATTGATAGCCAAATCTGACTTGCTTGCTTGATGCAGTGCACACATTACAGTCATACAGCTCAGTAATGACACTGGGATCTATAATTATTATAAAGAATTGTGAGTCATACATTTCCCATTGCCATTATGCATCCATTCAAGAAATTGTGTTTCTCCTCAGACAATTTCAGACATTTGTATGACAATAAAACCTAGAAGTTTTAATCCATAACCCATAGCCTACTTAGCTGTAATGCACACCTGACCTACAGTTATGAGCTACTTTAGAGCCACAGCAGTGAGCTAAGTAGCTTATATTGAGAACTGTACATCACTATCACACCAGCTAGCCAGCTAGCAAGTATTAAATGAAAAGGAACATATCTGCTGCTCTCCTCTTCAGATCATTTGAAACATGCTCTGATTCACTGTGGATAAAACTCGAAAGTACATTAACACATTTCCGTCTAAAATTGGCCTAATTAATGGCTTCTACCAGGCAAAATAAAAACAGCAACAATAACACTGATAATAATAATAACGAGTGCACAGTTTTGTAAGGGTGCTTTGTTTCCGTTAACTGTCATTGTGAAATTACTTTCTAGATGACACGAATAAGCAAAAGAAGCAAAAATAAATAAATAAAAGGAGACTTCCTCGTGAAAAAGAATCAAGGTGGCCTCGGTGATAGGCCTCATGAGCAATGAGCTCCTTTCATCTTTCTAAATCCAGAATGGACTTAATCTACCAGGCCCTCACCAGCACAGGCCATTTATCTCACAATCTGGCCTACGTGTGCTGAAGGTTTATAAACACAGTCACTCTACCGCAGTAGTATCATAAACCTGAAACATCTTTGTTTATAAAAATGCTTCCATTAGACCTAACCTAGCTCTTTGTTTATATAGTTAAAACGCAATCCCACACGAACCTCCCGTAGGTTACCCCAAAGCTTCCAAGCTCTTAGCTGTGAAACTGCGATGCTAAAGCTTTGTTTATATAGTTACAACGCAATCCCACACGAACCAGCCGTAGATTGGAAACCATGCAACGCTAAAGCTCTCCCTTCCACTTCCCAGGCTTTGTGAGCTTCGACAACCCAGCCAGCGCCCAGACCGCCATCCAGGCCATGAACGGCTTCCAGATTGGCATGAAGAGGCTGAAGGTCCAGCTGAAGAGGCCCAAGGACGCCAACCGGCCCTACTGAAAATCCCGGGAGATGGAGCGAGGTGAGGAGAGGAGGAGGGGAGGGAGGGATAGAGAATGGGAGGAAGGCGAGAGGGAGTGAGAAGAGGAGGAGAGAGATGTGTAGGGTACATGGGGACGGGTATGGAGGAAAGGGCAGGGATGGTTTCCAGTTTTTTATGTCACAGTCGGGCCCCCATTTGCATGTTTCTTTTTTGTTGGTATGATTTCATCGTTATTTATCACCCTTAACCATGAGCTCACACAGGAAATTGAGTGAAAGGTGTTCAAGATGCGATATGTATGAATACATTAAATAAAAAAAAGTGTTCACATAAAAAGTGTTGACTTGGAAATGTTGGTGTTGGCTTTATCATAGATATTTAACCCCAAATTAAGTACTCCCAAATTAAGTAAATTAAGTTAAATAAGATTAAATGTATTTATTCTTTTCCCAAAACGTTTTCTAACAAAATATATTGGTTGAATTAGGGAGGTCAGATTGTGAGCCTGGAAGGTAAACCTTTGTTTTCCATAGATTCTTGCAATTTTCCGCACAGTACAAAACCACTGTGTAAATGGAGGCCTGACTGTATTTTGCTGATAAAAAAAATCTAAATTTTCAAACAGGAATAAAATGATATTAGCAGGAGGGTGGATAAATTGGACCCATCAATCGCTGCTAACTGGGTAAGCTGAATGGTTCACTTTAGAAAGACGGAGAGAAGGATGGAATTCAGGAAGCTGACTGACAACTTCTTCAGTCAATAGCATATAGAATAGCTGCTAGCAAATACTGACAGTTGATATTTTATAAATTCAGTAATTTCAGTAGCTGGAACATTTACATTTATTGAGCATTTTAATAAAACAATAAAATAAAGAACTGTTATCCTTTTTAAATTTTTTAAATTTTTTATTTTTATTTTTGTGCTGTTTGTATTTTTATTTTCCTGAAATCAACAAACCACACCCAAGACCCTCCTGTCCAATCATAAATCGCGGAGACTACGTCGCTATGGCTACGGTTTCCTAGCGACCAATAAAGCCCCGCCCCCTTCCTCTCACATCGTTGTAAGTTGATTGGCCTGTCTTGGTTGCCGTTGGCGATTGCCTGTGTTTGGGTTGCCGTGGCGATTGCCTGTGTTGGTTGCCATTAGCGATTTTGTTTTTAGCCATTGCCTCGAGCCACCGGTCATGCGCTCAACTGCATGGCGAGTTGCCGTGGCGACCATGGATTGTGTTTGGTGCATTGTGAGTTTTTTTATTTTGTATATCTTTGCGTATACTGATCAATAACTCTCACTCTGAGATTCTATCAAGTTATGCTATTTTCAACAATTGCTATAATTGTAAATATGTAATATTTCAACATTTTACTCTGTTTTTACTGATTTATGACCATCAGTATTGATATTCTTTATCACTATATTTACCAATATTGTGTTTCTGGTGGTTTTGTTTTTGATCAGTTTCCTTAGTGTTTTGTTGTCATTATTATCATTCCGATTACAATGTCATATTTAGTTTTGGGGTGTGTTGGCGTGTGGTGTGTGCATGTGTATGTGAGTCAGTGTGTGTAAGTATGTGTGCGTGGTTGAGTGAGTGAATGAAGTGTGTAGGCCGGGGTAATTACTCCATGAGTCATGCCAGGACTCTCACACTACAGTGCCTGACAGAAAGCAGTCACAACCAATTTGGGTCAAATCTCTTGTGAATACGCTCACGGGCCATGGGCAGTCTGGAGCACAGTTTTGTGGAGAGTTCTGTGCTTCTGACCCGTGTTGCTGTTGGAATTACCAAGGCCCAGAGCGGATCAGAGCTCCATCCCAAGACATTTTCAGAATGGGCTGAGCTAAGTTACGTACAGGCAGCCGTTCTGTAACCAGAGCTAGACTGGGCCACAAAGGACTAATTAACTAAACAAAACTGGACCTGGAATGAATTGCATCCAGTTTCTTAATAATTCATCAATGCGCCGTCAATTATCTGGGCCCATTAATTATTGTCAGGACTGTTACTACTGTGCTGTACTGAAAGGCGTTCCCATGTTACAGCCTGCTGGTGCGCTGTGCCATGTAGGGCATGCCGGGTGGATCTCTGCCGCTCTGGGCTCTGCTGTACTGGGTCTGTGGTTTGTGCTGGGAGGGGTGCAGAGTGGCTTGGTGTTTTGATTGGTACTTCTTTTCCCTTCCCTTTCTTTCTGTCTTACCCCCTCCCTGTAGCTTCTGTTTCACCCCTTCTGTTGTTCCCTCACCGTCACTTTCTCTCCACTTCCTTAGCCTGTGTTTTGAGGTAATGGTTTGTGGATGTGATGGCGAATCACGGTGCCTTGTACTGATTGATGAACAGCCTTCCTCTCTAGGAATTCTGGGTATCTCAGACAAACACAAACATTCAAAACTTTATTGTGTACATACGAATATGAATTTGTGTGAATACAGATAATAGTTCAGTGCCACATAAAATAGTTTATTTTGCTATTTTAAAATGTAACCTTTTAAAGGGTACCTAGGGTGGTTGTGGGGAACATCCTACTGAGTAATTTCCCTGTGCTTTAAATACGTGTTAAATCTTTCCCAGAAAAGGTTAAAAATAATTTCAAGTTATGTATTATGTATGTTAAGTGACGATTGTAAGGTAACCTTAGTTGCCTTTTAAATATGTATTGCAGCTTTCCAACCTGAAAGAATGTACAATGCCCATCCAGTGTAAGTAAAGATAGGGGCAGCTAGATAAATACGTTTAAAGTACATTAATATATAGGTATGTGTACCATGTTTGCTGCTTAAAATGTTGCCCAGAATTCCTGTATTGCCAGAGAGTGGTGCATGTTGGGAATCTGTTTGCCTGCCCAATACAAAGGTATACATATCTTATTCAACACACACACACACGAACATGCACACACGCACACACACACACACACACACACACACACACCCAAAAACATTTCAAGTCAGACCACATCCTGGCTTTCACTGTATAAGTGGCATGGACTCTTTGTGCACACAGTTCCATACACAAAGAGCACATCTGTTGAAAGAGCTATTTTATGTATTGCTTGAGTAAGGAGTAAACAATGCATATGCCTATAGAAAACCTGGCTACTATAGAGACAGGTGGAAAATACACTCTTTGGTTCAGTTCAGTTCAATCCATTTGAATCTTAATCTTAATGCGAGTAGATATAACGGGCCAACTTCAATGGTATTAGCTGGTATTCAAACCTCAAGTTTAGACCACTGGCCCACTGAACTCTGATGGAAGTGGAAGCGGATGATTAGGAACAACCATCCCAGTTCCAATAGAGTTCAGTGGCCTAACGGTTGGAACTCAAGTCTTTAAACCCCTGCTAAGTTCCTCTTGAGAGTGGCCCAGTCAGTCCCAAAGTCTTCAATAATGGATTTGTAAAAAAAACCATTCATCAGATGAGGAGTTGCTGTATGTTATTGTTTCAAATGAATAACATGAATATTTATAGGCTTTGCACACCAGTGCACCAAAGGCTTTAATATAAAATATTAATGTGAAACAGCCTGCTGCACTGAACCTTTAAGGGGTCTGGTACCACCTTCATTTGAAACAATTTCTGGTTGATATTATGCTTAAATGATGAATGCTCAGCCTGGCTGAGCACTTAGGCTTCGAGCCACCACTCAGAATTAAAGTTATTGATGCTTCAGTGAAGAACATATTCTAGAATGATCGGCCTCTAGCTCAGGCAGATATAGTCCATGCTCATACCTCATTCTCTAAAGACAGAGGCTCTTGTCAATTTCGGCTCAACCTGTGTCTTCCTCTCTTTGGTCCACCTCACCTAAAAACCTACTGAGCCACTTCCTGAGCTGCCCAATCATATTCATGATCCAAAAATCATGTGACACAGATTTATTTCATTTTTTTCATTTTATCCAGCAGCTTTTTCCAACGCAGAGCATTAACAAGCCATACTGGATGTCAACTATGAACTACATGCTGTACTGTACAGTCTATAATAAGTCCAAACCAGTACACCACAGTAAATTGACAAGACTTAAGCAATTGCACTAATTGTGATACTGATCATTAAAATGATGGCAGGGACTGCTTTTGCCACAAAAAATTATCTCATGCATAGCTATTGGGAGAAGAGCCAAAGACACAGTGTGTGACCAGGCTGTAAAGGGTTAATGTGACCGACGCACATTTCTGGCGGTGTCTGAGTAACACGTTTCTCTCCTTTTCTGTGTCTCTTCCACAGGTGGAACTTATGAGGGGTGCAGTGGAGAGCTCACTGGGGGAATTCATGTTCTGACTTGCCCTTAACGCTTAGCGTATGAACGCCACAGCCACATAACGACACAATCACATTGTACAACTCAATTCACAAATATTAATCAATGTGTAATGACCCAATGCACAAATGCATATGCAGCAGCAAGCAAATTAATACATATTTAGGAGACAGATTGACACACACACACACACACACACACACACTCACATGGCTGTACATGCTAAAATCAACCACACAAAAACATATCAATTAACGTACCTAGAAAACAGAATTTGGTTTGATTCTTACGTTTAAGTAGTTGTGCAAGGTGTAATATTTGTGGAGGAGGGTGGAGAAATGGCAATGGAGAGAAGGTGGTAATGGTTAAAAAGAGGAATAATGAAATATAATGTATTACTGCTTTTTGGTCTATCATGTTGTGAGTTAGCATCTCTACCTAAAAGAAAAGAAAAAAGATAAATTAACTACTTAAAGGGACTTCAAGAAAAAAAGAAGAAACTTCTAACTGTAAATAATTTAGTTTAAGAAAATCAAAGTTTAAAAAAACAACAAAAATGCAAAATAAAACATTATTATTATTTATTATTATTATTGTTATTATAGGATTATAGCATTTAAGATTAGAAAAGGGGTTGAAAAGAGCAACAAATATCAAATTGAAATGTAGTTTTTTTTAGCTGTTGGTATGTGGTGGGAGGGCTGGTTATTGGGTGGAATTTTAATAATTGAAATATTTTTATTTGTTATTTTATTTATTAATGAGGGAAAGGGGCAATTTTTATTTAAGATTTTTTTTTAGAGAAATCAATTTTTGGGGTCTGTATATTTCAGACTTTAATTGCAAAATTATAAGTATGAATTAATCATTATACTGATTGATATTTCTTATTTATGAATTGATGTTTTTGATCCTCTCTTTTTAAGTTAAAATAATAAAAAAACATGAACATTAACTCGGATGGCCTTGTTGTAATTTATTATGATGTTATTGGTGGTTGTGTGTGTGTGTGTGGGCAGGGGGTGTTTGATGAGAAAATGTTATGAAGGAACGAGTCTTGTGCATCCTATTTTACACTGAACAAAAATGTGTTTTGAGTTGCAGTGAGTGGAATTTCCCATCAGTCGCACAAATTGCCTATGGCACATGGCGGCCAGCAGAGGGAGTCACGAATTATGACTACCGTTGCTATCCTAACGGCCTCTTTAGTCTAGGGCTAGGCTATATTGACAGTATTGAGCAAATATTTTATCAGGGTTGTATTTATTGGATAATTCTCATGGGTGGTTTCAACTGGTATGTGTTTTTGAGTGCGGCAGTGGAATTCGTTCATGTATAAACACTTTATTTATTCATGGACATCCATTCAGAGCAGGCGCTGCCGCACTGATTATTCAATTTGTTGGCTATTGGGCAGGTTTCTTCAAATCTGGCCCACGAATCCAAATTCGGTACTGGTTATCCTTTCTCTGAGGTTAATTGAACAATTAATGCAATTGATTGTGTGTGACTCCAAGGTAAAGGAGAAACAGCAGTGCTCGGCCCACGAGGACCGTGATTTGAGGAACCCTATAGGCTGACAGGGGACATACACAAACATCCATATACTATAACGATAACTATATGACTAAAATAGCTTATATGACTAAACGGCCAAATACCAATCTTCGGGCATGGCACTTGTAGCAGATCACGCGTGCCCGCCCTACCTTACATATTACCAGCCATGGACACGGTGCTTGGATAAATTAATTTGATAAAAATAGTTTTGACAAATTAATTTAAATGGAAATTTACACAAGAAGGTATTTTCTTATGACCGAGTTGCGCTTTTATATGTAGTGTAGAATCCATCTAGCAGAACATACCAAAAACTCGTTACTTTACCACTTCGAGGCGCGCGCGCACACACGGAGTACAGTATTAGAAATCTCATAGTTTCAAAGACCTCGCCCAATGCATCACCCACGCACGCTCCTTCCTCTCCCATTTGCCAAATTTGAACTCCTCTAAGTGTAGTGGGGAGGACACAATTTCACCTATCTAAAAGATGGCGTGCTTTACTGCCAAACATAAAAATACTGCAGTATATCATACGCCCGATGTAAATCTCCATATGTAGTACAATTTGTATGTACCCTTGACAGAGAAGAGAGGAAGTTGCAAGGTTGTAGCCATAAATGTATCACTGTAATGCGCTTTGAAACAGCAGTGGTGAAACGTCCATGGAAAAACTGATTTACAGAGACGTCAGTACGAGAGAAGGGAGAGAAAAGTTAACTATTTACCAAATTGAATAGGGAGAGTTTTTACGTTTTTAGCAAATAAGCTTCTTCTCACATGCCTAAAAACGTCACTCTTAAACCCTCCCTCCTTCCTCTATCCTCCACCCCTCCCCTCCTTTTCACTCCGCTAGTCCTGTGCAACAGCCGGGGTGACCGACGCCTATTCCTGGGGAACAATCATCGTATTCTTCTTCATTCCCGTGGAGGGATGGAAAGACAAAAGTAATGGATTGAGAGTGGAAAAATAAGAGGCAACTTCACCGGAATCATCAAGATAAAAAAACCCAAAAGATACGAAAGATACAAGGAAAGAAACTAACAAGAAAGCGAGAAGTACAAGTTCGATAAATGCGAAATATTCTCGACCATTCATTCCTCCTTTGATCCCTCATTTACAATTCTGTTTTAAAAGACTTTTCGTGAATAATGCGGACTAGCAGCGGAGATACAGAGGCCGGACCATAAAGAAAGACACGGACATTGACTCATCCGTACGGAAAGGCAACTTGGTTTCTCTTGTACGACGCCATTGGTACTCAAGATAAGTTGTAATAATTAGGTTGCTAAAAAAAGCTGTATTTTGTCAGTTTTATCAACGTATTTACACCTCAAAACCGCAAGAGACTCCTGGACTCGTACCTGCGTGGAACTTCTGCCTGAAGTGAGTAGCTACCGTTATACGAAACTATTTCCTATTGGCACGTTACTTATGAGGTTTTTGATAATACAGTTCTAAACTCAGGCCTAATGGTTTCTCGTGGAGTAGCGTATCTCCACTTGCTACTAATTTGATTTGCAACCGTTAGCAACTGCCTGTTGAATATGTTCTTCTTGGTCACCCGTAGAGCAGTGATGCATACAATGCTCACACAATCACTACTAAACAACTCGCAGATAACTAATGTGGCCTACATGCACACGAGGCAGGCACAACAAACACTAGTCTGGCATCTTTAGAGATGTAGCCTACAGACGTCGCGAACAGTTAAAAAATACAATAAAGATACAGTGCAGTCAGAATCTGTCATGGAGGCACTAGCTGTATGCCGTGTATTTCAGCACGTTCCTTGGAAATGCTGTTGTATTATCGTAGGCTATACTACGGTGCACTGTGGTAATAGGTGGGAGGTGTAGAGTGTAGAACATGACTACCATGATCTACTGTTGGCTATGTAAGCATGGTGGGAACACAATTTTGTAAATGTACATTTGCATCATTTACCCTGCAATACCTAGATATGCTGTAGCTGCACATAAAAAATCTGTTAGTCTAATATGTTAATTCAATCCAGAAACAAAACCCTCGCGCTTTGGACCCAAATGTAAGAACTGCCAGCAGAATTATGATCTTTACAAAGTCGCCTGTTCCCTCATCTTGTGACGAATCCCGATATAGCTATATAATTCTTATAGCTATTATAGTTCTACATGTAGCTAGCTCCATTTTGTTGTAGTGCTATACTTCCCACGTTTGTTTGTAGCTTCATTTCTTTTAGTCCGGGTCGAAGGAAGCCTAAAGTAAACGACGATCGTCTGATCGTCTAGCTTGCCATTCATGTGAACTTATTAATTTTTCCACCCGCGTTAGGTTATGGCCACCTCAGTGAACAAACGTAATTATTGTTTGCTCGTGAACACCTACCATTTGATATTTTAATGAACACTTTCGCACTGTCTCGTCGTGTGCAGGTATAATGCTGCGTGATGCTGTGTACACGTGAAGTAGAACGCTAGCTAGCTAACGTTCGGTGCATTAGAAGCCAACGGGAGCATCTAGTAGCACGTGAGAGGAAAGAGGTGAATTTGTACCGGGCTGTGTATGAACAACAGAATAATCACACTTGAAACACTCACTGCCGTGTGCACAAGTATTAATTTGGGCAAATTATTCAAGTAACCTAAAATGCCATGCCCCCTTAAAACTAGCCACAAGAGAAGTGGCTGGATGAAAAGCGGTTCAAAGGGGATACGCAGATAAACTGCGATATAGTATTTATCAAGTCGAATAGCCCACTATACTTCAATGCACGTGTATTATGGTAACGCTCCATTGATGTCCAATAAGGTTATAGCAAGGAAGTATCAACATGGAAAAGTACAAAACCGTAGCCTGCTATTGTGTGCGTTTTAATGCTCGTCGTTCGGTCTCGTTAGTGTTTGTATAAGAAACATCGTGATAAACTAAGGTAATGTGGCTTTCTTTTCTTTAATCACCGCCACCATTCAATGCATTTTGTAATGCACAATGAATCTCATTATGACGGGAAAGTAGCTAATTGTGTCTAAAGGTCTATTATTTACGTTTAAATGGTGTGGGCTAGGTTTGCGGTTGACCAAAGAGAAGAATGTCAAGCGCATGTCCAGAAAAGTTACAAAGTTCGGAGTGTTACCGGAAATGATGGTTGCAAGTGTCAACACGCTTTGTTGAACCTTCACAGCCAATGTGTATATCTCGATATGCGATATACATCTCATAGAGGTCTTCCCTCTATGAGATATTCTTATCCGTAATTGTAGTATCGGGACAACCTCAACCCGTCTAACAGTTTTCTTATCCAAATGGAAACCTGCTCTTTCCTTCTGTTCCCCTCCACTGTCAGGCCTAGCCCATTCCGCTATGTTTTGGAGCCTCCGCGTTGTACTAACAGGCCACGGCTCGCTCTTGCCGCTCGTCTCACACCCGCATTGTGGGGAAGCATTCTGTTAGTTCACGGTCATAGTTTCAGAGTAGACGCTGCGTTGTACTAACAGGCCCAAGGCTCGCCTCACATCTGCATTGTGGAGAAACTAGTCGCTGGAGTAGTCGCTGCGCAGACGCACTGATTATGTCATATGGATGGGTACACAATGGCTGCAGCTTAGGTTGTAGCATCCACACCTTATACATGTAATTGAAGTGTACAGCGTCTGTTATGAACTGGTAAACCAGTTCATGTGGCCATGTGTATTTGAATGTAGAAATGAAAGATTTTAGTTCAGTTTACTTGACAGGAACGTATTTGTAATGGAAAAGTACATGAACAAAAATATATTTTTAAACAAACGAAAATCATTTCGCAAAATAGACCGCTTTCTTATGCAAATACGCCAGTTCCCGTTTTGCAATTAGGAAGACAGAAGTCTGGCTTAGTCTTTCAGAAAACTATCGCTTAGTGTAGCATCTCTAATACAGGGCCGTTAAGATGTTCACGGCAATGCTAAAATAGTCTTGGGAAGCAATGGTAATGAATAGGAAACGGTTTAAAACTTTTATGAAAAAACCCTCATCTCATCATAAATTGTCTTGTCACTTTAACTTGTATTTGCCTTCACTGTTGGCCAGGATTATTAGGGGCGGCAGTGTAGTATAATGGTTAGGGAACTGGGTTGTAGGTTTGGTTCCCAGGTGGGGTACAGTGCCGTTGTACCCATGAGCAAGGTACTTAACCTGAATTGCTTCAGTAGATATCCGGCTGTATAAATGGATTGTATGTAAAGAAATGTAAACTGTGCAAGTCACTCTGGATAAGGGCATCTGCTAAAGCCCTGTACTTTAATGTAATAATAACAAGGCTGGAGTTTTACTTGAGTGATTCATGTTGGGTAACTCCTCAGCATTAAAGCACCTGGAATATGTAATGGTATGGTGTCAAGTCTATCACAGTTATTTCTAAACAGCCCCCATTTTAGACTGCAAAATACACAGTCCTTGGCATTTTGCTGTTAAATGTTGCAGGCATGACCTGAATTAGAGTTAATTTGCAGCTGTGGTCACAGTAGCGTTCCCTGATGTGGTGTCAGCATCTCCTATGCCGACCATTCCTGCAGTTGTGTCCACTCCTTGATTTCTTAGATTGCTGTGTCACAGTGAATGCACTCTATACATTGTTTTGTTTTTCAATTTGGCTTGATGTGGACATAAAAATCATGCTGACGTACAACTTGTCACAGACCAGAGTTTTTCTACAGTCATGGTGACAACCTTAATGGGGCTAAAGTGTAGTTTTTCCTCCCAATTTCAGAATTTTAAAACCAATTTCTATCCATGTTTTTTTTTTTTTTTTTTTTTTTCTCCCAGCTGTGTCATTGCTGCAACATTCCCTGCCAATTTGAGAACGTGCACAGATCGCTCTCCTCCTACAAAGTGCCAACCGCTGTTTCTTTTCAGGCTGCAGTCCGCTAGCCGAGCTATGCAGACATTACACATCAGCCAAAGCGCTTGTCTTTGGTTGCCTCAGGAATGTGGGTTTCAGTTGGCAGGGTTTCCCCCGGCACCAGTGGCTGTCACAACCACTTTGGAGAGCATGTGCTTGTCTGCTCTCTCACATTGAAGCAAGGCTTTGCAGCAGTGGGACAGGCATTCAAATGCAATTGGGAATTTCAAATAGTAGGAAAAAGTTAAAAATGGGGGCATAGAAAATTGATTATGGCATTGTCTCTTACCATCATACAGTAAAGACACCAACAAAGATGATGTGTTTTTGTAATTTTCCAGCGAAGTAGAGGGGAAAAAAATGGCACAAATGGCATGGAAGTCATGAGTCACTGGGTGCCTGTTGTATATTTGTATGCTGATAGTGGCTAATTCATGACTCACTGACAGCAGACCTGGGTCAAATGTAGGTAACGCATTTATGAGAATAATTTAAGCCTCTAAATGGCAGCAAAATTTGAAAACACTTCTGCAGATCCCTGACAATTTTCAGTATTCCTAAGCGCAGTAAAATTGTATGAAAGGCTCATTTCGTTCTAAATATTGGTGAAAATGGATGTTTCTTTTTAAAACGGGCAGTGATGTATTTATGTCTAAAGGGTTAAATTGTTCTAAGTAAAGTAATTAATCCAGGTCTGTTTGAGATACACTTCACACACTTACCAAAGTGCGAACATTCATCTACAGATCAAGGCGCACATACAGACACACAAAAGCACAAGTGGCCAGACTCGTACTTTGGACTTTTGACCTCCCTGCTGGAGTACTGTTGAGGAATAGGTCGTGTTAGGTTGCAGTGGTTCCCAGGGCAGCTTGGCGCCAGTGGAAATTTGCTGTCCTAGAAGTTGTTCATCCTTTTTGTTTATAACTGGATCCATTGAACACAGAGTTAAATTTAGATTCAATCATTTAAAAAAAAAAAAAAAAAAGAAATTGAAAGATTTGTTTAGAGGATGCACTTTTCTGCGGTGGTTTACTGGTGCGTACTGTCTCCCGTGTTCATTTACACGGCTGAGTAATGAGTATTGAGGCCCATCTCCACTGCAAACTATAACGAGACCTCTAGCAGTAATGATAAACTAAAAATCCTTAACAAGTAGTCTACACCAACAATGTTTTGTCGTTGTGCACAACTGTCAATCAACACAACCAACGCCCTTCCCGCCGGTACTGGCAGTGTCCAGTAATTAGTTGGACACGTTTTAATCGTTGGGGATGTGCTGTAAAAGTCCCCCCGAGAGTGATCAGAACGATGCCCATTGTTCTCATTGCAGCCCATTTTTATTGTTATCATTGCAGCGAAGACTCTTGCGTTAGTTTGAATTTTAGCGGTGACTTTCTGGACGCCGCGCCGAGTGATTTGCATCCATGCTGCTATTCTTTTAATTTATGACCAGGAACTTGCAAATTAATTCAATTCAGTGTGTTTAGTCCACTCACGGCTACATGTGGCCCAGTATCCTCTTGGTTTGACACTTTTTCAGCTTCTCGGTTGGGCCTCATCCATCCGTTTGCCGTTCACCAGCAACACTGCAGGGTATCTGGAGAACGCACCGGTGTGATGGAGAATGCAGAAGCCCGACCTGTGCTGCTCTTGGTTTGTCCCCCCGTGTGGTCTGGGCCTTTCAACAGTTAACTGGAATAGAAATGGAACACGATGAAAGAGTGTCCCTTCACCAGACACCCCCTTCCAGAAATGCCCTTTTTTGAATGGTTTCTTTCCAGTTGGACCTTTTGCTTTCATGTTGTATAACATTTTGATGGTCTGACATTGATAAGCGACCATTTCACTTGTGGACAGTCCAAGGCACAGGCTGCTGTTGTCTTTGTTTGATCGCTTTAATTTGCATCCTGGTGTGATTAATTCACTGCCAGATGTTCGCACAGTTCCGAACAAGCCATTCTGCACTCCTGTTTGAATGAGCTAGGAGTGAAAATGTACTAATGCTAACTTAGCCATTGAACTGATGCAATGGGAGAGAAAAAGCACATTTCTGTTGTATTAGAAGTAGAGAACTATCTACGTGCTTGTACACTGTGGCTTGCTAAAACACAGCTCTGCCCTGAGTTAATTATAATACTGCGGAAAAACCAGCACATGATATCAAACCAGACTTCCAACCGGAAAAATTAACTTCCACTCGTGGAACTTATTTGCATAACCGTAAAAAGACATCCCTGGCACTACCGGTCCAAGTAGGCAGGCCAGTCATAAAACAATAAAAGTTGTAAACTGGTCAGCAAGGAAACGCATGCTTGTGCGCCTGAGTCAGAGCATCGCTGTGATTGGACGATCTGACATCCATGTCACCGTGATCTCTGTTTCAAGACAGAGCTGGGCACTGAAGGGAGCACCCTTTTTCTAGGGCGAATTTATTTACACTTCTCCATTCCCTTGTGTTTACAGTACTGTGTGTACGTTCAGGAGTCAGTTTGGAGCAGGGTGTTGTGTAGGAGCGAGAGGGATCGGGATTGCTTCTATTGGATTCATATTCTTGTGTTGCCCTTGGTTGGGCTCAGGTTTCCATTAAAATCTCCATTCTTTTTCTTTTTTTTATTCCCGCCACCACCCAGCTCTGGAGGTCTACTTTGTTGTGTACATATTTTGGAGTGACAGAGTAGTTGGCGTACAGGGCTTAGGAGAAAGAATGTCCGCTACTGAACAATCAACAGACCTGAGGTGGAGAGAAGTACCTCCATCTTCACCTTCCACCTCCATCCCCCGCTTCCACCCCACTCCAGGAATACCATCCCTCCCTCTCACCACACCTTCTACCTACCTTGTGGCCTACATTGCTTTTTTATGTGTTTATTCAGTAACTTGCTTTATATTGGGGCAAGTCAGGTAACCTTGATCAAGGTGCACTTTACAACAACACTGTCCTACCTAGAACTCTGGTAGAGTCTGAGAAACACTGCAGTTGCACCTGAGGGCAAGCAGTACCCAAATGACTTGCTTATATGACACATTACTTATACAGCTTACATTTTGACATGTGATCTACTTTTACGGCTGGATATTTGCTGAAGTAATGCAGGTTAATTACCTTGCTCAAGGATACAACCGCTGTGCCCAGCCTGCTACCTTAGAGATACAAGCCCAGTTCCTTAACCGCTACACTACACTACCATGCACTTCCCACACTCACTGCCGAATAAAGGGTTGTTGGATGTCTAAATGATCACCAGTGCTAAAAATCCCAGGCTTAATGTGGCATGAAATGTTTTATTTTCCACATGTTTTGTTGGATAATCTGTTGTATAATTTCTACTTTTGGTTTGCTTAACGTTGGATTATAAATATATATATATGTAAATTAAAGCAGTCTCAAATGTATCTGCTTAGCAAATGGTTACATGTTAAGTAGGATGAGTGGCTATTAGAGATGGACATTATGGAAATAATTTACTGAACAAAGAAGTTTGTTCATACTTGTGTAATGTATACAAGTGCTTCAATTCAGTATATTTAATTTACAATCTAAAATAAATCAAATCATGGTCCATTTTTAGCCTACATTAATGTATCTTCTACGTTTGCTTATCAGTGGTGGCTAGCTCCAATGGCATACAATTTACCCTACATCATAAAATCACTAATGCTGAAATCTGACCAACTGAAAAAGTAAAATGGGCCAAATAAAAGATGGACAGGTGAGGAAAATTTTAAATGAAACTTAAAAAAAAAATATATATACGTATATGTATATATATATTTTTTAAAGCTATAGCTATAGATAACAATAGATCACACACTTATATTGCTTGAGAGGGTAAGAATGAGCACTGGACAAGAACAAAGAGATGACAGTGATTTGAATGTAGGCTACTGAATGGATAGCTTCATCTCACAGAATGTCAACTACGCCCCCCTAAATTCCCTCTTCAGAACAGCTTTCTCATTTCATAGTTTGCCAACACTGCCCGTGGCCTGTTTGCAATGGGCAGAGCACCAGAGGGGTTATTGGGGACAGTGTTACAAAGCTGTTCCCTGGCCTCAACTGTTCCTGGGATGACTGTAGAAAAAGAGCATTTGACCTTGGGGATGAGAGAGAGGCTTCCTGAACTCCAGAATGGGTGTGAGTTACTATGAGTGACATTCCCTGTCACTCGTTGATTTGAACCAATTATGCGGCTTTCCTGTTGAGAGGACGGTCCTGTCCTCTCAGTCGCTGTCTCTCGATGAGCGGGTTGGCATTGGCGAATGGCCGGGCTGGAAAGTGCAGACGCCTGCTCTCCCCTGTCCGTCAGCGCTGGTGGTTCCCTTGATGCTTCGGTTGGATGTGGTTGTCCGTCATGTTGATGGTTTTGTGCTATGCCAGCTTTGCATTGCAAATCTTGTTCAGTTCTGTCAGAATTTTTCCATGCCCTGGTTTCTTTCAGCCGCCAAAGTGAATGAATGTGTTGCCGTGGTCACATTTTCTAGAACATTCAGACGAATCAAACCTGCCCAAATTCTGTCACTGATGCTACCTCCATTTAATTTTTTTTTAATGAAGTTCCACATGTTAGATGGATGCCGCCTGCCTTCGGAAAAAATATATATATATTTTTTTTTTTGTGTGTGAACATTTATGAGCGAGGATAATTCAAACAAGACCAATTTGTTATTTTCTTCTGTTCCTGTGTTAACTAGACAGATACTGAAACTGAGACTTTAGGAGGCATGGGACAGCTGAGCTTGGATTTGATTTGTGTGTTCCCTGTTCCTCTGTGTTTTGGAGGGGGAGAGGGAAGAGCCCTGTGTGATAGATTTTTAGCCCCGCGGTCCGTAACGTCCCACAGCGTGATGTGCATGTGACCTGGGGAGCCCTTGGAACCAGACTGCCGCGCTGTTACTCTGCTGCGTCGGAGTGTCGCTGACTTCCTGCCAAATGCCTCTGAGGGAGGCGGTCGTCTCTGTGCTAACGACCTGTCCAGCCTGGCCTCGGCTTTTCTAACCGTTCGGGCCGGCGTGGAGTTTAGCCCCCAGCACTGGCCCGAGGTCACTATGGGTGTTTTGCACACAATGGGTGGTGTTAGGGTCTGGGTTATGACGCGCCCTCTTTGCCCTTAGACCACGTGCCTTCTTGCTCTTTGAAACAATCAGATTCTGTTTAGGAGAGGGATTGGATTTGCTTTATTGCTCTTGTTGTTTGCCATTAAATATGAATGTGTAGAATTGTGCAGGAAGAGTGTGAATATGTAACGTGTTCAAACACACTGTGTCTACATTCAGTTTGGGTAAATATTAGTGGTGCACTGTCTGTAGGGTCAGTGCGTGCAAATATGCTGTAATATCTGCTATCACCGTGTGCAGGTACATTAGTGTCTGATTGGTCTGTGTGTAAATGTTAATGGACTGTGGCGTCTGATTTGTCTGTGTGCGTAATTGTTAATGGACTGTGGTGTCTGATTTGTCTGTGTGCGTAATTGTTAATATCCTGCAGCGTCTGATTGGTCAGTGAAACCCCCTGGTCTCTTGCAGCATGTTGGCATGGCTGAGCGACTGTTTCTGGCAGGAGCGGCTCTGGTTCCCTGAGGGCCTGGGTTGGGCCGACCTCCAAGACCGAGATGGCCGGGTCTACGCCAAGGCCACTGACCTCTGGGTCACCATCCCCATTGCACTCTGCTTCCTCGTCGTCCGGCAGATTTTCGAGAGGTTGGTGCCACTCACCCGTCTCCACTGCCTGTCTGTGTCTCAAATTCAGTTATCCACTCTCTCCCCTGTCATTCTATCTCCAACCAGCTGTGCTACTCACTGACATTGTATCCAATTTCCACTTTCCTTCTGGTTCACCCTTTTTGTTTGGTCTTTGTCTGGTTCAGTTAACTGTGTGAATGAGAAAGTCTTTGTATTAATCTCTCTTTCTCTCTACCCCCTTCTCACTTTCTCTCTTTCTCTTTCTCCCCATCTCTCTCTCTCACTCTCCCTCCCTCCCCTCCTCCAGGATGGTGGCCACTCCGTTCGCCTCTCTCTTGGGAGTGAACGAGAAAGTGCGGCTCACAGCCGAACACAACCCAACACTGGAGTCCTACTTCTGTACTGTGACCAAACATCCCACACAGGTAACTACCCCACACAACGCAACACTGGACTTGGACACTGACAAATTGGGACATTGCTGTTGTAATGATAACACACAAAAAAAGACTACCATGAGGTCAATGGAGAGAGCTGTGTAAATTCTGAATTGACCCCACCTCTCGTGAGTAATGGTTACGGCCCTGTCACTGCCGTAACGCTGCCCCTTTCCTTTGCTCCCTGTCCATAGAGTTCAGTGGAGAGCTTGAGCAAACAGACGGGCTGCTCGGTGCGTCAGGTCCAGAGGTGGTTCCGACGGCGCAGGAATCAGGACCGGCCCAGCATGCTCAAGAAGTTCCGGGAGGCCAGGTACGAAGGCATGCGGCACCCACGTGCAATTGGACACCCGCCCACCGCACATGCTCAGTAGACAACAAACTCATATGATGATTATGATTATTATTATACAGCCTGTCAGCTTCCGAAATTATCACACTTTGTTCGGTGTGTTAAGTGTGTGAAGGGTGAAGCAAGTGTAGAGTGTTCATGTTCGTTGTTCGTGTTCACAAAATGTTTGTTCAAAGTGCATTTTGTTACCCAGAGAGACCAGTTCTGTTTTTTAGTTTGTGTATTGACAGGAAATGTGCATCTCTCTCTCTTTCTCTGTAACATTCCCAATGTTCTGTATGCAAGGCATAGGAGATTGGATATGAGTTGAAACTAACATTGTTGTGTAGTTGTGTTCATGGAGTTTGAGTCCTTATTATTGTATAGCTGTGTGTATGGGGTTGCATTGACTAGTATTGCTGTGTAGTTGTGTATGCAGGGAGTTGACAGTGTAATGTATGTTAGTGTTGAGACTACAATGTGTTGTGTACGTGGGGTGGTAATACTAACATTGTGTAGTTGTGTATGGGGGTGTTGACACTGTACCATTGTGTAGTTGTTTATGCTGTATGTTGAGACTGTGTGTTCTCTTTCAGCTGGAGATTTACCTTTTACCTTCTTGCTTTCTTTGCTGGCCTGGCTGCCCTCATCGACGTGAGTACCGTCCCTCCATCACCCTCTCCCTCTGTCTCCCTCTCTCCGGCCTGTCTCACCTCTGTCTTCTACCTTTCTCTCTCTCTCCCCCATTATTTACATTCTCCTCTATTCCCTCTGCTTATCGCACCGTTGGCCAGTGATCAGCTATTCCAGCCCTGGAGGCCTGTAGTCCAGGACGTTGTTCTCGTGTCTGAGATCTTAACTGCTCGTTGTACTGTAACGGAACGATGCTTTAACCGGACGAAGCGAGCAGCCTTCCCAGCTGAGACTGAGAGATTACAGTGGAGCAGGGAACCCTGCTGGACTGTGGGCCTACAGGGCAGGGAGTGGCCGGCCCCCTGCTGCGTTTGTCAGTCTCCGCGTTCTCGGCCCACAGCAGATGCAATGTGCCTCTGTGGAATTGTGACTCATGCCCGCTTTCTCTCTTCTCAGAAACCCTGGCTCTACGACTTGAAGGAAATGTGGAGTGGATTCCCCGTACTGGTATGGGAAGAGTCTATTATTAGACACGTCGACGTTATCCTTGGCGCTTATCTTTTAAGGGGCGTAGAGTGCGTTAGTGGCACATATCGCATTTTTCAGCGGGGCATTGCCCTCCATACGGGGAAAATATCTTGGAGGTCTTTTTTTGGAAAATAGTTAACAGGTTATGTTGGTTTTTATTATTGCAAATTTCTCAACTGTGCCGACATCCATGTTTTGCAGTTTTGTTATGCAAATGTGCCTGTCTCTGTCCCTGCCTGTTCCCCAGTGTCTCCTTCCCCTCCCTTGTTCTTTATCTCTCTCTCTCTCTCTATCTCTCTGTCTGTCAGACCCTCTTGTCCTCGCAGTACTGGTACTACATGATTGAGCTGGGTTTCTACGTCTCTCTGCTCTTCAGCGTGGCGTCCGACGTCAAGCGCAAAGTGAGTGCCCTGTGCCCCCCTTCTAGAAAAACCAAAAATGAGCCAATGACCGATCAAATAAAATGGCCATCAAGTCCAAAATTCACCACAAGCACTGCTGAAAAGTATATTCCAACAAGCATTTTCCACCACATTTGGCTTGTTGGAATAAACCTTAAAGCAATAGACTTTTTCTATTGCTATGCACATATTGTGCAGTGTTCCTTGCAGTTACTTCCCCAGTATAGCGCACCTGCCCTTAAGACCTCCCAGCTAAGACTTATTTATTATTATTTTCTTTTTCCTTTAAATATATATATATTTTTTTTAAAGCACGTTCTGACTATTAAGTACAAAATGTAAGTGTATATCCTTCATATATGCAAATTATCTTATACAGAACATTCATATACATTCCATTTAATTTAATCAGTATATTGTAGTATTTTACAGTGTGTAATTTTGCATATTTTCTTGCATTTATATTTATGTAAAGCAATGCATGAAAGTTCCAAGGATTGATGCGTTTCCAAAAGCCTTATTTCCCATGGGCTAGAAGTCACCCTGGGTAAGGCAATCCGCCAGACAAATTAATAAATAATATATGCATTTTTAAAATGTAAAACATATTCATTATATTTTGAATTTTACAGTCTGCACGTAAGGGTCAGGTGAGTGCCCAAACAGACGTTTGTCAGACTAAACGGTCCGTGTATAGTGCCTTTGTCCCTGTGAAGTAGCCATCTCCCTCAGGGGGATGGAGAGTGTGTCACTGCAGGGCTGTTTCTTAGCGTCGGGTTAATGTGGCCCAGACGTGCCCAGGCTAGTGCATGTGACAGGGACGATCGGGGCTGACCGACCACCTCCGGTGCGCCCAAGGACACAAGCAAGCCGGCTACCGAAAGGCCTGAACTCAAATTAAGGGTGCCAACCGCTCGAGTCTCTCAACACCGGCTGCAATTCTCTTGCGCGAACTATGATTGTTCCTACCATGTATTAATGCACATCTTGTAAGTTGCTCTGGGTAAGAGCGTCTGCTAAATGCATAAAATGTTGAATGTAAAATGTACAATTCCAACAAAAAAGAAAAGGCAGCACTCGCAATTAGCGATTACTATGCTTACTTCCTATTATTCTTATACATTCTATTTAGCTCCGCCATATGTGAGAAATGTGCTGTACTATTTCACATGGTACAGAATTAAGAGTTCTCTTTTTTGCTTTAATATTGTTCCATGCTGAGCTTCAGCACCAAACACGATGCTCGTAACCTTTTTTTATTTATTTACGCATGCACACTCATGAGTATTGAGCGTGTCTTTGAATCTTTCTTCAAGGACACAATTCCACACTGTCCCGCTTACAGTACAACCAAAGAACACACCGGAAATTGTAATGCCTTAACCTGCGGCTAAAATGGCGGCTTTGGGTCAGGGGCGCCCAGTCGTACCCCTGAACAGCCCGCGGCCAGCACATTTCTACCTAATTACTGGCTTAATTTGTGGTGGTCCAACCTCTTTGGGAGCTTGTTAGTAAATCAGCCAGAGGATCTGCTGGACGTTTGGCCTCTGGCATCCCTGTGGCTTTCTCCCTGTTTGGAGCCAGTCCAATCCCCCCACTTGTCTCCTTTGTAATCACATTGGAGCATTTGGACTCTTGGACTCTTGCCGTGTTTTCTTGGCAGATGGATTCTGGTGTTCTAGACGTACGGCTTCTACAGTCCGTTTATGCGGCCGGATCAATCGGCTGCTAAAGATGCACTTCATTGATTTATTTTCTTTTTCTTTCTTCCTTCCCTTGTTTTTTCAATTTATTTTTGTATCCTCTACATTTTGTTAAGTGCCAAAACCACATGACCACACACTAGTTGTCTCCATGTCTCCTCAGGGTGCTGTAAATAAAAAAATAAAAAAATGCTCATGTTTGCGTCTGTAGATGAACGTAGTGAGAAATTACAAATGGCGGCCCATAACCGGGGATTTCAGTCCAGTACTTTGGGTGGCGGTGGCGGTGGGAGGGGGAAACCCATTTCCTCCAAAGACTTTGAACCCGAGAACCACCCATTGAAAATTCCAGAGGCCTGAATTCCCTTCTGAAGCCCAACAAAATGAAACCGTTGCCGTGAATAAAACCCGTTCCAGCTCAGTCACATGTAGCCGGTGCCACTTCTCAAAAGCCGGCGATTAACATTTCATCTGAATATTTTTCGTTGAGAGAAACATGGCAAACAGCATTCATATTGGACTCCTGTCAAGCCAGGTTAATAATGGAGCGCACGGTTACTGATGACCCATATTCACATTCATTATGCCTCTGTGTTCCATCTCCCCTCGGCGCCATTGATCTGCATTCTCAAGTGTCAGGACAATGTTGATGAAACATGACGCCACATTACCCTGTGGTATAAGTAACATATTAAGCACACAAGTAAAACAAAAAAAAAAACAGGAAAGCCACACTGACGTAAAATAAGATAATATAATGATAACCATCTTTTTTTTAAAGCCCCTTTCATACATGGATTGCAGCTCAAAGTGCATTACAATATAGAAGTAATAAATAGAAAAGAAAATCATGAAAAGCCATAAATAAAAATGGTGCTTTTAATTTTGTGTGCCTTTTTATTTTATTTTATGGCTGGCATTTATGGCAGTTGGATAATTGTTGTGTGCAATGTCAGCTACCTCCTTACCTCGCGAAAGGACTCTGGTTTGAATGAGTTTCAGGGGACTCTAATGTGTCTGTCCTCCTCTCGCCTGCTGTCTCCCAGGACTTTAAGGAGCAGATCGTTCATCATTTGGCCACCATCCTGCTCATCAGCTTCTCCTGGTGCGTCAACTACATCCGGGCGGGAACTCTGATCATGCTGATCCACGACACCTCTGACTCCCTGCTGGAGGTACTGCATGCATGTCTGCGTACATCATTTACATTTCACATTTACATTTGAGGCATTTAGCAGGCGCTCTTATCCAGAGCGACTAACAGTTTGCATTCCTTTACATACAATCAATGTAGTATACAGATGGATTGAAGCAATTCAGGTTAAGTACCTTTAGCTCAAGGGCACAATGGCAGTGCTCCACCTGGGAATTGAACCAGCAACCTCTCAGTTGCAAGTCCAGTTCCCTAACCGTTACACTACACTGCCGTACATCGCTTTGTGTTGCTGCTACAGGTAACTGCTAAAAACAAAGGAAACGCCAACGTAACATGTCCCAAAAGGGTGTTGGGGGGGGGGGGTCTACGAACCGCCAGAATAGCTTCAATGCACCTTGGCCTAGATTCTACAAGTGTCTGGGACTCTATTGGAAGGATGCAACGCAATGCCGTTTTTCCATGAGAAATTCCATTGTTTGGTGTTTGGTTGATGGTGGTGGAAAACGCTGTCTCAGGCACCGCTCCAGAATCTCCCATAAATGTTCAATCTGGTGACTGAGACAGCCATGGCATTTGGTTTACATCGTTTTCATGCTCATCAAACCATTCAGTGACCACCGGTGCCCTGTGGATGGGGACATTGTCATCCTGGAAGAGACCACTCCCATCAGGATAGAAATGCCTCACCATAGGATGAAGGTGATCACTTAGAGTGGCTTTGTATTTATTGCCATTTACCTTGCACTCTAAGGGGTTCAGTGGACCTAAACCATGGCAGGAAAATGCATCCCACACCATATGAGCCACCAGAACCCTTCGTTTACTGAAGCGTTTTCTCCATCTTGGCAGTTACCTGTACATTAAGGCGAGGTTGTGGTGGCAGTCTTCCAGGTCTCATATTTTATAATTGAGATCAGTGTTAATTCTAAAATGTTAAGTGTTAAATTCCAGATTTGTTGAAGGGTAATAAGATGAGTTGACCAGTCTGTGACTGACTGACTGTTTTTGTCACATGATGGTTGGGATTAGGGCCGGAGAATGTGTTTCTGGATCTGTTTTTTGGGGAGATAAATGACCCAACGCTTCTTTATAGATCTTATCAGTTTACTCTATTCTAGTAGAAGGTGGTGTTTTTAGATGCGCATTTTCAGTTTTTTGTTGGCATTTGTTTATGGCTGCCATCTGCAGGCCAGCTTGAGGAACTGCAGCAAAAGTGTTAATCAGTCATTCTGACCCCCTCAGTCGGCAAAGATGTTTAACTACGCGGGCTGGAGGAAGACCTGCAACTACATCTTCATTGTCTTTGCGGCCATCTTCATCATCACCCGCCTCGTCATCTTCCCCTTCTGGTGAGGAGCCAGCCTTGCACCCTTGTGCACAGAAATATGCAGTAGTCTCCATTCTGTACCGTTTTGTGTTCCACACGCATTGCTACACAATAACACTCAGTGTTAACATTCAGTGTTCCATGAATGACACAACTCCTCAAGACTAGAAGACTAGATAACATTGTGAACCTGCGCCTCTGTAGCATTAACACTAGGGATGCTAATTTTAAGAAATGTCCTTGATCGATCTTTGCCCACGTTAACAAACAATTCATTGATTCATCTTTTTTTTTTTTTTTAAACCTGCAAAATGTAGCGTATGACAGAGAAAACAAAATGCATTTTTTTCCCTCAATCAAAGCTTTATTCAAACTTTTGACACACGGGCCTGTTTTAACAGCATAGAACAATAACAATTATGAAGGAAATGAAACACCATTCAGTAGGCCTAACAATGAAAACAATATTCCTGTTGAAATTAGAAGGAAGTACACAGTTCTCAGCAGTACACAGTGCAACACAGTCATTTTATGTAGTTTTTGCACTGGACTGAACCATTTTGAGACCACAGGGAGTGTCAGTGTTGGGCTGCCACCATAGACAAACTGAGGTAACCCCCCCCAGCCTGTCACTTGGTTCAGTCCAGTGGAGCTAGCCACAGTCTCCAGGTTTCTCCATAGTGCAAGGAGACCCTCAGCCCTGTCCCTCTCTCCTCCAGGATCATGCACTGTACCTGGGTGTACCCCGTGACCATCTACCCCCCGTTCTTTGGGTACTACTTCTTCAACGGGCTGCTGTTTGTGCTGCAGTGTCTGCACATCTTCTGGGCCGTCCTCATCCTGCGCATGGCCGTCAAGTTCCTGCCCGGCAATGTATGCAACCCGCACTACAGACTGCAGCCCCGCACTACTCGCTGCAGCCCCACACTACCCGCTGCAGCCCCACACTACCCGCTGCAGCCCCACACTACTCGCTGCAGCCCCACACTACCCGCTGCAGCCCCACTCTACCCGCTGCACCCCCACACTACCCGCTGCAGCCCCACACTACCCGCTGCAGCCCCACACTACTCGCTGCAGCCCCACACTACCCGCTGCAGCCCCACTCTACCCGCTGCAGCCCCACACTACCCGCTGCAGCCCCACACTACCCGCTGCACCCCCACACTACCCGCTGCACCCCCACACTACCCGCTGCAGCCCCACACTACCCGCTGCACCCCCACACTACCCGCTGCAGCCCCACACTACCCAATGCAGCCCCACACTACCCGCTGCAGCCCCACTCTACCCGCTGCAGCCCCACACTACCCGCTGCAGCCCCACACTGCGCGCAAGTTTGCGAGTGTGTGTGTCCTTCCTCAATGCACTACCGCACAGCTCCAGAGAGAGACCGTGGTGGTGTGTTTCTGTGGAATTTAAGTGTTTCAAAGGAAGTGGTGTGATGCACTGATTAAAAACCACATCCTTCAGTTCAATGCAAAAAGAGACTAAGGCTTTGCCTCTTGACTGGCTGCTCTCATCATCCTTTTGTTCCTCCTCCTCCAGAAAATCGTGAATGATGAGAGGAGTGACCGGGATGAGACGGATGACTCTGGGGAAGAGGAGGCCGAGAAAGAGCGTGAGGGACAGGAGAAGAAAACAAAAAACGGGCCCGTGCGGAACGGCCACTCTGCCCTCAACAACAACCACCGCAAAACGGAGTGACGCCCGCAGAGGAGGAGGGGAAGGCATGGCAGGAGCGCAGGATGGACACTGCTCTCTCGCACAGAGCGTAGAGGAGAGGAGAGGAGAGAAGGGGAGGGGAGGGGGGAGGAGGCATTTACACCGACAGACCCACACTGCTGAACACTACACACAGACGCTCCCACTCCCACAGAGATGAAAAGAAACGCTCTCCGTTGCCAGCCCAGAAATGCACCTGTGGACCGCCATCCGTGGGGGGGCCGTCGCAGATAAATGACATACACTAAATGACCCTGTCCTTCCTCTGCTTTTTCTGTCCTTTGGAGAGGAGAAGGGAGAGAGGGAGAGCAATACTGTTTGCACAATCTGGACTTCCAGTGCCTTTTAACGGTCAGGTTGTGTCCCTTCTCTCTCTCTCTCTCTGTCTCGTCTTCACTAACCCTGTCAGGCCGTGTGGTTTGGCCATTCTGCTGTCTTATTTGCCAATGTCCTCATCTGCACACAAAAAAATGACAGAAAGAAAGGAAAAGAAAGCAAAGGCTTGAGTTAATGTTGACATTGTATGCACAGTCAGTATTCACTTCCTGCACCCAAAGCGCATGTTACTCTGTGATTTTGTCTGCTTGAATGAATATAGTCCGATAAAGCTGACTAGGTCAACGCCACCTTGGTGGGCTGAGTGCCTTTTTTCTTTTTCTTTTTTTTAAATATGGCAAAAATTTAATTTTTGCTGGACTGAACCATTTTGAGACCAGGGTGAGTGTGTCAGTGTTTGGCTGCCACCACAGGGAAGCTGAAGTGTGCAAATACAGTACCTGTCCTCATAACCCCCCCCCCCCAGCCTGTCGCTTGTTTTAGTCCAGTGGAGGCTTCACTGGTGTTGCGTCCGGGTTCTCTGTTGGTCACAAGTGTAACACCAAATGAATCACTTCACTGCGGCTTTCCCCGACGTCTGTATTTAGTACAGCGTAGAGTGATTCTGAGACTGTACGCCGGTTTGTCTCATCTAACATTGCACGTGCCAGTGGCGTTTACCTTTTTGGGTTAAAATTAGACTAAAAATGTCTGTCTAAAGAAGTTGTTTTAAATGTGTCTCGAAAAAAAAATATTTTGCTGTCAGTGTGTATGTTTTTTTTTTTTTGTTTGTTTGTCTCAAATGCAAAATCTTTCCAGGAGCAGGAAGCACACAGATTGAATTTATTTTAATATATTTCTTTGTTTTATTTTCTAATGATTTATGTTAAGTTGGGTTTTTAATTTTGTTTTGTTTTTTAAAACTGAAGATCCAAAGTCCGAAACCCAGGCAGACATAAGTCTTTGTCATGGATAGTATTGCTGTCCAATCCTATCAAATTTAGTCCAGTTGAGTACAGATCAGTCTTCTGTAGTCTACCACACAGTATTCTAATTGAGTCCATTTAATTTCTTTTACAGTATTATCCTGTCAATCTGGTGATTTTTGAATGATCTCAATGGGTTTCAAATGTGGGCCAAAAATACACAGAGGCGAGTTTATACCAAGAATAAGTTGAGTTGGACTTTGGTGTTTGTAGAGCGAGATTTGGCAAATGATTCCAGTTTTGAAAACACGGGTTTACAATTAATTTTATTTATGCGGAGTATGTGAACTGAGATCAGTTCCGTTCGCTTGGTCGCTCTACCAAGGAGTAAGGCGAATAAGAGGCCAAAATGAGATTTACTTTGTTTCAGTTAAAAATATTTTTGTTTCTTAAGTGCCTTATCTGTAAAGTGTGGATCCTGTCAATGCGTCTCACCCCCTCCAATCTTGCCATTGTCACTGGCCCTGCCACACTGTCCTACTCCGTCCCACCGTGGTCTTTAATTCCATTTTACCACTTTCTAATAACCACGACAACCCTCCCCTCCCCCTTTTCCCCTTTCTTGTTCCAGAAAAAATGGCAGCGCCCTCACTGCAATGTTTTAATTTTGTATTTTTTTGTTTTGTTATGATGCCAAAATATAAGATACAAATTATGGATATGAATAACGGTGTGGTGGTCTCTTCATTTAAAGTGCGGAACCGGCTGGACGATTGCTTGTGTTATGTCCGGTTTGTCCTGGGCTTAACCTGCATGAACGAAGGAGGGTTGTGGACCACAAAGCAATGGGACAAGGAAAGAACGGCGCACGGTCAAAGGGCTGTCAGAAATCGAACAACTGAAATGACACCGATTGAGTGCATTCTGCAAACATTGATACAGTTTCCCCTCTTGCTTTCAGCAGTGTTACAGAGATATAATAGTCAATGCAGACAGGTGTACTTTGCCAGGATAAGACGACCAATAAGAAATTCAGAACCTCGAGTGAAAATTCCATTACAGTGAATCATCACTGGCTCTCAGAATTCCGTTAATATGCCACTACTGCAACGTGTGCTCTGCCACATGAATTCACCAGATTTAATAGCAGAGGACGTCACGAGCGATGTCACTTGCCGCTTTTTAGAAACCTTGTACTTGGGCAACTGAAAATTTAAATTGAACATTTCTGGTTTAAAATCCTAGCTCAGAGCATGTTTGTAGAAAACAAAGGGAGTAACTTGTTTAACAAAAGGCCAACATTATTCCCAACAAGAGTGGGTTATCCAGTCACTATTTGGGCATACGTGCACAACGAATCACGAGATATTGTATCGCCTCTTTCTCAATGTGAAAATAATTTGTGTTGAAAGCATTTTGTCCACCTTAGTCCTCCCTGTGCAGCCAATTGGTGGATTCCAAAAAAAGAAAGACGTATGCTCATGATTTTTGGATGCAATTAATCAAAGATTTTACCAATTATCTGTAATTATATATATATATTACATTTAGAAAACCATTGTCTAATATAACACCCCCCATCCTCTCTTTGAGCCCCTTGGGCTGAAGGGGCAGGTGGTGGAGCAGGTCTGGTGTTTTAGATACCTGGGCACAGATTGACAGCCTGTCTTTCACCCGGCACGCAGACACGGTCTACAGCAAGGCCCAGCAGCGTTCCTGCTCAGGAGGCTGAGGAGCTTTGATGTCCGTAAGGATATTTTAACCCTAGAATGCACAAATATTGACTACCTCTAGAAAGCACGACATGGATCCAGTTGGACCCGTATTAATTTCCAATTATTTGATGTATGGCTGAGTGGTTCTATGTGTATGTGTGTGGCTATGCTCTAGTTATTTTGTTAAAATAATTATATATTATTTGGACACACAAAAATGCTTGAAATATGTTTCGCTGTTACTTTTCAGCACATATCATACACACAGTACATACAACTCACAGTTTTTCAAACTCTAAACAGTAATATATTTGTAAAAAAACAACTCCATTAACAACTTAATTCATTCAACAGCGGCAGTGTGAGCTTTTCTTTGTTTTATTTTCGGTTCTCTATTCTCTATAGTGCATACAGTCGTTACAAATCACATGTTTTTGGCGCTGCGCTCACTACACACTGGCCTGTTGCACTTTTCACGGCAACATCTTGTTTTACGGTCAGTTGCAGTTGGGCAGAGCTTACACCTCTTCCTCTTCCTTCGGCCCTGTCTGGTGTTCTCCTCTTGTGACTGGATACTGGCTGGCATCACCCCACATCTTGCCATTGCCTCCAGCACATGCCTTTGGAGCTTGGGGCAGCCTTCTGCACGCTTCGGGATCAGTGGCATCACAAGCTCTTTGCTAAGCTCCTTGATGAAGCGCCTCCGTGCGTCGTTCTGACCTCCCAAGTCACCAGGGTGCTGTGGCTTGAAGATAGTATAGACATTCAGCGTGGAAACATCAACGAGGTTGTGCCAGAGCGCCATGGCCCACCGTCACGTCTGCCGCTTGCAGGTAAAGGTGTGCACCATCTGATCCATGAGGTCCACTCCGATTTCCGTGCGGTTATAATACTGGATGACCTCCGGTTTCCTCTTCCTGCTGTCGTGATCGACTGCCTTGTCATCATGCATGGAACTGAGTAGTACAACAGCCTTCCCCTTCTTTGACACATAGCTCACCATGGTGAGGTTTCCATTGAAGCCGAATTCACATTGTTAGTGTAAATCTCTCTTTTTCACTGGAAATGGATGTGCAAATAGTATGTAACATTGTCTATCACAAGATATACAAGATAGACTAGTGAATTATTTTGTAAAATTATACTTACAAGTATTAGATCTGTAAAACAGTCCTTCATAGTGGCAGTTGGCAGTTGAGCACAATAAATACATTCCTGACAGCAAACCCTTTCAAGGGTCAAAGGTTCCTGTATTCATTAGTGACGTGTACATTCCATTGGAAATGAATATGGGTCCATTTGGACCCATGTTGTGCATTTTAAGGGTAATCATACAAAAACACTAACTTAAAAATTTAAATAATGGTATTTGATCATAAAAAACGAAGAATTGGAGGATGTCCTAACATCCTGAATGATCAAATTTATTTATTTAAAAAATAGAAAAATAACAACTCACCAGGGTCCATTTGGACCCATGTTGTGCATTCAAGGGTTAACAGCTGTATACAAGTCCCTTGTCAATTCTGTGCTCGCCTTCAATATCACATCCTGGTACAACTCTCTCACTGTTAAAAGCAAAAATAAACACAAGAATCACAAACCAAGCAAGTAAAATAACCGGTACCACTCAGGGACAAATATCAGAACTCTACACTCAGTAATGAAAAAGGCCACTCTCATCACACAGGACCCCTCACACCCCCTCCACAACTCCTTTCAATTACTCCCATCAGACCGTCCTGTCAGAGTCCCATTGGCCAAGAAACTTATTTACGAAAAACATGAATTCCCATGGCAATAACCCTGTTAAACTAAAAATAATATCATATGCTACTTTTGCACTATTTTTTAGGTGTCTGTGCTATTGTCTTAACTGTTGCTGTTTTTTTGTTTTATGTTTTTATGAACCCAGTTTTCTGGCATGAATGTGATGGACAATAAAGTTTTCTAATCTAATCTATAATTTGCGGTTTACAATATCAATCACGATATATCGTTAATAAATGGCAATACAATACCAAGATAAAATGCATTCAATACATGCATGTGAAAATATAAATTGTCGATATGCAGGTAATTTATCTAATGCTGAGGATAACAGCATGTAGATTACCAATCCTCTTAGTGTGCATAATCATAATTCAAGAGCAACAAAAATCTACGACAAACAGATTGTAATGAAGAACATCAACCCTGTGAAATGAATAAACAATATTTTCTTAAAGAGATGGGGGTTGATGGAGGGCCGCAGTAAAACACTTACCCTTGCTGAACGTAGTGCGGAGGGAAAAAACACCACATCAATCAAAACGTCAAAAGGACGCATTGACGTTGCATTGCTTGTCTGTTCCGTCATATTAGTTGTAGAAATAGGTCCTAGGGTAAAGGATTCCGGTTACTGTTTAATATTTTAAGAACATGCGTTCCGGTGAAAGGACGGGTTGTTCAACAATGGCTGGTGAAGAATTTTGACTTTAAAGTTTGAAACCAGAGTCGACGACATGAACTGAGCAGGCAAAGTTGGATAGGTGCTCTAGTGGTGAAATGCCATTACTGCAGGAGCAGCTAAGGTCAGTCAATGGTGCTTCCTGTAACAGGCAATAAAAACGCCTTGTTTGCTTGTCCATCTCAGTAGCTGTCTGCCACCTCTGCATGAATGTATTTCAGGTGTGGGATGAGTGTGGTGGAGCCAGTATCCATGAACAGACTCAGTTTCCCAAGAGAAGGAACAGGTAATTGAATTGGTAGTAAATGTAAAAAAATAAAATAAAATTAAACACTTCATAAGTAGGTTCAGATTACGTATGTCAGTGAGCCATTGTGTATGTGTGTGTTTGACATGTGAGTCTGTGTGTGTGTGTGCTTGGAGCATATATTCCTGTGTAACTTAAGAATGTCTTTTCTAGTAT
>JAINUG010000316.1:802500-862514 GCA_029706075.1 Aldrovandia affinis
GAGCAGGTTAGGTTTGTAGCTTAAGTTACCATGGCGATACAACCCGGTTAAAAGTGAGCCACAGTTGTGAGACCAAAAACCCAGGCTTAAACCCAAATGAGCTCGCTAACCCACTAATCCTGCTTCGTGAGACAGGCCCCTGTAGGCCTATGTTATATCGGAACCTCCACCTATCTAAATGTTTTGGACATTAGTTACATTTTATGTACGCAGTGGTATGGGGGTAAGGTTGGCACAAGTTTGTGCAGTAATAATAATAATAGTAATGCATTTTATTTAATTATTCACCTTTCTGGACACCCAAGGTCATTTTACATAAAAGCAAATAAAATCAATACAGGAATTACAATCAAGGTAAAAAAATAAAAATACATTGAAATTGTTAAAACACATGCACAACATACAACGAGAGACTATTTACAGTGGGAAACGGGAGAAGTGTCAGTGGTAGGTCATGGTGAATAGGTGGGTTTTGAGCAGTGTTTTGAAGGAGGGTAGTGTCTCTGCGTGTCTGATGTGTGTGGAGAGTGAGTTCCAGAGTCTGGGGGCGGCGGAGCTGAATGCTTGCAGCCCACTGTGCTGAGTTGGGTCAGTGGGATGGAGAGGAGGCCAGCTGAGGATGAATGCAGAGTGCGGGTTGGGGTGTTTTCCTGTAGGATATTGGAAAGGTAGCGGGGTGCAAGGCTGTGTAGGTCTTTATATGTGAGCAGAAGAATCTCAATGCAGTATTGGACCGGTAACAGGTGTAGCTGAATGAGAGTGGGTGTGATGTGGTCATTGGACTTGGTGTATGTGAGGATTTGTGCAGCTGAGTTTTGAATAATTACCAATTGATCAGTTTGGAGGGTAGTCCTGAGACTATTCTGTCACAGTAGTCCAAACGGGAGGTGACGAATGCATGGATCAGGGTTTCAGAACTGGAGTGGGAGAGTGATGGGCGGAGTCGGGAGATGTTACGGAGGTGAAAATATGCAGTGTGTGTGATATTCTTTATGTGGGGTTCAAAGGATAGGGTGTTGTCCAAGGTGATGCCGAGGCTTTTGACTACTGTTGACAGGGGGACAGGATAGCCATCAATGGGTGTGAAGAAATTGAGTGCTTTGGAGAGGGTGGACTTTGAACCAATGAGCATGACTTCCGTTTTATTGCCGTTTAGTTTTAGAAAGTTAGTGGCCATCCAGATCTTGTTATCATGGAGGCGGCTGATGAGGGAGGTCGGGGACAGGGGGCGGTGGGCTTGGATGAGATGTATGGCCGAGTGTTGTCAGCGTAACAGTGGAAGTTGATGTGGTGGTGATGCATGATTCGACCAAGGGGGAGGAGATAGATGATGAATAGAAGTGGACCAAGCACTGCCCCCTTGGGGACACCCTGTGTAACTGCAGTCGACCTGGACTGATGAAGTTTAAGTTGGATTTACAAGTAGTTTTTTTGACAGTCATGTTTTCATTGTGCAGTTCCATTTCTTGTGCAACACTGGGCTGTGGGTTGTGTGTTGTGCAAAAGGGTGTTGGTGTACTTTCACGTTGGTTGAATGAGAATGTTTGGTGAAGCGGGGATGGTGATGCAGGCTTGACGCTGTGTTGCAACTGTGTGATGGTGTAATACATCTGGGGTTTTTGTTGGTTTAGGTGGCATTCCACTAGGTCAGTGTGCATGGTCCTCCAATGGTCCGCCGTCTTTTCGCGCCCCTGGCAGCCGCTCCTCGCGGCCTCACCTCTTCTCTGCCCTGGAATGACTTTCCACACTTGGTCAGGACCGTACAATCGCTGGCCATCTTCCACAAGAGACTGAAAACCCACCTCTTCAGACTACACTTCCACTGAATATATATATACGAATATATATATATTAATGCACTAACTTTTCTCTCCCTGTTTTATCGGTGTGGTGTGCATCTGCCCACAATGGCATCTGTGGTATTGTTGCTGTACTGACCTCTTGCTCTAGCTGTGATTATTCTTGCCATTTTAAATGTGCACTTGTATTAAGTCGCTCTGAATAAGGGCATCTGCTAAATGCCTAAAATATCAATGCAAAATGTCCTCCTGTTGGCTGAGGCCTCATCTTCAGTGGAGCATATATGCAGGCTCATGTCTCCAGCCAGATGTTCCCAGAGTCCCGGCTGGCTCTTTTGCTGCCCCTCCTACAGCACCCCTCGGGGCAGGGACCAGCTTTCGATCCGTTGCACCCTACTGGCAGAATTCCCTCTGTTCTAATTGTACATGCGGTAGATCAGTCGTCCCCCTTCCTTTGGCCAAACGGCAGCCAATCGTCTCTCATGGCCTCTGGGCTTATTTGGGTTCGCGCAGCGTGCCAGCTTACTGCGTGTAGTAACACGTCATTTCATTATTGAGCCGGGTTGTGTTCTTTCCCCTTCCATTCACCTCCTCCTGCTGGTCATGGATAGGGAGCCTTCTCTATTAATTGCACAGGATCACTTTTCTCCCCTCGCCTCCATCTCCTCTCTCCGCTGGCGTCCCCTGCACAATCTGTTCTATTGGGCAGGGTCAGTTTTCTCTTTTTCTCTCTTGGCCACCGGGCGAAATTGCTACAAGGTATCGCCTGTCTCTCCCCCCCACCGTCTCGCCCCCCTCAATCTTCCTCCCTTTCAGCTGTCAAGGCGACCTTCTCTAATTGGCGCGGCAAAGACGCATATTGCTGCCTAAACGCGCTCCAGTTACAAAGGTGTTGAGGCGAGTGAGCAACCAGGGAGACAGTGCCCTGACAGGAGCACAAAGAACACGGGTGTTTCATATCGCGTCTGAACCATGACATTCTTATCCAGATGCTGTTCAACTATTAATGAGAGCTGTGGGAGCCAGGGGAGGTTGCATGTAAACATGGCTGTGTGTGTGTGTGTGTGTGTGTGGAGGCGGGGGGTGGGAGATGTGTGGAACCTGTAAGAGTTGGGGATAGAAAGGAGAAGGGAGAAATTAAGAGGAGTTGATAACAGAGGCGGGACACCGCGATGTGGGAGAGGGAGGGACTGGGACGTTTGTGGTGAAAAGCAGAGAGGAGAGAGTGACACAGACAGACATTGACATTATCTATTAGAAACAAGAGACTGAAGATAACACAGAGAGGTGTGATAGGTGAGTATAACATATTTTCCTCTAACAAATACTCAACAAATTGACAAAATTCACAGTAATGCACATTGTAACGCGGCACACAAAGTGCAGTTTACAATCGCATGCGAATGTTACTGACACATATATTAGGGAGAACATTTGCATACAGTATCTAGGATTTAGTACAAGTGCATTTTAAAAATGTCATGGATTTATTAGTGTTTTGTGCCATTCTAGGGTTGGACTTGACTCAAATCTACCATTCTGGATCAAGACCCTGCCTAACGTAAAGGGTGTAATTATAAGTTTACCTGGACCTGACATTCTCTATCACTTATTCAAAAACGTTTATTTCCCACAATTCTGCATATTTCTCAAGCATTTCTGACTGTCTCTCCTTACTGTAGTCATTCGCTCTGTTCTACCATACCCCTCTCTCCCCCCTGGAGTGGAGAAATGGGCCGGCCCACTGTCCCACTGACTTGGCTGGAGGTGGATGTGGATTTGGGCTTTGCCCTCTTCTTCCTCTTCCTGCTCTGCTTTTTCCTGCTGGTGACAATAGTGCGCTGTGCATACATGGTCAGGGACCCGTACGGCTCCATCTCCACGTCCACCTACCAAGAGGAGCAGATCACCAACTGAGGAGTGACCCCCACCCTCCCACTCGGTCGCCATGGCTACGACGCTCATAAACCACCTCCCCCATTACAACAGGACAAGAGGAACTTGGGCACAGGATGGCACAGGAAATCCTGGGTATGTTGGTGTACAGCTCCGGATCAAATACACTTTGTTTACGTTACCAAAGGACCAAGGTGCTCGTGGCATCCGATGCACCTCTTATAAATGGTCTTCGGAGTTCGTCTTTGCGTCATACCATCACACTCATACCATAGGACAATGGAATCCAAGTCATATATTTTCTGATACTGTCCATTGGTTGTGATTTAATTTATCAACAGACTCCTGCGGTAAACCGCCGTTTTCATGGGAACCTTAAGTAAAGATGAGGACGGCCATGCGGACAGGACTTGATTTGCTTCAGTGATATCCAGTTGTTTAAACTGATCATTTGTAAAACTACAGGCTACAGGCCTATCCGCCAGTACTGGCCTTGGCACCCCCGATGGACACTCGCGGTAATGCAGCCGTTTAAATGATCCCTCATTTACTCGAGGGTTGCTTTTATTTTGGCAGTTACCTGCATGTTTGTCACCCTGGTTAAAGGCGTCTACTGGTACAATTGATAAGGGGTTATATAAGAAACGAATGCTGCCCCAGATAAAGCAAGTGTGTTTGGATCCCAGTAACATTAGGTGTGGTAGACACATTAAATCCATGTAGACTCAAGGAAAACCTAAAATGCCTGGAAATGAATGAGAGGAGTGGGACAGTTTTAGGTTTGGGGCTTGGGAGAGCAGTAGAAGGTTCAATACTGGAGAATGGAGATTAAACAGTTAAATAAAAACATTAGAATAAATAAACTGGTGTAGAATGTTTGTGGATTTCCCGTGCTGTTTCTTTATAGTTAGCTGTCGAGGGATAGTGGTGCATGGAGGATGAATATTGTTAAATTCATTTTTGAATTGCAAGCACCCTGTGACCAAATGTGACGTGGGAAAAACAGTGGTAGTCAAATCGCCATTGAGAATAGTTTATACAAACCAGAAAATGTAAACGGTCGCAATTTTTGGAAAAGGTTGAAAAACACAATTGAGAGAAAATGTAAATCTCAAGCTCGCCATGCAAAACCTTTTACAACAGTATCTGAAACACATTAGAAACTTTTTAGAATAGTGTTTTTAATTAGCTTTTTAACGTTACCTCTTCTCGTGCATGAGGAAATTGAGGAGGTTCTGTCTCTGCCTTCCTGAATAGGAGTCACGCACGAGGTCGACAGTACTTGATGTGGTCTCTAGTTTATTGAGTATACTATTCAACAGCCACAGCGTATTTCTGTCATATTGCAGTAATATAGTGCACAGTTACCTTACTAAACATTAATGGTATTTATTTGCGTAGCATACACGTTTATCTAGAAGAAGCTTTTACAAATTACTTAAGGATATTTACTGAAGAAATTACTTGTTCAAGGTTAAAATAACACTGTCCCACCTTGATTTAGGACCTGTAGCCTCTGAATTACACATGCAGTGGCTTAACCATTATACCACATTGCTGCCCATCAGTGTTCTCAATTAAACTGAAAGACGTGGTTCTATTTAGTTTGGCTTCGAAATAGCAAATAATTAAGCATAACCATGCATGGCTATGTTCCGTTTTATAAATAATTCCAGCAGTGGCCACAAACACTTATCATTAGTTTAACTTAGGCTAACCAGTCAAATATTTAAGATATTCGGAATTATAGTTGGTTGCATGTAAGTGCGTTTTATTATTTCACAGTTCCTTTCTGGTTTTTAATCTACATTAAAAGCTTTCCGTGTGGCTGTTCACAAAGAGTAGGAACTCTGGACAGCAGATACGTGCCAGTTTAAATGAATTTCATGAAATTGTGATACCAGCCCTTTCCACTAGGTGTCACTAAAGGCCTGTTGAAGGAATGTAATCAGGGAAACGAACCACAGCACATGGCTAAAGCCATACACAGCACAGTCGATTTAGCTGCACGATTTTCGGGGAATATTTCAAGTGACTCTTAAAAGAGCCTTTGGAATATAAATGAACGTGTCAGATGTTACAAATGTACAGTAAGCATATTGGCTACGTTGAAAGCACATATATAACCCACATTATAAATTAAATAGGAGAGCATTCACATTATGTATGGCTGGGTGGACTCGCAGTTTCATGCTGGATTTGACAACCTCATTAATAACAAGATCTCAATTTCTCGTAGTTACAAGGAATAAACTAAATAAAAATTCTATAAAATGTCTTATTTCTGGTGTGAAAAAGGTTTCATTCAAATGAACATTTTTGCACTTTTTAAAAGACAGTGGGTGGCTCTTAAAAGAGCCTTTGTTGACATAACTGTTTGGCCGCTCATTTCTTCTTGGGAGCCGCCTTCTTGGCCTTGGGAACGCTTCGTTTTTTGGCCGGTTTAGCTTTCTTAGGACTCTTGGCCTTCTTCGGTGCTGCGCGTTTTTTGGCCTTCTTAGGACTCTTTGCCTTTTTGGCAGCCGGCTTCTTGGCTTTCTTTGCTGGCTTCTTCTTGGCCACCTTTGCTTTAGGACGTTTCTTAGCCGCTGCCTTCTTTGGTTTTGCGGCTGCCGTCTTCTTGGCAGGCTTCTTCTCAGCCTTTTTGTTCATCTTGAAAGAGCCAGATGCTCCGGTGCCCTTGGTGTGGACCAGAGTGCCATTGGACACCAGGCCCTTGACTGCCACCTTGATGCGTGCCTTGTTTTTCTCCACATCGTAACCACCAGCCTTCAATGCCTTCTTCAGGGCGGCTAAAGACACTCCGCCCCTCTCCTTGGAGGCGGCTACGGCCTTTACGATCAGGTCTCGAACGGTGGGGCCGATTTTCTTGGGTTTAGTTGCCTTTTTCTTCTTGGGTGACTTAGCCGGGGATGCGGCTGGGCTGTGTTCTGCCATGTCTCGATTTTCCGCTTTTCCTCTCCAATTCAAGCTATGATCAGATTGATCTGTTTGAGCTGTGATTAAAGCAGGGTGTTGTTTTAAACACGATACGAGGACCGTGTAGACTCAATCGATCCTGCACAGGGTTTCTGGGGTCTTGATATTTCATTCCACTTGTGTTTTCTCCTCGGGTATAACGATCAAATAATCAACCATGGAATTGTTTTACTTGTTCAAAACTCACAGAATACGGAGCCATAAGCCCTCCCGATCCCAATAAACATGTTTATACTCAGGTATCTTGCAGTATTTTCTTTCGATTTGTTCAAACACTCGACATTCGGAGGTGGACCAAATAGCTTCACGCTTCGTTTCCCGCAATCGTTCCAATTTTCAAATTTTTAAAACATCAGATTGCCTTTAGCATTACTTGTTAACAATTGGCACAAGCCCAACGTAAAATAATACAACATGGTTCGTGTCCTTAAATGTCAGGCTTAGTTTTCAATTTGACCACACCAATGGGCAATAAAGCACAAAGCAATCCTTGCTTGAACGTCGAACTGAGATTAGATGTGACCACTCATTTCAAACTACAACACATTGGTTTACTATAATAAATAGTTCTTCGTCTTTGCCGAACTATTCTTTGAAATGTCCACTTATTTTCATAAAAACGTTAGTCAAAATGAAGCCGAAGAGACGGAATTACATTAGTAGCTAAGGCAACATTTCTATAACATCTGGTATCATTGGGCCTGATTTATTATCAGGAGGAGATTTATTCTCACTCAAGAGGAGCACATTGTGATTGAGTCTACCGTTATTGAAAGTAAATACATTACAACATGACTGCACGGAAGGAATTGTGTATGGTTTACACATCATTTGTAATATCGTGGCGATTAGTATTATGAAATGTGTATTTATATTGTATAAAATAGCTATATGACTTGTATAATATATATAATGATATAATGATGTAGTGACATTTAATAACACCATAGTTTAGACATGCCCCCGTGTACTAGCCATGCACAGTAAATAGTAAATAGCTACAGCATTGCAGCCTGTAGTTGGTGCCAGAACAGTCTTTGCAGTCTTGAAGGAAAGGTGCTTCCGAAAGGTTTTCAATTCTAATGAACATGATGGGTGTGAACAATGTAATGCATTATGTATAGAGGGCTGCTGGATGGCTCATCCACCATTAAGACACTGTTCTAGTGTGTGGATGAGCCCCACAGCGTGGTATCGAATCCAGGCCATGCCAGTGCCAAGCTGCTGGTTAAGGTTAGGAATAGAGTTAGCTGGTACTGTGCCGGTGTTTATGGGCAACTTCTCCCTTGAGCATCTGTGCAAGCTTAACTTGTGTGAAAAGAAGCGGCGGCTGATTTCACGGGTTTCGGAGGAGAGCGCATGCTACGCTTTCCCGAGTTGGTTGCAGCGCGCGCGATTTAGAATAGGATCGGGAATTCTAAATTGTGAGAAAAAGGGGAAAAAGCATACAAAGGATTATATATATGCAGCTAGGATTGTGTTGTACATAATACAACGTACGTTGCTATACATTATTATATTTCATTACCATCCTGGCAGAGTTCGTGTTTTTGTGTAGCCTATCTACATTTGTCGACATTAAAAACACATTAACATGATTCTACATGACATGTTAATTTATCAAAAATGTAACGTGCTATAATTTACAACACTAACGGATATCTTTAACGTTAGCTTTATTAATACAGCGAGAAGCCATCCATCCATCCATCCATCTTCTACCGCTTCTCCGTGTCGGGTCGCGGGGGCAGCGTCCTAAGCAGGGAGACCCAGACTTCCCTCTCCCCGGCCACTTCGTCCAGCTCTTCCGGGGGAATCCCGAGGCGTTCCGAGGCCAGCCGAGAGACATAGTCTCTCCAGCGTGTCCTGGGTCTTCCCCGGGGCCTCCTCCCGGTGGGACGTGCCCGGAACACCTCACCAGGGAGGCGTCCAGGAGGCATCCTAACCAGATGCCCGAGCCACCTCATCTGGCTCCTCTCGACGCGGAGGAGCAGCGGCTCTACTCTGAGCCCCTCCCGGATGACCGAGCTCCTCACCCTATCTCTAAGGGAGAGCCCAGACACCCTGCGGAGGAAACTCATTTCAGCCGCTTGTATTCGCGATCTCGTTCTTTCGGTCACTACCCACAACTCGTGACCATAGGTGAGGATAGGAACATAGATCGACCGGTAAATCGAGAGCTTTGCCTTTAGGCTCAGCTCCTTCTTTACCACGACAGACCGATGCAGCGTCTGCATCACTGCCGACGCCGCACCAATCCGCCTGTCGATCTCCCGCTCCATCCTTCCCTCACTCGTGAACAAGACCCCGAGGTATTTAAACTCCTCCACAGCGAGAAGCATTATAGCTAAATGTTGAAAAATGTTCTCAGGGCAGCTGCGCTGACAATCTAGACAGCTGATGTTTTTTTTTTTTTTTTTTTTACCTCGCTTCTGATGACCTCGTATTTTTACTTGAGTATACATGTTGCTGTGCAACGACAATGCTATTTTGGCTAAACAAACGTGGAAAAGTAGGGGAGCCCGGGGATGGTTGTCACACTTTTTACATCAAGATGATGGGGTATATGGGGTCGGTTGTCAAAATGGTAGAAATGTGTTCTTTTGTACAAGAAAATGAAGCAAATCAAGCCTATAATCCATTAAATGTGTTATATAAGATTAAATGAAATTCAAGCTACATTCTGAACCTATAATCTGACTCTGGGTGCAAATATTTTTTCTCCAACTTAATTTTAAACATTTCTGCCATAGAAATACAGAAATAAACAGATTTCGGATCCGAATATGACCTGAAAACCCCCTTCTAATAAACTTCACTCCCCCAAGAGTGAAATACATGAGAAAACCAACCCCAAAACCAATGTGCCCCGACCAGACTTTTTTGAGCAATGTATTCTCATACCCACATCTCTTAGCCTAGTGGCTCATATTTTACATTAAAATACAACTGTTCCCTGCCTCGAACCATTCTTTTAATAGGCGTAATTATCTCATTCTCTCATTTAATTTAATCATTATTTGTGGGCACCCCAATATAACAAAGACGTGTAACATAACAAACAAGATGCAATTTTGTATTTTTGCTATGAAAATGTCCAAACGGTCCTCACTTCATTGTGTTATGACCTTGTTCTCTAACAACAGAATTGATTCTCTTCGGCAGGGTGTTACATTTGTGTTGAAAACATTGCCCCGAAGCGTCCCAATACTACTGTCTCGTGTTTATCGGTGCCAAAAAACTATTAACGAACTAAGTTGCCCATATTTATGTACAAATTAAACATTGCATTACCACACAATAACTTAGATCAATATGATTTCACATTTCACGTTTGATATGAACCAACTTGTATTTGTGTGCTGCAGTACAAAGCTCAAAACAATGGAATTTATTTTTGATGGAACTAGTTATCTTGTTTAAAAATGCTTTTTGCCTAAATAACTAGAAAATATAATTACACGAAGCGAGGTATAAAAAAAAAAAACCCAAAAAAGCACGCATGCACTCTCGGTGAACTGTAGGGCAGATTGTCAGGACCGCGGTCCTGAGAACATTGTTAATGTGTTAATACAGCTAACGATAGAGGTCATGAGATATGCATCGCATGACATCTTTGTAGCTCAGTGTTATTAGTTCCTGTCCGTGACAGAATGGGCCAAGCTGCTAGTCAGCCATGGTAATGAGCTTCCTGGCAAGGGCACGGAGAAATTCACCTCATTTTAGCTAAGTTAAACAAAATAAGTTGTACATAGCTAACTAACAAGTAGTTTATGACCTGCATTTATTACACTACTTCACTGGCTAGCTATATGTGACCTATAGCTAGAAATAGAAACATTTAGCAAACGCAAATAAAAAGCATATTGCTGACAGTATTAGCCAGTTTGCTTCAATCTAGACCGCTTATTCCGATAGCGCAGTTATTCATCTCTGGGACCTGTAACGAAATCATAAACTACATGCAACAGCCACCCAGTTTCCTCATTAAAATTGTGATCAAATGGATTAATTTCTCTTCGAAGGTGTGGGTGGCTCTTAAAAGAGCCGTTGGGTTGATCAACTGGGGAGGTTTACTTGGAACTGGTGTACTTTGTGACAGCCTTGGTACCCTCGGATACGGCGTGTTTAGCCAGCTCTCCGGGTAGCAGAAGACGTACGGCGGTCTGAATCTCCCTGGATGTTATGGTTGAGTGCTTGTTGTAGTGGGCCAAGCGAGACGCCTCGCCGGCGATGCGCTCAAAGAGATCGCTAACAAAGCAATTCATGATTTTCATGGCCTTGGACGAGATGCCTGTGGTAGAGTGCACCTGCTTCAGCACCTTGTACACGTAGATGGAGTAGCTCTCCTTCCTTGCCCTTCTGCGCTTCTTGCCTCCTTTACTTGTCTTCTTGGCAAATGCTTTCTTGGGTCCTTTCTTGGGAGCGTCCTTGCCAACCATACTTCAATTTCAATGACAAACAAAACCGAAATGTAGCATCAACTACAGTAAGCTTGTATTCGTTGTGGCGCATATGCAGATTTTTGCTGAAAATAATACCCGCCAATTGAAGGACCGGGTTCTAATTGGATGTTGTAACACTGCGGGATTGTATTGAAATATTATTGGTTGAATTTCCCTGGGCGCACAGAAAGTAAATCCAAACCAAATGTCTTCAGAATAGAGAAATGTCACCTAGCGACTCATCAAACCTTTCTCGTATAGATCAATTATTTACTTCAATATTATAAATTGCAGCAAACTGATGCTGCAATGGAAATACACAATCAAATTAATATAAATTGGCTAACAAAATGATTATTTTGTAACGTTTGTTTTAATCGAAATTAATTGTTTTTTCAGCGTTATCATGCCTGAAAGACAAAAGCACAAATCCAACACAAATCAATACAATAACAGAAGCAGTAGCACACAGGTACATAAAACGTTATATTTCCAGCCCCTTTGAATGCACCACTCTCCACGTCAGGCCTGTTCGGTTCGACGATGGAGGAGGCGGCGCAGAGGTTTAAAAGGCGAGAGGAAGCGAGGCAGCATCTGGAGCGAGACATGCCCTCTCCCTCGAATGGCAGCGTCATCAGCCAGAAGAGTGCTCACCTCGGCAGCACGACGGAGCACATCGCGGAGTGGCCACAAGTTAACCCCTTCGGTGGCACCCCCATCACCCTCCATAACGAGCGTGACAGCTGCCCCGTTCCGGCGTCTGGCAAGACTATCGGCACGTCTGGCGTCGACGAACTGGTCTACCCCCAGCTGCTTCCAGACCCCGGCGCACATGACGGTGCGCGGGCGAGTGTTGTATCACAGGAAAGAATGTGTCTGGTGTTTTTTCCTATTAAAATAAACTGAACCCATACTTTTCTCACAGAAAAGGCTATTCCATACAACCCCCTACAGTGATACCAGTGACCGTTCGTGCTACAGCGCTATGCTTCCTGACGTTACATGCGCAGTAGCTATCGCTATCGTAATAGGCCGTTATTATTTCGCATGCCGCTCGCTTAGAAAGGAAAACATGTACATTCACTCAAATAGCTACCGATGTAGCCTTGCTTACTGTAACTCAGTTTTACCTGTATTTACTTTGCTATATATGTTCCCAATATTTACTTAAAGCTTAATGTGGGCTAGGCACACTCAATAAGACATTGTACCTGGCATGGGCTGCTCGTTAACACAAATCGATGGTTAAACGGTTAAAGCACGTGTGCCAAAATACGGACGTGTATTCCAACTCAAGTAGATATTTCACGCTCATCGAATAGAAATGAGAAGCTTTTCAAACGGAACGTGTTTGGCCCTTTCCAATAGCTATGGGGTTATTTTCCAAATGAGTAAACTGGGGTCTCAAATGCATCTAAAGACGATGCTGGTGTAGCGGATGGGCTCACGTGAGCACCCGCTGCAGAGTGACGTGGATAAGAGTGCGATTAGTTCCCGGAGTTAGGGACTTGAGTCTTTAGCTCGGCGAGCTTAATCGCTCTCTTCTCGCGTCGGAGATCCCTCGGTCCGAAATTCGCTGCGGGCAGAACCAACACCGTCACACTGGTGTACGTACGATCCTTTCAGTTCGATCCAGATATTTCCACAACACCACATCGATAGCGGTGACGGCCTTCCTGTTGATGTGCTCACCGTAGTTAATAGAATATTGAACGACATTCTCCAAAACCAGGTCTCCCTTGTGTATCTTTTATGGGCTGGGTCCTAATACTGATTACTTTTATCTTGGAATGCAAGGAAAGCTACGTTTAAAAGGAAAAAAAAAATATGCGCGTTATAAAAACTAAGTTTGACTGTCAGCTTGCAAGCTGCTCATATGTGTGACCTGTATTTATTGGAACATTTATCTTACTAGCTAGATATGCTGACAAAAGGAGGTAATTTAATCATTTCAGTCAACATTTAATTCTGAGGCAACGTTTTGAGACATGTCTAAACTCATGTAACACTGTGGTCGTTGTTCTCTGAAAATAAGATTTTGATTGAATGGATTTGCCTTTAGAAAATGTGGGTGGCTCTTAAAAGAACCGTTGGGTTGGTCAAATGCAGAAGGGGGTCTTTACCTGGAACTGGTATACTTTGTGACGGCCTTCGTACCCTCGGATACGGCGTGTTTAGCCAGCTCTCCGGGTAGCAGAAGGCGTACAGCGGTCTGAATCTCCCTAGATGTTATGGTTGAGTGCTTGTTGTAGTGGGCCAAGCGAGAGGCTTCGCCAGCGATGCGCTCAAAGAGATCGCTAACAAAGCAATTCATGATTTTCATGGCCTTGGATGAGATGCCGGTGTCAGGGTGCACCTGCTTCAGCACCTTGTACACGTAGATGGCGTAGCTCTCCTTCCTTGCCTTTCTGCGCTTCTTGCCTCCTTTACTTGCCTTCTTAGAGATGGCTTTCTTGGATCCTTTCTTGGCAGCGACCTTTGCAACCATAATTCAAACTCAATGATGAACGCCACAGAGTGACATTCCAAACGATAGGCCGTTATTAATTGTGGTTCATATGCAGATTTTTGCTACAAGAAACCCGCCGATCGACAACCTGGGCTCTCATTGGACACTGCTACTCCATCGGATTTTATTGAAATACTATTGGTTGAATTCACGCAGAATTACAGTGTTCGAAATACACCGAATTGGGCTACTTTGGAAATTAAGTCATGGGTGGCGGTTATTTGGGCTAGTTGTAAAATACACCGCGATAGCGAACAAATAGGATTTTTTCTTTGAAAATGCCATAGCATATTAACTTTATCAGCAGCACGAACATGCCTGGCAACCTCAAGCGAATGAACAGTTTCCAATGAGAAGTCCGTATTGAATTTTAGGTTGAAGAAGGTAAGGCCTAGTGTTGCAGTGGTGGATGATTTAGCTATCGCCCTGTATACATTTTAGACTAATCTGGAAAATAACGCTGAGAATGAGCTAACGGTACCTAAATTCTGTTGAATCATTCTGTAACACAGTAATATGAGTAATGGCAGTTAGTAGACAGTAATAGACGTATATAGCTATGAGCTCAGTGATTCGAGCTTAAGGCTGCTTAATATGTAGCTGATATATTAGTTTATTAGTTAAATAAATTACAACTATATAATGTGATAATACATTTGTTCATTGATATTTATTTGATTTTGTATGTGTTGTGTTAGTAAGAAGAAAGTATATTATTCATACGACAAAGATTTGATGATTCACGCGGTGAAATTCCTTGTATATTGATTGGATTTGTCTTTCTGCGCGCCAAGTGAAATTCAACCAATAGTATTTGAATACAATCCCGCGCGGTTTCAGGTTCCAGTCAAAACAAGCGGGTATCATTTCCAGAAACAATCTGCATACGTACCACAACAAATACAAGCGCACTTCAGATAATATTCTATATCGATCTGGTTGTTATTGAGATTGAAATATGGTATTTAAGGTCGCTCTCAAGAAAGTACCCAAGAAAGTCTTGGCTAAGAAGACAAAGAAAGGAGGCAAAAGGCGCAAGAGGTCAAGGAAAGACAGCTACGCCATCTACGTTTACAGGGTGTTGAAGCAGGTGCACCCCGACACCAGCATCTCGGCTAAATCCATGAAAATTATGAATTGCTTCGTTATCGACCTCTTTGAGCGCATCGCCGGCGAGTCCTCTCGCTTGGTCCACTACAACAAGCGCTCAACCATAACATCCAGGGAGATTCAGACCGCCGTACGCCTTGTGCTACCCGGAGAGCTGTCAAAACACGCTGTATCCGAGGGTACCAAGGCCGTCACAAAGTACACCAGTTCCAAGTAAAATTCCCCTTCAGCATTTAACTAACCCAACGGCTCTTTTCAGAGCCACATACACTTTCCAAGAGAAAGCAAATCCATTCAATCGAAATATTGAAAGGATAGCGCCATAGTGTCTCAACCATGAGTTTCTAGCCATTACCCCTAGAAACCTTTTAGGCTAGCTGGACGATGGGCTACCTTATCTAATGCTAACTTGAGCTTGCAAGCTGGCCTGACGTCATAGACCCTGTTAGTACTATGACTTCCGTATACAAAGGCTTATCAAATTGAATTAGGGTTGCCAACTGTCCCGTATTAGCCGGGACGTCCCGTTTTTGGGTCAAAATGGGGACGTCGCGTACGGGATCAGTCAGACATCAAAATAGAATTACATCATATTGTAAGGGTGTGAATAAGTTCAGTAGTAATGAATGCTAGTTTAGCCACATCGTAGGCTTGGTACCATTGTTATTGTTGTGTTCAGTCTCCCATGATGCCAGTTCCACATCACCCGTGTGTCATTACAGGGTATCTGCAGGTTTAGCCAAGTCAGATTTAAGGCTTTTTAATACTTTTTTTATGCCACTCAGAATGAAATTTAATACCAATTTCACGATAACAAAATGGCAAAAATCACGTGACACCAATTAGTTTAGGTTTAGGGACACATTTGTCCAAAGATGTTTATTAAAACATAAAGGGGTAACTGGATTGGATGAAACAAAGGGGTGACACAAACATAAATAACATAAATAGAAAATAATAAATTAAAACATCCAAATACATTCAGTGTCCGGCCTGCTGCCCCTGCAAAAAGATTAAGCGTAATGTGACCTCACTGGTCTTGGTGCCCCCACTGGCTGTGGTCTCTTCCCTGCTTCTATTCTTTATTGCAAAAATGAAACAGCAGCCTATTACGATTCAGATTTTCTTTTGCCTTATGGACCAATGCATAGGGACCACTGATGGGCCTAGCATTGAGACTGCCATATGTGTAGTCACTTGGGGGGGCATGTATCTCAGTTCTGTGGCCCTCTTCTCCAATTCTCTCAGATTGCTCCTGCTGCAATAGTTCCAGAAACTTAAAGTTCACATTTGGGCCGTCCATTGAGACTGACAGGAGCTTTCGCATGTCCATCTGCTCTGCACATTCCTGAAGATTAAATGAGAATAATATATGAAGCATATAACATCTTAATAATACACTGATCATATTTATAGCACTTTATGTACTGTCTTTTTACAAGCTTATAGTGCTCCAATATTTTAGCTAATGTTAGATAATTTCTCATTACTTACTTTGAAATGGTGCAGTAGATCTCGAGCTGTTCCATGCCCCATGAACTGCGAACCCAGGCATCTGGACCGAACTTGATCTTTGTCCCAGTAACGCACATGAAGGTCCAGTTGTTTTGTTTTCGTGGTTTTCGTGAGGCTCTCATCGAACATCAACACAAACGTGTCCTTGTTTACATCGGCGATTAGATTATTTCGGAGATAAACGGCCAATCCAAACCTTGCTATGTAGGCCGTTTTGTCTTTGCCGAATGTGAATGTTTTAGCGATTTCCGAGTCAGGAAACATAGCACGGAATATCTCTCCTACCCCGTCATTGCCATTGTAGGACTGGTGTTTCGTGACAGTGTTCAGAATCCACCGTACCTCAGCTTCAAGCGTCGGCGTGGAGCCGAATGTTGTCCGGACTTCTGTTCGTGCAGATGTTGTTGGTGTTGCCGTCCTATTTGAGATGGCGCAGCTGAAGCGGAGGCAGGGGCCGAACAGAAATGCGAAATACTAGTCGTTTGCAGGCGGGTTTTATCAACCGATTTATGGTTGGCGCTCTGCATGTGCGATTAAGAATACATAATGATGAGAACGGGCCGTTCGGCCCATCTTGGCTTATCATGTCCTAAACCGATTCGACTGCTGTCAACCCCATCGTCCCGAGTTTAAAATCTTTTTTGCAGAGTTTGCAGCGGGCCTCATGATGGTCTTTGACTGGGACCAACCATGGCGCAAACACTGGGTTATCGAGCCAGTTCTCATTAAATTTGCACTTTCCCATAACGAGTGCAAATGCTTAAATTAAGTTAGCCAACTTAGCTTGTTGAACTTGAATATTGTGCTCTCGAGAGTCGACTCCGTTGCTGAAATAGTTCCCCGCAAACATAAGGACCTCTGTTGGTTCCGCTCATTCCGGTCTGCGTGACGCTACAAAACGGCAAATAAAAATCTCCGACTTTATCTCCCGTTACCCGTTTCCCCCCCATATTTCACAATGAAACATAAAATGACAAATCCGATTTTTTTATCTTTCCTGTCTATGGCATTTTTAAGACCTCTGAAAGATGGATTTAAGACATTTTAAGACCAATTAAGGCCTTTATTGTTGATAAACAAATTTAATACTTTTTAAGGATCCGCGGACACCCTGCATTAAGTGGATTGTAACCTTGACTGTGTTTGTACGTCTAAGAAGCGACTTGGTTGAAGTTCTTGGTTGTGCGTCTATTAGCTTTGTTGTAGCGCGACATGGAAAAGCAAACTTTCCTTTCTTTCAGCAGGCAACGTTACAGTATGTGTTGATTTACATCCATACAACACCATACCTGCTTCACCCCCAGTGCACTGCCTTCTGTCCTGTATTTGGATGATAGAAAGTTGGCAACCCTAAATGGAATATAGATTAGCTCAGAAGTATCTAGGACCTTGCCAAGTTTTACAGGGTATCACGGTTCTTTTCAATATCAAAAATATGAATGACATTCAAAGTCTAAATGGGAAACTTTTAATACTCTTAACCTCCCATACTTCCTAGGAACTGTAACACTGATAATGTTGTCAGTAGTAATCGTGGGGATAATTTGTTGTTGTCTTTTACTAAACAATTCCATTTCACCAGTCTGCAGAGGGAGCCACCTTACTGTGATTAACCATGCCATGCTGCTCATCAGAGTTCTGGGAACTGAAAGGATGCTGACTGCACACACACACACACACACACACACACACACACACACACACACACACACACTTCAAGTTACATGGTGAATAAAAATGAAAAGAATGAAACAATTCAGCAAAACTGGACCAGTACAGAATCAGATAATGATTGATAGAATCAATAGAAACATTATGGACATACGGCCAACCAATCAATTAAGAATCACAATTACATACACATGAGAGGCAAGCACACTTGCAATCTGAAAACGCATGGTTGTGCATTAACACATAGCAAGTTAAGACATTCAAATGCATGAATGCACCACATTTAGGGTACAGATGAAGTATCCAGAAGTAACCAAGGCTTCAGTATTCTGTAAACATAAATAAGTAAATAAATTAAAAAAGTTAGACAGAGGAAGAATAATATGTATAGCAATATTCAACAATAAATCATATTTAATGAAAAAAATAAAGTACTAACCTCTCTCCCTGTGTTATAGGTACGGTGTGCAGCTGTCTACGGTAATGTCTGTTGTATTGTTACTATACTGAGCTCCCCCAGATATAAATAAGATAAATTGTGATTGGCTCCCCTGATATAAATAAGATAAATTGTGATTGGCTCATTTGATGGCTCAAATTATGAAAGACCAGAGGGAATTTTGTATGCGCAAAACAGCAGGCTTTACCAAATGTTGTGACGTGATGATCCCCATGCGGTCAGTTCTGTAACGGGACATTTTTGAGGTACAGGGATGTTCTGGTTGCAGGGAAGGTGCTATACACTTTGTGTAGACCAGGGGTGGCCAACACTGGTCCCGGGGAGCCACAGGGTACAATGGTTTTTGTTTTAACCTTGAAGTCAGTAACCCCAGACCAGTTGTTGATATGTCAAAGTTGTTGATTAATGTCAAATGTTGTTGATTAATTCCTAATATGGTGACTACCTAGATTAAAAATTGTTTTGAAAATGTACAAGGCAGACTTTATTTACTTTGAGAATGTTGACCGACAATGTTGCGAGTCTCTGAAGGGTAGACTGAACAGTTGAATATATATATATATATATATATATATCAGATATTAATCTGTTCTATTAAAAATATCTGTGGAAGATGTACACATTAGCTAATGATTCACACTAATTCAGAGACAGGATTGAAAACTGGTAGCTTGTAAAACAGTGATTCTCTGTGACTATCCTATATAGAGCTTAACATAGACAGTGATCAAGGTACATATAAAGGTACATTATGGTTTGTCTAATATATTCACACATATACTGTATATATATATATATATATATATCCTTCAAATGTACTCCTTGTGTAATATGGTATTGTCATGTTTTCACAACATATTTATATTGTATAGATTGAGTGTAATGGAATCTCTCCGCTGATTAATTGGGACCTGCAGATCTTTTCTAATACCCTTCCAAATCGCAAATGTTTTGAATGTAACAGTCCTATTGTTGGAAAAAGCGACTATTATTTTTGGATGTAAAGGTGAGTAAGATCATCCAGGTAATGTTTTGATTTTGGGCACCTTCACTACACTTACATTCCATGGACCCTTCATAAATCACTGCTCTCTCAATCCTGTTTAAATGATGACACTGGCACAGGGATAGAAGAGGGAACAGTCTAAGCTGATGCCTATCGCCACATCACTGGAGTTAGAGGTCCATCGTCAATCCCGTCACAAACTCGTGCTTTCTTCACGTCCGGTTTTCCAGTCATGTGCAAAGGAAGCTAGGCCTCCTTTCCATGAAGTGCGTATTTTAATTTAGATCAAGATGTTTGACTGTGGTGGCATGGTGGTGCAGTGGATAGCACTGTCGCCTCACAGCAAGAAGGTCTCGGGTTCGAATCCAGGCCGGGGGCCTTTCTGTGTGGAGTTTGCATGTTCTCCCCGTGTCCGCGTGGGTTTCCTCCGGGTACTCCAGTTTCCTCCCACAGTCCAAAGACATGCACGTTAGCCTAATTGGAGAGTCTAAATTGCCCGTAGGTATGAGTGTGTGAGTGAATGGTGTGTGTGCCCTGCGATGGTTTATTCCTGCCTCTCGCCCTATGGCCCTATGCATGCTGGGATAGGCTCCAGCCCCCCCGCGACCCTGACCAGGAATAAGTGGCTTAGACAATGAGATGAGAGATGAGATGTCTCTAGCCTATATCCCAACCACCAGGGTGTCTACTCCATTGGAACAAAGCATGATTCGCCAGAGGTTTTCTATTGGGAATGTTCCAGAAACAGTGGCACATTTAAATGTTTGGCTTAAAAAATTGACAAAATGACAAATTACATTTCCCATATATCTTCATATTTAGTTTCTGTGTGTTAGTCTTCATGGTTGGCATGATTGCCGTTGTGAATTTATCTGAAATAATTTCACAAATCGTTTGATCTTGTCCTTCTAAAGGATGGCACATTTCTGCTCCAGTTCGCCTCGTTTCTGAAAAGGGACACGTGCGCACAATCAGATCCGCTGCAATGACATCACACGGGCGCATTAAGCTTCACGTTTAAACCATCACACCGAACAAGCATCGGTTCTCTTGCTTAATCGGCATGTCTATATTGCCTTACCCAGTATGTCCGTAGAGGTGGCAAACGAAAAGGGCATTTTTTTCGCCGGCGCTGGTGGTCCCCTTGCGGTGCTTCCCGTAACCTTTCATCGCAGAGCTCGGTATTTTCGGAGTCTTCCATTCTCAGAGAATCATCAGGGAAATATTCACACTTGGTATCACATTCACTCTCCAGCGTACCGTTCCCCTGTCAAGGAGAGACATAAGGTGTAAGGTTAGGACTTGCAAGTGACATGACTAAATTGAGTCTCCTGTATTACAATTGGAATACCAGTTGTTTAACGTACTTGCTCCATGCAGACTACATTTTGCTCTGGTGCCATTGCTTGGTCTGATTGGAAAGCTCGAGACCTCGTACTTCTTCTCCCGTACAGTAGGGGTCGGTTGCCCCCTGGTGGGACTAACTGGAAAGTTTCTTCCTGCAGCTTGGTTCTGTTGGAGCGCTTGTTCAATAATGCGTCAGCGGTTTTCAAAATCTCCCGCAACTCCCTCCGTTGAATGGCACATTTCTGTGCCAATGAAGCTTGTTTCTGAAAGGGACACGGGCGTAATATTACATCTGTAGTGGTACCACCGTATGTCGCGTATTAATAAGAGCATCAGACTAGCCTACACAACTCAAAATGTATACTATTCACTCCTTCAACCCTGTATTTTCCCCAAATATTTCAATTAATATTTGAATTCTTTGTTAAACAAGATGAGTAATAATAATTGTATGGAAAACAAACGTTGGAAACTTGCAACTAAGTTTATTTCGAACAACCCACGTTAGGATACCTTTCTGTCTTTCTCCTTTTGCATCTCCCTCAGGTACTTCTTCTTGTTCTGCTCATGCCTGAATTCCTTCTCATACATCATTAGCCGCAAGCGATCATCAGTGTTCCAGGTCAGCATGTACTGGACAAGTACAATAAAGGAATATTTAATGCATATGAAAAATAAACATGTGTACAGGGTATGAAAGTGGTGGGTATCAAACAAAACGTTCTCTTTGCACTTTTGGGACATTTCATATCTGTTATATTTGGCAATGGGCAGTTAATTAACACGCCTTTATGCATTAATTGGCTTATTGAAAACAAGTTTTGACTTAGAAGTTCTCACCATCTCTGTGTACAAATCTTCATCATTCTGTCTGCTGTCATTGTCTTCCTCTTTTGGTCTCTGTCTATTTTTCTGCCTGTACAACAAAGACAGTTGGCATTTATTATTTCTGCATTAACATTAGAAGAATTTCACTCAGCAGAAAAATTATTTTGTTGTGATTTTATTTCTAAAATATTAATAAAGGAGAGTAAAATAGCTAAGGGGCCGTATGTACAAAGATTCTAAGAGAAGGAGTGCTGATCTAGGATCAGGTTAACCCTGTCCATATCCTAACCATATCCATTATGAGTTAAAAGGCTAAATTGATCCTAGATCAGCACTCCTACTCTTTGTACATATGGCCCCAGGCCTCCTTTAGTTCTGCTTCGGGTTTGTAGATATTACTAGATTTGTTTGCATTGGTGCAGTGATGATGTTGGTCCTTACCGAGCCGATTCAGTTTGCAGCAGCTGTCGGCGGTTTTCCGCACCTTCCTCCAGCAAAGCCTCTGTTACATCAGCCAAGCTCACATTCCAGGGAATCAAGCCTTTCTCCTGAAACTCAAAAAATTTCTTCATCTTGTCCCTCTGTAACACAACCAGAAGCATATTGTGTTATTTCAAATATTGGTTCAGATTTTCCATTGTCTAGTGAAGTGATAATGTAGACTACAAGGAAAAATATTAGCCGAGCACATTCATTGATGTGCGTGACCTATCAAAAAGAGGCAATGGGGTCCCCCAACCTGTGCGTCATCGTATGTTCGGTCTGCAACCAGCTTGAGACTTTTCAAGTAGTCCTCATAAATGTTATACTCCTTCAAAGAGCATATCACCTGAGGGGGGGGGGTTAAAACAATGATGACACTGCAATATGACACAAAAAAACAACTCAATAACAAATCATGAATCCCACCAGATCAGTTTTCACACAACCTAACTAATTTTCCTTTCCTCAAAATGGAAGAGTCCACCATCTTCTCAATTATACACAGCTTCAGCCTACATATAGGGGCATTTAATTTTTTTAATGGGGCAATGTAAAGATCCTCGGAGGAATGCTTCAAGATAGCTAGTGTTTGTTATATTCACCTCCAGGGGTCTACTCTCGACCACCATATCCCTAGAGCAGGGGTCGGCAACCTGCGGCTCCAGAGCCGCATGCGGCTCTTTCACCCTTATGCTGCGGCTCCGCGTGGCTTGGGAAAATAAATTATAAGTATCCAATTGAAGTGTATTTTATTTGTAGTTCAAAATTTCCTCGCGCACGAAAATCCGAGGGGCGCAAGAAGGGGCGACAAGAATTTTTCGCGTAGCACCCCCGTCGACATAAAATCCGACAAGTATTTTTTCGCATTAGCACCCCCGTCGAGTGTTTAAAATCCGTGGAAACCGGGCAAATGGCTATTTTGTCGCATTGCACCCCCCCAGGCCTAGACGCCACTGGCGGCTCCCAGTGTTTACTTTTCCGTGGAAACCGGTGATTTCCAAATGGCTCTTTTGAGTGTTACAGGTTGCCGCATTGGTTACAACAAAAACCCCCTGCCCTAGGCCTAGAGCATCTGCAAAGGGAAGTTACAGTTTATGAGATTTGTTTCCTACAATCTGATTGGTTCTAGCAAGCGTTATGTTATAGGGTCAAATGGTTGAGTTGGCTTGAATCGCCTCTTCCAATTGGAGCCCCACCAACACAAGATCACGATTCGTCAGAAAAAGTAACTGATCATTGTTTTTATTAGCAAAGCTCATCCCCGGAAGTGGAGCGGACTTATCAGAGTTTCAACCTAGTCAAGCTCATAGTTCCATATAATTATGAGCTTGACAAGTGATGCTTGGGATCTAGGAATGTGAGAATAAAGTGGCCTTCCTTTTAGACAGCCTTGTCTAAAGAAATAGACGAGACACTAAGACATAGGCAACATAGTTCAACCCTTCTTCTAGTGGGTTATGATCGAGCTACAGGTCAATATGAAATAACTTTTAGAACACAATAATCCTGTATGACTCATTAAATCTTACCTCATTGTCTTCTGTAATATGTTTTGCTTTTCTTAGGGTGGTGTGCATGTCCCTCCGGTAATGGTAACTACGGAGGTGCGGGTCATGTAAGCTGTTGTAGCTAGGCTTCATTATATGCATGCTTGGGCCCATGTTGACGAAGTCAGTGGTTGGCTGGTAAAGCTGAGGGAAGGTACATTGAATCCCATTGCTCAAGCGCCATAGAGTTCCAGTTAAACCTGTGAATTACGTGTAATTTCCTTCATTTCGGGTGCTTACCTTACACCCCAGTTTGCCCCTGGAGACCGTCAGCTGGACCCCACGCGGTACATGAAGCTTTTCTGATGGAGCAAGCCTCCTGATTAACTGAAGCGGCTCGGAACACCCGTCCTGCAACACGTTTATGGGATTGAATCGTTCCATATCGTAGTACGTCGAGGTTCGTCGAGGTGAATAGCAACATCAGCATCTTGCAATTTATTTATTGATATGACATATTTTACGTCACTGTGGTTTTAGTGTTTGATCCATTATGACGCTGTAAACGGACTAAATTCTTATCATTTGGCCAAAGAAAGAGAAAATAGAAGTCGAGAACAATAACGGGTACAGTATTTTGCCTTGATTTTAATTAAAACTTAAAAATGTAAGTAATTTTAATTACTTGTCTTGAAGCTCTATGCTGTACGCCAGAACCTATCATCGAGTTCGAGTCCTACCAATAATTGCATCCTGCATAATTCCTTTCATGTTTTCGAAAATGGAACAAATTAATGTGAAATGTAACAACAAAGGCAATTCGAAATACATACTACTGTACACGAAGTAAAAGTAAGCCCAACGTTTTTAAAACGTTTTTTTGGTTTGTACGGGTAGGCCTATTTGCTCATTTAATATTTACAACATTATTCATGAAAACATTTAAGTAGTAAGTGGTTCCGCTTTGTTTAAGGCCATTTGTGGTTTTTAAAACCACAAATTTAGTTTTAGGAAACAACAGACAGTGGTGTAGTAGAATAAGGTGCTGAAAAAAGACAAGTACAAACATAAAAAGAGAGCAGTCTGGGGGAGTGGGCAGAAGGCTTAGCACACAACCAGTGCAGATAAACAGCACAAATGTGCGCGCTCCACGTTAGACCTAGAGTTCACATGTTTACAATTTGAGATGCATACATCACCCAACTGCCCCTCTCATAAATGAGTATGAATAAATTGCGAAGATGATCTGAAGAATACACAGATTGTGACAGGGGTATTTCGAATCACTTGCCATGCGATTGCAATTGTACTGTTAATAGTTAATTTGTTAAAGGTAATGGAAAGAATGAATGAAACAGTATTCTGGTTTCTCTCTTCAATGACACACTGCTTTGCAGACAGTCACACTTTACATGGTTGGTATATCAAACTTTTATGTTCTCCACTGATCAGAGACATTTTAATCATACTAATGAAATTAATTAATTAATCGACAAAATATGTTTGTTTACGAAATGGAAAAAATGAGTTGCAGTTCGCTTTTGGAATCTTTGGATTTCAGCTGTCACATTTAGCAGAATAACAAGGATGTAAGAACATGTTAAACTAGCTTTGATGAGTTCAATGGTGAAAATGATTAGCCAGAGGTAACCAATTAACTACTTTTGAGTTTTTAATATTGTTTACGAAATACCATATAATAGTATTAATAACTGGTACGGTCGAGCTCCTATGACTAGTGGGTTGTTTACAGGACGTCTCGGGTACGCGCATTGTTCGAGGAGGAGGGAGGGAAACGGGTAGATTCGACCTTATAAAGCAAGAAAGATTTCGACGAGGGAGTGAGACGCAAACACGGATTTCCTTTGGGATAAACGAACGGGCCTCGCTGCTAAAACGGTAAAAAAAAAAAGCCCCAAAACGCCAATACGTAACCCATATTCGTCTCTTATATACAGTAGCCGGGTGATTAGCTGGCTATTTATTTAACTAGGTGAGGGATAGTAAGATGGCGGCTGTTGGAGTTTAGCTGGAAAAGCTATTGCGCAGTGGCAGTATGGCGCTAGTCCACTAAAATGGTGGGATATGAATATTAGAACATTAACTGTTTTTCGGTACTTAACTAGTTCGGTATGATTTAAATGTAAGAGGGATTACATGCAGTCAAAACATTTTTTACCCAGAGATACAGTTGTGTTTTAGATCAATTGCTAGCTAGCTACGTCGGGGTGTGTTTCCGTCCAGTAGCAGGGCAGCCGCTAGCTAGCATAGTGCGTAAGGCAAGTTTAACTCACAAGCAAGCACACTCAGCAATCGGAACATTAAACGTCAGATACCATCTAGCCAAGAGTAAGCGAATTGTACGCATTATCTGGTATATATTATATTTAATCACGCTGGGTAAACGACTGTTCAGATAAATTCAGATAAAACCAGTTAACGTAAGCCAGCTACAAATCGACAAGCAAGAATGTAAGTTAGCTGGTTAGTTGTCTTGTAGTGTGATGTTGGAGGTGAAATGTTTGCTAACTAGGTAGCTAGAAATAGCAAAAGTCGAAGATTTTGTCAACAAAATCATGCCATTTCGCATTTGACAGCTATCTAACTAAAACTAGATTTGATAGAAGAGTTGTAACGTTAGTTGAAGTTAGGTTTCTTGCTGGCTTACGAGTTTACATTAACAAATAAAGTAAAGTAAGTTCATATACGTAGATGGCTAACGTTGGTAGCAAGTTAGGTACCTGATAAGGGTAGTCAGCTATAGGTTCTGTGTTTGCTGGCACCGATAGTTGAGCTGCACCTTGACGTTACCTTGTCACATTAAGGGTAACATTACTACTTCTAACGTTACTCCATTTCAGCACCACGCAAATTAATATTGACCTATATCACTGTCCAGATGAATAAGCGCCCACATAATAAGCATATGATGAGTGGGGCAGATGTCAACTTCTTACTTCAGCTCTATTCAAAATAAAGTTGAAGTGACAACTAACATATAAGCACAAACTACACATTCAAACATTTGTCATGACATTTGACCAGATGACATCAACTGCTTATGTTTTTTCAACTCTTTTCAAGCCCAGTAGTTCCAGCAACTTGCTTATCCAGTACCTCAGAATGCCCAGTGACCTCCCCCACCTTCTACTGTTTACTTTGTTTAACCGGACTGCTTCAGTGACAGATGGCCATTCTTAAATACCAAGTGTGTTTCTATTAGTTGTGACGGTTCCATTAAGCCGAGAACATTCACAAGGCTGATAGTGAATTTACAATACTTGTTTACTGGCCTTAATAATTTATGTGCCACAAAGTTCTACGGGTGTCCTGTTACACTTGATGGGACTGACCACTTGGTGAGGGCTTCAATGGGTCATACATTTACAGTGATGCCCCTGGCTTGGGTTGGCTTTAAAGTAGTGGATTATGGTTAGTATTGATCATGCTAATTAGCTGTCATGGCCTGGATGGTACGGTCCCAACAGTTTCTGAAATGGGCTGGATGTTCCCACCACCTTCAGATGCTTAACGCTATACAAAGAAACAAAGTTTAGTGCACCACTCAGAAAATGTAAATAATAAAAAAGGCTATATTGCTTTAATTAAATATGGGTAGCAAAGTTGTGTTTCTTAAAAAAAAAAAAAAAAAGCTGGTCTTCCAGCTGGGAATTCAACCAGATGTAGTCTTTGTGTGGAGTTTTGATGAATTGCATTGTATTTTATTTTAAGTTGGTTGAGGTGTGTGCTCGTTATAATAATAAAATAATATATGCCATTTAGCAGATGCTTTTATCCAAAGTGACTGAATGCATACAGTTTTCAGTATATGTGGCCCCAATAGGAATCGAACCCACAACCTAAGCATTGTCAGCGCCATGCTCACAGCCAGTTATAATTCATAATTCAATTTTTTCCACAATTACAAATGGACAGCAACAATCATCTGTACATACTGTATTTTAAAAGGAAAACTATTTACAGAAGGTTTGTGTGTGCCCATTTTTGTAACATTGACACTAGCCACGTTTTGCTCTTTGACCTGCGTGCACAGGATTGAAAAAATATGTATCTGCAGTAAAAAATGATGCATTTCTCCTCTTTCACTTACTTTGCTGTGTCATGGATATATTTGTTTGTTCCTTGTAAGAAGTCGTATTGTCTGCAGCCTTCTACTAAATACACTGCAGGCAGAGAATACTTGCAATTAGGCTGCCGCGATTGAACATGGGCTTTTGAATAATTGATCGTAAACTTAATTATTTGAATAATGCATTCGTTATCATTAGCAGGCATTTTCCATAGTATATCCATTTACTGGTGGATACTGATAGTGCATTCAGACAGACTTAAACCACCCGCAGCAACTAATGTTAATTGAATTTGAATTATTTGATAGCACAAATTTGCAATAGCCTTTATGTATTTTATTGCAGCATGCGATAGCTAATAGCTGTACAAAGTTCATTCAAGCAGTTTATTCAAATTCACTTTAAGACGTCAGCTTTCCCAATTAGATAGCTTCGTATAGGCTTTCCATTTTAATATAAAATAGCAAATTGGAAAAAACTTGGAAAAATTCAGTCAGTCAGTCATTCAACATTCATATGAAGGTTCTGCATGTGTGTTAGTTCGGTACGTTTTCGGTACAGTGGGGGGGAAAAGAAATGTAAAACATAAAATTGCTTTTCATTTATTATGAACTTTGTAAACAGTGCAGTGATGAAAGAGTTCTGCGGATACATGGATTTCCGCTTTTCCCCGATCAGAAAGCATCAACCACGAGATTTGTAGAGATCTGATGTTTTTTTTTTGTGTGGGGGGGTCTTGATGACCCAAGGTAAGCCTCATTGGTTTTCATTTGTTGTCAATCGCCACAATTAATGATAAGCCAATCAGGTTGACAGCAGTACAAGTGTAGTCACTGTCAGTCACTGTCACTGTAAGTCATGGGTATGCTAGCTAACTAAAGCCTCTAGAAACGGTGAAATGACCGTGAAGGAAGAATGGCAGAAGTGATTGAGAAAAACAATACTTTGAGGTTAAAAGAAATTGAAAGCGGAGTAAAAAACAGATTCCGTTGGGACTGGCTGGACAAAAACGATCTGTTTCAGTCAATGGGAACACCACCGAAGTGACAGTGGGTGAATGAATAATAAGAAAGTTCATATTCCTGGCAAAATACTCTGCATGTATTGTTCAGATACTGTCCGTTATGGCTCACAGATCACATCCGTAGCAAAAAACACAATGACAACATTGAAATTTGCCGTACGAAACAAAGTACCACGTGTAGCCTACCAACAATGCTGTTAACAATAGAGACTGCTGAACACATATTTCACATGGTTTGGCATGGCTAAATCCAAATAGAAAAGTTCTTGTGTTGTCTTTGCCAACACTTGCAAGTTTTCCAAAGATTAATTTAAAGTTTGGCTAGAGTGATGGTTGCATAAAGACAAACACAGTGATTTATTATGTTGTCTTACCTTATTTAAATTTTTCTAGTACACCTTGGTACAACTTATCCTTACCAAGAAGTGTTACCACAGCTTTAAGCCACTACCTGCCACTGTTTCATTTTCAGCTGATAGATTCAGTGTCCTACTTCCCACCGGCACTCCATTTAAGCAATTTTCCCCACGCTTGCCCTGACTCAACATGGGGCATATATATATATTGCATTTATATATGCCATTAATTAAAGCATAGCATAATTAAATAAGCAGTGTAATGGCACACAAAATAGCCCTATTTATTAAAGTAAGTCAATAAAGTAAGACTTATTAAAATAAATAAGGGAAGACTTTAATTTGATAAAAACTATTTTTTATAGATTTAATAATTTATTAATTATGGTCTGTAAAACCCCACTGTAAACACCGCCAACACGTCATTTAAATATTCCGCTTATTTCAGTCTGACCACTTTCATCACTGACAGTGGCTAATTGGCCATAATTAAGGTACAAGTTAAGGCACACTCAATGGCCACTTTATTAGGTACACCTGTACACCTACTCGTTAATGCAGTTATCTAATCAGCCAATCATGTGGCAGCAACTCAATGCATAAAAGCATGACATGGTCAAGAGTTTCAGTTGTTGTTCAGACCAAAAATCTGAATGGGGAAGAAATCTAAGTGACTTTGACCGTGGAATGATTGTGGAATGATTGTTGGTGCCAGACGGGGTGGTGTGAGTATCTCAGAAACAGAGAATCTCATGAGATTTTCACATACAACAGTCTAGAGTTTACAGAGAATGGTGCCAAAATCCAGTGAGCGGCAGTTCTGTGGGCGAAAACGCCAACATTAATGAGAGAGGTCAGAGGAGAATGGCCAGACTGGTTCAAGCTGACAGGAAGGCGACAGTAACTCAAATAAGCATGCGTTACAACAGTGGTATGCAGAAGAGCATCTCTGAATGTCAAACAACACGTTGAACTGAAATAAAGTGGCCACTGAGTGCATCTTCCTTTCTTAAATAAATAAAAAAATTCAATACTTCTGCAACAGCACATGGAAAAGTTCTGCACGTGCGTTAGTGGTTAAAGCAAGATTGCATTTGTTCTGTTCACATCGCGTACTGAAGCGAAAGTCCTGTACCAAATGGTTTGGTACGAATATGTGTACCGTTACACCCCTATTGGCCAGTAATAAAAATGGGAACCAGCATGCAGCACCAATTTCCAGAAACACTTTTACCAAGGCAAGCGATTCCAAATGACTCTCTGTGTAGATACTTGTGTTCTCTTGTGTCAGAGGATAAAGGGACAAGATCAATCTCCGGTAAATGGAAGTGATGGAGGAAAAACACAAATGTCTGTATTTTTCAAATATCTTTTTCTCTTTCTCTTTTCTCTATTTTGTTCTTTCTCCTTTTCTTTCTCTTTCTCTTTCTCTTTCTCTTTCTCTTTCTCTTTCTCTTTCTCTCCTTCCCAGATGCCTCACTCAAGGCGGTACCTGTCTTCGGAGCGGGCGAGTCGAGGCAGCTACCAGGACCAGTACCGCGCACGCAGGCTCCACCACCGCCGGTCGCCCTCCATGAGCTCGAGCGGCGAGCGGGAGAGGGACCGGGAGGGGGGGCGGCCCCCGGCAGGACTGCAGCTACCTGCGCTCCAGGAGGTCAGCATGCACCAGTGCTAGCATGTTAGCACACCTGCGCGGCTATACTGTGTGCGCATTAGCACAAATACACGGCTCTACGTGTGTGCGTGAAAGCTCTTTGTCTTGCATTCCAATGCATTAAACTGCACACTCTGTAGTTTTCCTTCTTGCCCCACACCAGTGCAGATTTTGCTGTGCGTCACATGACATGCAATAATAATGAGGAACCAACTGACCGCTGTTCCTGACAGTTACATGAACCTCCAGCCTAAACTCCTGCTTTCCGTCTCTCTCCCCCCACAGCTACGACAACCGCTCTGCAGACCGCAGGCCTTACGACCGGCACCACTGCGAGGGCTACCGGCGCCTGGACTACAGCCGCGAGCGCGAGAGGGAGCGCGGGGCAGCCGAGGGGTACTACACGCACGCCGACTTGCCCCCCCGCCCCTACGACTACCGGCAGGGCCGGGAGCGAGAGGACTCCTACGAGCGGAAGGGCAGCAGGCGTAAGCACAAACGAAGGAGGCGTAAAACCAGGTCCTATAACCCGTCCTCTTCGGTGAGTTCTGCCTATCCCCAAGCTTCTCTCTTACTGCTCCCTATTCCTCCTCTCTGATTCTTCTCTCTTGCTCTGTCTTCCTGTTTCTCCTTCCACACTGAAGTCTCTTTCTCTCTCTCTCCTTCTTTCTCTCTCCTTCCCTAACATTCTCTTGCCCACAGCTCCTGTATTTGGTAAGTAGTCAAATTTATTTTTGTTTTGTCTCACTGTGATGATATTATTTTTTGTAAAAAAATGAGATGGTGTGTCTGAGGCAAATAGGCAGTTTTATGATTCTGTTTTTTTTTTTTTGGCTTTAACTTGGATTCACATGTGTAGGATTGGTACATATTCACCCAAACATATTCCAATTGGTCAGTAGCATCTCAGTAAAACTACTCTTAATTGGTCGTCTTCCAAGATAGACTCGAGTGCTAAGTGTGCATGCGGGTCAAAGAGGTGTGCACGTGTGGCTGTGAATTGGCCCGAGATTCTGATCTCCTGTCCGAGAGCGAGAGAGAGAAATAGGGTCCAGCCACACTAACACACCTCTGATATGTGTGCGATGGAGCGACTCCCATGGTCCCTCTGTCCGCAGTGAAAGGGAGGGAGAATTGGGGTGGGGGTAAAATCGCACCATTACCTACCTCTGGGGGGGGGAAAGAAAAAAAAAAAAAGTGCTCTGCTTCTCTACCTTTTTCAATGACATTTTTTGGCGTGATGCCATTTTTTCTTTGAGTTTTGCTTTTTATTGTCCTCTGAAAAAAAATATATATTTACAGCATTTATAGGCATACCTATTGAGATGATTGATTTTGATAAAAACAAGTTTTCACTTAATATTGCCCATCTTTCACATATCTATATCATTTCTATACAGATGTATTTATACAGATGCCTTTTGAATTAGTGAGGAAGGGTAGACACAGCAGTAAGGGGAGAGGACCAGGAGAGAGAAAGGAAAGGGAGAAATGTGATCTTTGACTTGTTCCCTTGCACTATATCCCTATCGTTATATATTCCCCCATGTGGTGTCATATGACTCACCCCATGAACGCCCAATCTACCTACAACTACAACCACGACAACGCCAACAACTACACCGCCTCCTCCTCCTCCTCTTCCTCCTCCTCTTCCTCCGCCTGCGACCCGCCGTGGCCACGCCCCCCCCCTCCGTCCCCCCCTTCGCCGCGTCGTGCCTTGAAACCCCCTGGCGGCCCACAGCGGAGCACCAGCCGGACGCGGGCGCGGAGTGTGAGGGACGACGAGGAAGGGCACCTGGTCTATCGGAGTGGGGACGTCCTTCAAGACAGATGTACTCACTGCCACTACTTAATCGTAACCCTTCTCCATATCAGTACATCCATAGAGCATTCAGACAAAGAGGAGTTTTGCCTGATGTTGATGATGATGATGATGATGATGATGATGATGCTGATGATGCTACCATGGTAGAAATGCTGTTTTCCGCTTAGATTCTCTCTATAGGTTTAACTACACGGGGTGGGATTGTTCAGTATTTCAATGGAGTTTTTGTTTAATGGTGATAGACTTTTACTTGTGAGGGGGGGGGGGAGCAGTTCATTCCACAGAGATACATTTTTAATTATTATTATATAGATACATTTTTTTCCCAGAGATTATTTATTGCTTTGCTCTCTTAAATTTTTTAGTCTCTATTTTCCAAACTGAAAATAGACGGAGCGCTCGTTCTAGCGCGACACCTTTACATTCACTTTCAGAATTTCACTCGTTTTCCCACTTCCCTCTGTTTCCTTAATTTGACCCTGCCAATGAGCCGTCTAGACCCATAAAATCAGCCTGAGTAAAACAAGTTACCCTCTAGACAAGGGTTCTGTGACACGACTTCTCCCACAACCTCCCGTGTGTGTGTGTGTGTGTGTGTGTGTGTGTGTGTGTGTGTGTGTGTGTGTGTGTGTGTGTGTGTGTGTGTGTGTGTGTGTGTGTGTGTGTGTGTGTGTGTGTGTGTGTGTGTGTGTGTGTGTTGTGTTGTGTTGTGTTGTGTTTGTGCGCGCTTTCATACGCTTCACCGGCAATTTTATTAACACTTAGGGCATTAAGGCTATAATGAACGGAGTTACTCTTTCTCCCTTTCAGATGGCATGCGTTAAAGCACTCTTCCTAGAGAGACGTTGTTCTTAAACAGCATTAGCACAGAACAGCCAGAGAAGTGCGCTGGTGCCCTTTCTCTCCTCCTCTCTGTCCGTGTCGTACATCTTTTTTTGTCCTCCCTTCAGTCTGCCTGCAGGGCGTGGCTCATAATGTACGTTTTCCTCTGGAATCAGATTGATATCAGTTTGAAAACACTGGCCCCCTCACCTCCCGTTGGTTTTTAAGAGGACTCCAGTTGTACACCATAGTCGAACACTCTTAATGTGGAATCTGTTTATGAAACTCAAAGAGTAACCCTGCGTTAGTGGTAAATGCCCCCATGCTGTCACTTTCCCCAAAACAGAACAAAAGGTGCCCGTCACACCTGCTGCATACAAGTGAATGTGGGGTGGGGTGGGGGCAGGGGGCTATGCAAAATTACAGCCCTCTAACAATAACCTTTTATGTTTTCAGTTAATGTGTAAATCTCCCTGTGGTGGTTAATTACAGTATCTGAAATCTGTGGTGTGTGTGGCGGTGAGGTAGTTTGGGCCTGTACGTGACAGTCAGAAAGAGGCGCTCACAACACCCTGTTTTTGGCTCGCCCTCGTTCACCGTCCTCCTCCAGCGGCCCTCACGTCTCATCCTTTTACCCCCTCTCTCGCTCTCTCTTTCTTTCTCTCTCTCTCTCTCTCTCTCACCCAGATGAGATCGTCAACACTTTGGGGGAGGGCACCTTCGGGAGGGTGGTTCAGTGCGTGGACCATCGCAGGTAGGCGTCTCGAGAATCTAAAGTTGCGCCGAGGTGCAACGTGGGGTCTTGAAAGGCTTGTGTGGATGTCCGTCAGAAAATAATCATGTAGTCAACGGTGAGGCGCATGCCTGTATGTGAACGCACTAGCGTATGGCTGCACTAACGTATGGCTACGTGACCATCATTTTAGGGACGGGTGAAAAATTGTGACTAGTGTTTCATGTATTGCGTCTTTGGAATTGTGAGCCTTAGTCTGCATGCTGGTTTGTTGTAAATCTTTTACCCGCCATTAGCCGATGCAGATTCAATCAGAGGCACAAATCGCTGCGTCTCCACAGGCAATTAGACAGCGGGCTTACATTTTACATTACATTTTTACATTCTAAGCATTTAGCAGACGCTCTTATCCAGAGCGATTTACAAGATGTGCCGGGGCTGGTTTTGGATGAGTCTGGTGTCCTGCGGTCGGTGCGCTTCACGTAGGTGTGCAGCTGTGTAGACGCCGGTGTGTTGCGTGTCGCAGGGGCGGAGGCCGCGTGGCTCTGAAGATCATTAAGAACGTGGAGAAGTACAAGGAGGCGGCGCGGCTGGAGATCAATGTGCTGGAGAGGATCAACGAGAAGGACCCGGAGAACGAGCAGTGAGTGCGGAAGGAAGGAGGGGCGGAGCTTACAGGCTGTATTTCGGCACGGCGCTTCGTGATGCGTATATTACTACGCTGAACTGCATTGTGCTATTCGTGTGCCTTGTTGCACTGCAGCAGATGTCTAATGAACTGAGCTGATGTACCTGTGATCACCCGAGGCTAAAATATTGGCTCAATGGGCAGTAGGATGTGTAGGATTACCAGTGTATCTTTTTGCTGTTCTGGGATCAGTGTGCCGTACTGCAGAGGTTTGTGGTAACAGTCTTGCCCCTGCCCCTGTCTCCCCCAGTCTGTGCGTGCAGATGTACGACTGGTTCGACTACCACGGCCACATGTGCATCTCCTTTGAGCTGCTGGCGCTCAGCACCTTCGACTTCCTGAAGGAGAACAACTACCTGCCCTACTCCATTGGCCAGGTGCGCCACATGGCCTACCAGATCTGCCAAGCTGTCAAGTGTGAGTATACACACACACACACAACACACACACACACACACACACACACACACACACACAGAGGCACACAGACTCACTCTCACACAGACACACAGACACACAGACACACAAATACACATGCACACATGCACACACGCACACACGCACACACGCACACACAGACACACAAATACACATCCGCACGCACGTCCGCACGCACATATGCACACATATACACACTCTCACATGCACACAGACAGATTCACAGATTGACTGTATGGTCCAAAAATTTGAAAGACGTTTCCAACTTTCATATATGAATATTTTTCCTGTGAAGATTGAGTTTGTCCTAACTGGGTGCAGAAACATCACCCAGAGCACATACACTGAAGCACAGGAGTAAGACACACTTGCAGGACTGACCACAGGGGGGCAGCACTGATCCCACCACTGAGGGTGTTGCGTTTGTGAGTGCCTGCGCACATCTGCAGCACAGCGGCGTGGTCGATGGTAACGGTGTCTCTGCCTTCGCAGTTCTTCACGACAACAAACTGACGCACACCGACCTGAAGCCAGAGAACATCCTGTTTGTGAATTCGGACTTCACAATGACGTTCAACGTGGAGAAGGTAAGGGGCGCGGTTTCATTCCCTGCAGTGAATCCGGAGCCAGAATGGAGACGGTCAACGTGGGCTCCCCCCCCTATAGAAACGGGACGAGCGGGCGGTGAAGAGCACGGCGGTGCGGCTGGTGGATTTCGGCAGCGCCACCTTCGACCACGAGCACCACAGCACCATCGTGTCCACCCGGCACTACCGCGCCCCGGAGGTCATCCTGGGTAAGTGGAGGAGCCTGACCCCTTTTTATATTCAGCCTTCATTTAACCAGCAGAGTCTGGGAAAAATCTCTTCTCTGACAATGGCGTGTGATATCCCCCTCCCTGTGGGCCCCCTCCGCAGAGTTGGGCTGGAGCCAGCCGTGTGACGTGTGGAGCATCGGCTGCATCGTGTTCGAGTTCTACCTGGGCTTCACCTTGTTTCAGGTACGCCGTGACCGCGACCATAACCTGAGATCTGAGCTGAGCCCCTGTCTTTATTTTGTGAACAATTATTATGATTTCTTTATTCAATTATAATCCACATGATGTACAATCCAAGAGAGGAGGAGACTCTTCTGTTGGCGGGTCTAACAGGAAGGTTTAGTGTCCTTTTTCCTCACTGTTCGGGATGGAAAGAAGCACCAAAGGGCAATAGCGACTCAAATAAAGGCTTAGTTTGCAATCCGCACGCTGAAGGAGTGTGAAAAGGGCTGTTGTTGCATCTTAGATTGTGCAGAGGTACCCACATTATAATTGTTTTATATTGTTAAAAACAAAAGTCGTATTATGAAATAGACAAGGCATTATTTTGGCTGCAATCGTGTGTGTGAGATCCTGCTGATTGTTGTGACAGGCCCAGGTCCTTTTACACGCTGCGTTTTCCCTGTCGCTACATAACGCGACGGCCGCCATCTCAGCGGCATGCTTTCAGTGGACGAAGCGACGAGGTCAATGACAAATAAATACCCTCCTTAATCTATATGGATATATCTAATGTAGATCTAATCTCTGTTTCTTTACCAGCTCCGTGTCGTCACAGATTTGTACAAACTCCTGACCAGTTTAGTACAGGATACGGTTAGGATATGGGCAGGGGAAACCTGATCCCAGGTCAGCGCTCTTACTCTGAGACGCTTTGTAAAACTCCCAGGAGTGTTTTGCAGAGCGAAAGAGTGAGCCGTACTTATACTGCTTTGTGTTCTCTCTTTACATTTACATTTACATTTTAAGCATTTAGCAGACGCTCTTATCCAGAGTGACTTACAAGATGTGCATTAATACATGGTAGGAACAATCATAGTTCGCGCACGAGGTCAGTGCAGTAATACAGCGATAGACATCATTGCAGGCAGCTGCGTACCATGCCTGTAACAATGGGAAGGAAAATAATTAGAATTGTAATTTTTAATTTTGTATTATTAAATGAGAAGGCAGGGATACATATACAAGAAGTGTTGAGCAAGTCTTTATTCCTTGCCTCCCAGACTCACGACAACAGAGAGCACCTGGCCATGATGGAGAGAGTACTGGGGCCCGTTCCCTCGAAGATGATCCGCAAAACCAGGTCAGACCACCGTCTGTGTCCCTGTGGGCTCACCTCCACATTCACCCATGCGGGGCTGTTGTGGCTGTGTGCTTCTGTGCTCTGTGTTCCTCTCTGTGTGTGTGTGTGTGTGTGTGTGTGTGTGTGTGAGAGAGTGAGAGAGTGTGAGAGAGAAATAGAGATGTTCTACTCAACCTGTTTTTCACTCGTTCACCATGATAATCCAGCTCACCCAGTCCCACAGTCACATGTGCTCTGCGTGTTGTGAGGCTCACTCCTGCTCTGTCGCCCCTTCTCTCGTCAGGAAGCAGAAGTACTTCTACCGCGGCCGGCTGGACTGGGACGAGGGCAGCTCGGCTGGGAGATACGTGAGAGACAACTGCAAACCGCTGCGGGTGAGAGAGGGAGGGAGGAACGGGCTGGGGGCTGGAGGGGTTGGGGAAGAGGAGGATGATGATGGATGGGTGTTGAAGGAGAGAGTGAGAGACCGGTAGGTGAGGAGTGATCCCTGTTCTTATTGGACCAAGGTCTTCTCTGGGAAACACCCTGTGTCTCTTCTTCTCTCTGTCCTTCTGACCCTCTTCCTTCCTTTTCCTCTCACAAAAATACTCTTTTCATTGACTTCCCTATCCATCCTTAAAATCTTGACTGTTCCCCATCCTATCCCCCCCATCTCTGTCTGTGCCCCTCTGCCCCTCCCTTCGTCCCCCTCTCTTTTCTCTCTTCTTCCCCCCCAGAGGTATCTGCTGTCCGAGGCAGAGGAGCACCATCAGCTGTTTGACCTGATCGAGAGCATGCTGGAGTACGAGCCGTCCAAACGGCTGGCGCTCGCCGCCTCTCTCCGGCACCCCTTCTTCGAGGCCAGCAGCGGGGGCGATCCTGGGGGCAGCAAGAGCTGGGAGGGAAACCGTGACATCAGCCGGTGACCCCGCCCCTAAGGGCGGAGCCGGGTGGGGGGGAAGAATCCGAGAGACCAACCGACTGACAGAGAGACCTGCGGGGGCTGGGCCAGGCCGAGAGGTTTCCCCAGAGACGGCGGAGCTTCTCTGATCCTTGAACTCTCCCCCCCCGACAAACACACACACACACACACACACACACACACACGCACGCATGCACGCACACATAGGCACAAGGGTTGGTGTATGCAGTCGAAACACCGCTGGAGGTTGTTCTCAGAAAAGACCGAGGAGGGACGGACAGTGAGGAGGGATTTCTCCCTCAGCTCAAACCCAAAGTCCATACGCTTCCAGGGTGTCTGTGCGGGATGAAGGGGACGGAACTTTCCAGAAGCAAACTCGGTGCTGTTACAGAAGAACGAGGAGAAGAGGTCGGACTGTCAGCATCACTCCCGCACAGGCCTTTTGATCATCTCGTGTTGGAGGATGCATGCTTTGTCACCCACAAAGTAGCAGTAGCAGTTTCAAATTCATCGAACGTTCAGTGCACTCTACTCTGATTGGCTCCCGACCATTCTGTGTGGGGCGTCTAAGCCAATCGAAGTGGAACATGCTGAATACCCTAAAAAACTTTGCCCTTGGCACCTGCCCTGCCCGGACCGGTACTTCAGAGGCAGCTGGCGCCATCTTAACATTCATACGCTCCTCTAAAATGATTGACGGCTCCCTTCCTCTCTGTGAGATTGGCTTACAGTGCCCCTCCCCCTATAGGCACTCAGCATTACTCCCCAGTTAAGAGGGCAGCAAAAGCAGACTCTTCGCTTTTACGCTGGTTCTTGCAGCCGATTGGGCTACAAGTGCCGACTGCCACACGGATTCCCCTACCTTTTATGTATCAGGAAGAACTATGTCCACGTGACTGTCGCCGTGACATCACGTGACAGTCAAACACCGCAAATCCTTTCTCAGTGCTACACGTGTGCATCACACCGGTTTACAGTATTTATTATGAGAAGCTGCAGGTGGACGTCTTGTTTGGGTTTTTTTTTTGTATGAACTGAACTGTATAAAATTGTATATAAATGTTTGAGTATGTAATAAAGGTAAGCTCCTTATAAAGTGGCTGTCGGTGACACTGGTGAGCTCAGATTAATGGTTGGACCCAGTCGCACGCATGAGGTTTCACAGGTGAATGGTGAAAACAAGGAATCGAATGTGAAAAGAGTAGCTTTTATTGCAGGCGACTCAATTGCAGCTCAGAAAGATCCTCGGCTCTGAAATTGTATTCGATAGAGCGCTATGAAAAGTCAGAAGTGTTCACGGATCACATTCGATAGAATACATTATTGTGATGTCCCACAGGTTCACCTTATCAAAGGTATGTAAGTCAAATGAGTGCAAACAGAAAGAGCACACATCTGGTCAGATTTAAAAAATATACACTACCGGTCAAATGTTTTAGAATATTAGAAAATATTTCCATATTTTACAGAAATGTAAGCAGTTCAAGTTAAAGGTAAGTGGTAAACTGCCAGAGGTTTTAAAAAAAGGGTTAGGTTACCAAAAACTGAAAAACGGTTTTAATCACAGGGGCTCATGGTGTTGCCCCAGCCGGAGACCCTGCACATGGTACCAGCGGGGGCACAGCTGGTGGGCAGGGCCACCCACATTGCACTGTAGGGCCGTGCTATTTTTATAGTGTGGTAAACATAATACATACCCAGAACCATATGTGTTTTTAATGATTACAGGCCAGTTTCATTGACTGTAGGTTGAAAACTTGAGTTTAGACCACCAGAACAATGAACTGTATTACGACCACAATAGTAAATAAACTTAAACTTCTGGGTGTAACACCGGCAAGAGGCCCATCAGTGCAAATGTATGTTTGATTCTCTACCACAAGAGGGCACCCTTTTCTCAAATTCAATCACCAGTAAACATTTGGACATATTTTTCCTGCCTGGTTCTACAGGTGGATGCTGATATGCTGAAATTGATCATCACATTCATTTTTACATTATTGCTGTCCCATGGCAATATAAGACATTTGTGAATGTATTTATGCTTGAATAAGCAACCTAACCAACTGTGGACAATGGCACAGTAAACGGCACCAGAGGTTATTTAAATGATCTAAAACTGTATAGCTCTGTGGTCTTATATTGCTTCGTTGCTCTGTTTGCTGGTCATTGTACAGTTCATGCAACTATTCAAGAAATGCATGAAGGCCACTGACTTGTCCATTTGTCAGATTTGTGCTCCTGTATGCACAAGGGTACAAGCAATATAGGGCCAGCTAATGTTTGTGTCGCCCCAGAGACTGGAGGAAGTTGGACCTGAGCTTCACACGCTACAGGTCATTCTCCCTCTTGAACATGTATAGCAACATCATACATTCCACTCATTCACGGAAACAAAACATAATTCACAAGATAATATATATTTCTATGATTTAATCACAAAGACCAATTATTTACACAGATTGTTTTTTTTTGTCTGTATCCATGTGAGATGGATTTTTCAACCGTCAAAAGTAATGATTAGTGTCATACAGTGTATCACAAATTCCCAACAGGCCCATTTTGAGCTGCCAACTCTCAGTGAAGAAAAACAATGCCGCAAAGAAATTTGCGTTTGATGGTGAAACTTTATTTTTGAGGTAAACAGGTTGATGACACAGTGATGACACAACATGACACGGAATCCTCTACATTAGTTGTTGGAAATGTGTCAGTTCTTCAGCAGGATTTAGTAGATGTCCATGGTGGATGTGAGCCAGTCATTGAAGAGGCAGACCTGGATAAAAACATGAGAACATAATTAAATAGTCAACATTATTAGACTGAAAGTGCTATAGCACTAAAGGTTGACTATACAAAACATGAGTTTATTGTGATTCATTGGGTACACACAGTCAAAATGCACGCACTCCCCTCTCACACACACACACAAACTGAAAGTGAGTAGAGTCGCACCTTGGCGTAGACACCGGGGTGATCCCTCTCAGCACAGCCGTATCCCCAGGACACAACACCCTGGAGCTCACCATTGCACACCACAGGGCCACCAGAGTCACCCTGTTACAGAGAGGGAGGAAGACAGAGGGTCAATTCACTAATACAATAAGGACTGATACTAACGAATGGCTGTAGCAGTAGTGGAGGTTAGTGTGGATTACAGCAGGTCAGTTCAGATTATTGAGGTTTAGTGTGTGTTGTTTAGTGGTGTTTAGTGTGGGGTAGTACAGGTTAGTTGAGTTAAATTCAGGTTATTGTAGTAGATTAGTTTAATGCAGATTAGTTGGAGTTAGTGCTGGTTAGTGGGTGTTAGTACTGGTAAGTGGGGTTTAGTACTAGTTAGAGCTGGTTAGTGGGGGTTAGTGCTGCTCATTACCTGGCAGGAGTCCTTGCCTCCCTCCAGGTACCCAGCGCAGAACATGGCGGGGCTGATCATGCCAGGGTAAGAGTTATCACAATCGCTGTCCGACAGGATGGGGATCTCCAGACACTGCAGCTTGTTGCCATCGTCTACAGGGAGAGAGAGAGGGAGAGGGAGGAGGCTGCCAATGGAGAGTTATAATCAATCTGTAACACTGTAAGAAATCACCAGTTGATCCCGTTTCCGCACTTACTGGAGCTCATGGTGTCACCCCAGCCAGAGACGGTGCACATGGTGCCAGCGGGGGCACAGCTGGTGGGCAGGGCCACGGGCTGCACGTAGTCGTTGAAGGTGACGGGAGAGCTGAGCTTGATCAGCATGATGTCGTTGTCGATGTTCCAGGAGTCGTAGTTGGGGTGGCGGATCACGCGGGAAGAGCGGATGAACTGCTCATTGCCCTCAGTCTTCCTGATGTTGTGCTCGCCCATACGCACCTCCACACGGCTGGAAGAGAGAGAAAAGGAGAGCGAGAGCGAGAGAAAGAGAGAGGGGGGAGAGAGGTGTGTCACTATACTGACATTTAGTGCAGTGGCCAGCAATTAATGTGTGCACTGCCCCACAGTTCTGTCTGTTGGCGTCACTCACGATTTGTAGCAGTGAGCAGCGGACACCACCCAATTCTCATTGACCAGGGAACCGCCACAGAAGTGGTACCCAGAGTTCAGAGACACCTGCCAGGGCTTGGAGTATGGCTCGCACTCGTACCCTCCCACAATCTTATCATCCTCCTGAGCCACTGCAGAAAGAGAACGAGAGCGAATATCAAAGTTAGCAATTGCACATTGACTGACTGGATGTAAATCACTGTTATGCTACACTGACTATGGTTTTAGTTATAGATATATATATTAATCTATACTATATAGTATATAGTATAGAATAAAAAGATTTGGGAGAAAGGGCTGAGTCACATACAGTTCAAACAATAAAATATCTTAAAATGTGTTTAAAATAGGAAGGTGGTCAGTTATTTGGTCCTTTAAGGTGCCTTAAAGGAGCCTTGAGTTGCAAAATGTAGACAATATGCCTTAATTAAATATTTATGTATAAAGTATGGCCGTCCAATACAAGCTTTAAAAATTATTCTTAAAAGATGTGACCAGGCCTTTTAAATATAACTAAAACTGTTTACCATTTTAAATACCAGGGGCAATGGTATTTTCTTCATATTTAGATGAGTTGTTTTATTGCTACATATTTGCAATCTGCAATTTTAATGTCAGTAAATGTAATTTGCATAAGAACATAAGAATATTTAATGAAAAGAACAGGCCATACAGCCCTATCTAGTCTTGTCATATTGTCTATAGTCTAGAGAGTATCTAGCACTGTATCAACACCCCAAGGGTCTCTGCTTCTAATACCCATTGATATCAATGTGAAATGTACCTTTAACTAATTTCTACTTATGTGACCCCTGAACTCAATTTTGTTTAAGAAGGAGCACATCTATGGCAATGACAATTAGCATACACTTCAGTTCAAATTGAATTACAAAACAAATCGGTAAATATGTACATAAACCTAAACTTCTACATTTGTGTGAAAATGTTGAGTGGATACTCACCAGCGGCTCCCAGAAGCAGAATAAAGACCAGAGACCTCATGGTTACTTGGGGATCCTGTCGAATGAAGGACTGTCATGCCAGCGCAGTTTATATACACCCCTCATACACTGGAGGAGCCAATCACAGACTGAGAGAACCTGTCCATGTCACAGCTGTTAGAATAGAACCCAGAACTCCTGTTAATGAATAACTGTGTACATTACCCCAATACCATCAAACCCTAAACCCCTAAGTGTAACTGTGCAATGTTGTTCATTTCTGTAGTCTGCTTTTTTCAATGAAAAACCTTTAAAAGTTTCATCTTAACAGTTAGAATTCACTGCAGTTCTCTCAATGCACTCATATCAGTGACCAGGTTGGTATTCAATACCATTTCTGTAGTTTTGATTATCCACGTGTTAATTCATGGTTTTTACTGTGGCAAAAATGTAAAAATAAAACTTGGTTGGAAATACATAGGAAGCAAGGAATTCATTGTTTTTATCATAATATGGCACAATAAAAATGACCATGGGGTAGACAGACATGAAAAAAAAATCTGTGTGTGCTTGTAGCATCATTTACTCTATGTTCGCTAATAGCATCCAACTAAATATTTTCCTGGGGTCATGTTTTAGTAATATTCTCTTCAACTGATCTCAATTAGAAATACATCACGTTATATGATAACTTGAATGTAAACCAATTAATTGTGGTTGAAATGTGGACATATTTCTCCCAATCCTCAGTCCTGATATTATATAGATGCAGTATTCAGTATGTTCATCGTGTGTAGGTTTTGGTTCTTAGCTGTGAGTTCAGGTTTTACCTCTTGCTGCACGATGGCATTCCGACGGACAACAACCACTGACAACAAATTTCATTTTAGCAGAAAGCAGATCAACCCAAACTAGATTTCCGCTATTTTACTGTCGTTTATAAAACACCACGCACAAAAAAAGCCGCGTCCCAAAATGTTTAATCTGAGACTCTGATTTGCGCTGTGTAAACGTGTTAGGTCCTGGCAATCTTCCACGGTTTAACGATAATAGGAATTACTTCCACAACATGGTTTTACCTGGATCTATTCCAGCCCTCTCCTGTCCCATTTTCTGATGTGTGTGTGTGTGTGTGTTATTTTAGTCCCTCCATGCACAATATTATTAATAAAAAAATTAGTACTTTTTTGGATACGTTAATTGTGTGTGGGTTTTTTGATTTTTTTAAATCAAGATTAGTGATTTATTTTTTGCACTGTAACACGATTTTTCCCAAGGGCAGGTGTAATTATGGCTGGCTGCCATAATTAGAGGACACAGGTGTGGTTTTCTCACCTTTATCTAAGCTTCCATTCGGACAGTCAGATCTTGAAGAAATGCTTAGTGGAAAACAGGCACATGTTTGAAGTTTCAAAATCATGCATGTCATGGATAGGCTACACATAAAAAGATATATAGGCCTATATATACATCGTATTGCGCCTGTTACTTCCGGCCCGCGGCACGACGCAACATAAAAGAGTAGAAACAGAAAAGGTTCAGTTTAAATGATTAAATTACAATAATGTAAGGGGGAAAAATAGCCGGGCAGAGCCCAAAGAAGGTGTTTGCCAAAAAAGACGTCTCCCCGTGCGAGCCAACACCGGGCAGCCTTAAATGTGCAGCCACCGATCTGCAGTTAGAGGAACAGGAGAAATAAAGGCAAGAAAAGGCCGCCAGCTGAGGCAGTCAAAACCAACTGTGTGACATTTCCAGCAAAATAGGTAGAGGGACATAACAGCACCTTAATTTTTATGTACATATATGCGTATATTTATATGCATGCGTAATTGTATCAGACTTTAATGGCTGGATTCTATTTATTTTAGCATTGAAGCAGTTACTGTTTTTGCGACCACTGTTGATTCGGTGGAAACATGTAACGACCATGTTACATGCAATATGAAGACATACTGGTGTGAGTGATCTGAAGACAAACGTGATACAGAAATACATTTTGGAGACACTGACGAAAGCAGGGCAGTCAACCAGCACATTCAGTACAATATGTTGTGTGCTTGAAATCCAGAAAAAACACACTTTGTATGAGGCGACGGATATTCAGATTCCCTAAATCAATATACAAATACAGTGTAAGTATCATGTTGGTGAAATGAGGCTGAATAATAGTAATATGTTGCAATAAATGTCAGTCCTCAATTTACATGGGAGTGAAGATGATTTTGTCCCAGTATCGCTTTGAACAATTCTCTGTGTCTGCTTATATTGTACATTTATGATAGTTAGGGGACATTCTTTTTTCTTGTTCCTCGATAAGCATTCTACTGTTTGTCCAAGAGGCGTCTCTCGACAGCCATCACCGTTTAAATAAAATATACAAATGAAGACCTCCACCATGTAACAAGGCAGATGATTAATAACGATATCGATAATGATTATATATACCAGCTCTGGAAAAAATTAAGAGACCACTCCAAATTTTTCTTAAATCAGCATCTCTACATGTATGGCAGCCATGCCATTCCAGTGTTTGTTGAATTCCAACACAAGCACACCTCATTCTACTTAATGAAGTACTGATTAGGTGATCACCTGAACCAAATCTTATTTCATGAGGAAAAGTATAAAAACCACTGCTGTGGTCATCACTATCCTCTTGCAATAGGACCATCTGGATGGCAAAAAACTGTGCTAGTAGTACCTCAAAAGTAATTGGAATCAAAAAATAACTACTGACCATGCCAAAAGAGTTGAAAAGAAAAGTTTTGAGTGAGAAAAAGAAGGGTTCAATTCTGGCTTTACTGGCAGAGGGATACAGTGAGCGTAAGGTTGCTTCTATCCTTCAAATTTCAAAGGCGGCGGTTCATAAGAACAAGGTCAAGCAGCAGACATTGGGGACAACAAAGCTACAGACTGCCAGAGAATGTCACACAAAAATAGGATGACTCTCTACTGAGCTGGGGGATGACCGCCAACTCATTTGAATGTCACACAACAACCATAGGATGACATCAAGTGACCTACAAAGAGAATGGCAAACGGCAGCTGGGGTGAAGTGCATGGCGAGGACGGTTCAAAACAGGCTCCTAGGGGCAGGGCTGAAGTTGTGCAAAGCTAGAAAAAAGCCCTTCATCAATGAGACGCAAAGAAGAGCCAGGCTGAGATTTGCAAAAGACCACAAGGATTGGACCGTAGAGGACTGGAAAGTAAGGTCATCATCTCTGATGAGTCCAATTTTCATCTTTGCCCAACACCTGGTCGTCTAATGAACAAAAAGACGGAGACCTGGAGAGGCCTACAAGCCACAGTGTCTCGTATCCACTGTGAAATTTGGTGGAGGATTGGTGATGATCTGGGGGTGCTTCACCAAGGCTGGAATCAGGCAGATTTGTCTTTGTGTAGAACGCATGAATCAAGCCACGTACAAGGTTATCCTGGAAGAAAACTTGCTTCCTTCTGCTCTGACAATGTTCCCCAACTCTGAGGATTGGTTTTTCCAGCAGTACAATGCTCCATGCCACACAGCCAGGTCAATCAAGGTGTGGATGGCGGACCACCAGATCAAGACTCTGTCATGGCCAGCCCAATCTCCAGACCTGAACCCCATTGAAAACCTCTGGAATGTGATCAAGAGGAAGATGGATGGTCACAAGCCATCAAACAAAGCTGAGCTGCTTGAATTTTTGCGCCAGGAGTGGCATAAAGTCACCCAACAGCAATGTGAAAGACTGGTGGAGAGCATGCCAAGACGCATGACAGCTGTGATTGCAAATCAGGGTTATTCCACCAAATATTGATTTCTGAACTCTTCCTAAGTTAAAACATTAGTATTGTTTTGTTTAAAAATGAATATGAACTTGTTTTCTTTGCATTATTAAAGGTCTGAAAACACTGCATCTTTTTTGTTATTTTGACCAGTTGTCATTTTCTGCAAATAAATGCTATAAATGACAATATTTTTATTTGGAATTTGGAAGGAATGTTGTCAGTAGTTTATAGAATAAAACAAAAATGTTCATTTTTACTCAAACACATACCTATAAATAGTAAAACCAGAGAAACTGATCATTTTGCAGTGGTCTCTTAATTTTTTCCAGAGCTGTGTACAGATCCTGACCGTCACACAGGGAGTGGCCAACTGAAGAATGGACACACCCTTCAGCTATCTAAGAGTAACACTGAGCCAGACAGAAGGAAGCCTACCCAGAAGGAACACTTTATAAATGGGAAATAATGCATTTTAGCAGACCTACAATTTTTAACCGCTAACCACAGTGAGTCACAACATAATGGTTTACATCGCAATAAATTGCAAGACATCTGTGATCGCAGAGGCGTTTAAAACGTAAACATTGAGAAAGAATACAGTGAACCCCGCTCAGATGAAACATCTTTTTTTTGGCACACAATAGGCTGGCTACTCTCACATAGTTGATGGTGTATTGTTTTTCCTTTTGTAATCCGCCTTTTCAGCACATACATTTCTAAAAGCCAACTCTGCTTCTCTGCTCGTTTAAAGTCAAATAGAGGCCTAGTGGGAAATACCCCTGTAGAGTTGGACTGCTTTCAGATATCTGTACCAAATGTGTTACACAGGTAGGGTATCTGTTGGGAATTAACTATGCAATAATTTAGCCCATAGCCGATGTGGAATTTATCCAAATAGAAAGTAGAATAAGCACATACAATATAAACAGATATATAATTTTTAAAAACATTTTTATGTACATTATGTGTATACCATTAATTTTCTCAAATATTTTATAGATTTGACTTGAGTCCTGATGGTGCACATGCTATCCTCAAATCCAGCCATCAGCCATGTCTCTGCAGTGTATTACTACAAAGTTGTAAGGCTTTATTTAAGAGTAGTGAAAACAGCCAACAATAGGAAATAGCTTTTTATGTGCTTAAGCAACATATATGAACATAAGAACATAAAACGAAACCCCATTATGTCACTGTCACTGAATACTATTGTTTTCATATTATTGTTGTTCAATTGTAACATGGAATACAATTGAAATCTTTTAATCAACAACATAGTCCAAATGTCCAATAAGCCCATTTTTAGATACCAACAGTTTTACCACTGAAGAAAAATAATGGCACAAAGAAATGATAGTTTGATGGTGAAACTTTATTTCTGAGGTAAACAGGTTGATGACAGAGTCATGACACAACATGACACATAGGATCACATTAGTTGTTGGAAGTGTGTTTGTTCTTCAGCAGGATTTAGTACCTGTCCATGGTGGAGGTGAGCCAGTCGTTGAAGAGGCAGACCTGGAGAAAAACATGAGAATGTAATTAATGAAATAGTCAACGCTATTAAACTGTGAAAGTGTCCTACATCACTCAGTTCTACAGTTATATCACTGTATATGAAACTATAAGAGCATTTGTTGGATAAGCATATAAATTGCATGTACACACATGCACACACACAAACATGAACTGAAAGTGAGTAGAGTTGTACCTTGGCGTAGACACCGGGGTGATCCCTCTCAGCACAGCCGTATCCCCAGGACACAACACCCTGGAGCTCACCATTGCACACCACAGGGCCACCAGAGTCACCCTGTTACAGAGAGGGAGGAAGACAGAGGGTCAATTCACTAATACAATAAGGACTGATACTATCGAATGGCTGTAGCAGTAGTGGAGGTTAGTGTGGATTACAGCAGGTCAGTTCAGATTATTGAGGTTTAGTGTGTGTTGTTTAGTGGTGTTTAGTGTGGGGTAGTACAGGTTAGTTGAGTTAAATTCAGGTTATTGTAGTAGATTAGTTTAATGCAGATTAGTTGGAGTTAGTGCTGGTTAGTGGGTGTTAGTACTGGTAAGTGGGGTTTAGTACTAGTTAGAGCTGGTTAGTGGGGGTTAGTGTTGCTCATTACCTGGCAGGAGTCCTTGCCTCCCTCCAGGTACCCAGCGCAGAACATGGCGGGGCTGATCATGCCAGGGTAAGAGTTATCACAATCGCTGTCCGACAGGATGGGGATCTCCAGACACTGCAGCTTGTTGCCATCGTCTACAGGGAGAGAGAGAGGGAGAGGGAGGAGGCTGCCAATGGAGAGTTATAATCAATCTGTAACACTGTAAGAAATCACCAGTTGATCCCGTTTCCGCACTTACTGGAGCTCATGGTGTCACCCCAGCCAGAGACGGTGCACATGGTGCCAGCGGGGGCACAGCTGGTGGGCAGGGCCACGGGCTGCACGTAGTCGTTGAAGGTGACGGGAGAGCTGAGCTTGATCAGCATGATGTCGTTGTCGATGTTCCAGGAGTCGTAGTTGGGGTGGCGGATCACGCGGGAAGAGCGGATGAACTGCTCATTGCCCTCAGTCTTCCTGATGTTGTGCTCGCCCATACGCACCTCCACACGGCTGGAAGAGAGAGAAAAGGAGAGCGAGAGCGAGAGAAAGAGAGAGAGGGGGGAGAGAGGTGTGTCACTATACTGACATTTAGTGCAGTGGCCAGCAATTAATGTGTGCACTGCCCCACAGTTCTGTCTGTTGGCGTCACTCACGATTTGTAGCAGTGAGCAGCGGACACCACCCAATTCTCATTGACCAGGGAACCGCCACAGAAGTGGTACCCAGAGTTCAGAGACACCTGCCAGGGCTTGGAGTATGGCTCGCACTCGTACCCTCCCACAATCTTATCATCCTCCTGAGCCACTGCAGAAAGAGAACGAGAGTGAATATCAAAGTTAGCAATTGCACATTGACTGACTGGATGTAAATCACTGTTATGCTACGCTGACTATGGTTTTAGTTATAGATATATATATTAATCTATACTATATAGTATATAGTATAGAATAAAACGATTTGGGAGAAAGGGCTGAGTCACATGCAGTTCAAACAATAAAATATCTTAAAATGTGTTTAAAATAGGAAGGTGGTCAGTTATTTGGGTTGCATAATTGGGTTGCATAATTGAGTTGCAAAATGTAGACAATATGCCTTAATTAAATATTTATGTATAAAGTATGGCCGTCCAATACAAGCTTTAAAAATTATTCTTAAAAGATGTGACCAGGCCTTTTAAATATAACTAAAACTGTTTACCATTTTAAATACCAGGGGCAATGGTATTTTCTTCATATTTAGATGAGTTGTTTTATTGCTATATATTTGCAATCTGCAATTTTAATATCAGTAAATGTAATTTGCATAAGAACATAAGAATATTTAATGAAAAGAACAGGCCATACAGCCCTATCTAGTCTTGTCATATTGTCTATAGTCTAGAGAGTATCTAGCACTGTATCAACACCCCAAGGGTCTCTGCTTCTAATACCCATTGATATCAATGTGAAATGTACCTTTAACTAATTTCTACTTATGTGACCCCTGAACTCAATTTTGTTTAAGAAGGAGCACATCTATGGCAATGACAATTAGCATACACTTCAGTTCAAATTGAATTACAAAACAAATCGGTAAATATTGTAGCGCCCGAGTAGGCGCATGCTATGGCGTCATTGTGGAGGGGAGATACCTCTCCGCCCGCTGGCTCCACCCCCGCGCCGAATTGGGAATCCCGGAGTGATTCCCAGCTGAAGTGCGTTAAACGCAATTGACGCAGAGTTTAAAAGAGCGCTCTCTCACAAGGACGCTGTTGGGAGTAGGAGAGAGATAGAGAGAGCGAGAGAGCGAGAGAGCGAGAGAGCGAGAGAGCGAGAGAGAGAAGATAGCTAGTTTTTGTTTTTTGGAAATACTTTTTTGGACGGATTATTTTTGGATACTGAACTACGGAATTGGATGACAACGACGGCAACGGATTACCCTGGAAAGGACCACGACCACGCAATTGGATCACGGACAAGGGAAGTTTGTGGACAATTGTTTGTTTGTGATTACCCGGGACATTCAGTGCCAGCCGTGTTTCCCGGCTACGGGAACCGGCATTTTCGTATGCGGAATACTTCCGCATTTCAGTAAATAAACCAAGTGTTTACTTTGAACTGTCTCCGTTGTCTTCGTTGTATATCGAATAAATTATTGATTATTGGCGGAGTGGAAACCCCACACCCTTGGTTGTGCTACATATGGTGGAGGATGCGGGCAACTATAACGCCAAATAAAAAATAATTTATTCTGTACAACGTGGAAATGGAGCTACTAATGAAACACATGGAGAAAATCCAGGCTGCGCAGCTGGCGCATGACGCAGCGCTGACAGATGAGCATCAACAGCAGACAACGCTACTAAGACTGGAGGTAGCACGGCTGTCAGCTACCGCAACCCCGCCGACTCCAACCCCAGTGTTCCTGGTAAAGATGACCGCAGGGGATGACATCGAGGCATACCTCCAGACCTTTGAGCGTACAGCGACCCGAGAGGGGTGGGCTCCAGAGCAATGGGCCGGACTGATCGCTCCATTCCTGTCCGGGGTGGCCCAGCACACGTGCCAGGATTTAGATGAGGTCCAGGCTGCGGACTACACCATCCTGAAAAGGGAAATTCTGCGTCGCGCCGGACACAGCCTCATCGGCCAGGCACAGAAATTTTATAACTGGACCTTCGACGCTACCTTACCGCCCGAGCCCAGATGCACGACCTGATCCGCTTGACCAAGAGCTGGATGACCACGGAACCGACTGCACTAACGCCCATGGAACGATTTGTCATTGACAAATTTTTGCGCTCCCTACCTTTTGAAGCTAAGAAATTGGCAAGCCAGGCAAACCCCAAGAGCGTCAATGAACTAGTGGCGCTGGTGGAGGGATACCAAGCTGCTGTAGAGGTCCTGCGCAGCAGCCGACCTGAACCTGAGGAGCCCGAAGCCTCGGTCCGAACCCGGGAGAGGCCGAAACTAGACAAGAGGAGCAGAGAAGGAGCCTGGGCACCGCCCAGCCCGCCAAGGAGACGCCCCTTCATGCCCGAAGACCGCCGGGCGTGTTTTGACTGTAGAGAGGTGGGACATATCTCCTGGAATTGTCCCCGACGGGACGTGGTGAGGCGGACCGCATCCGCCACCAACGCCCGCTCGCAAAACCCTGCGGGTTGCTGCTGTCCTGCTGGGCCAACGAGGGTGCCCGTCGCCCTGACGCCGGTGAGGGCCAACGGTAAAGACACCACCGCCCTGCTCGACTCCGGGAGCATGGTGACCCTGGTCCGCCCTGAGTACGCTCGGGCCGAACTGCAACCTGAGAAGATGGCCATTTCCTGCATCCCACGGGAGAGCAGGGACTACCCCCGTGACCCTTTGAAGCTACAGACGACCAAGGGGCAGTATGTTGGAAAAGCTGGGGTCGTTGAAAACCTACCGGTTCCAGTGCTACTGGGACGGGATTGCCCCATATTTCCCCAGCTATGGACAGGGATGCGAGGGGAAGAGGGAAGGCGAAGAAAGAGGAGAGGGAGCCGAAAAGCGGAAGCGGCAAGAGCTTCCCAAGTCCCCCACACAGCAAAGTTCGGGGCAGATCTGCCGCCCTCATTGGAGGTGGGGTCCGAGTCTGAGGCGGTCGAGGTCGCCAGACTGTGCGGATTTCAAGGAGCGGACCCGCCGCCATCAGCAGAGGAGCCGTCAGAGGCCGGCGCTGTCGAGGCAACCCCGGTTGAGGAAGAACCGACATGGGAGGAATTGTTCCCGATGGGCCACGAGGAGGCGCCAGGTCCCCGCCCTTGACGGGACGGTTCGGGACGGCTCAATTGGAAGACCAGAACTTGAGACACGCCTTCCAACATGTCACGGTGGTTAACGGGACACTTATGGGGGGGTAAGAGACAAAACCTACCCTCATTTTGCTATTAAAAACCATCTGTTATACCAGGTGGTCATGAGTGAAGGTCGAAATAGAGCAGCTGTTAGTACCACACTCCATGGTGAACATGGTTTTACAGTTGGCGCATGCGCATGTGCTGGGGGCACACTTAGGGTCGAGAAGACCTCCGACCGGATCAAGGCACGCTTCTATTGGCCCGGGATAAAACGTGCGGTGGAGAAATTCTGCCGAGAGTGCAGGGAGTGCCAGAGGGTGGCGCCCAAACCTAAATATAAGAGCCCTTTGATCCCGTTGCCAATAATTTCTGTTCCTTTTAGCAGGATCGCGTTAGATCTTGTTGGGCCCCTCCCAAAAAGCAGCAAGGGGTTCCAATACATCTTAGTTATCTTGGACTATGCTACCCGGTACCCCGGCCATTCCCCTGCGCACGATGGCCACCAAGGGCATCGCCCGAGAATTGATGCTGCTGTTCTCCCGGGTCGGCATACCAGATGAGATCCTGACGGACCAGGGAACTCCCTTTATGAGCAAGATAATGCGGGACTTAAGTCAGTTATTTGCAATCCGACAAATACGGACGTCTGTGTACCACCCCAGACTGACGGACTGGTTGAAAGGTTCAACCGAACCCTAAAAAGTATGTTGCGGAAGGTGATGGAGGCGGATGGACGAAATTGGGACCAGCTCCTCCCCTTTCTGATGTTTTCGGTCAGAGAGGTACCCCAGGCTTCAACCGGCTTCTCACCCTTCGAGCTGCTATATGGCCGACGGCCACGGGCATGCTGGACCTGGCCAAGGAAGCCTGGGAAGCCCAGCCATCCCCCACCGAACGGTAGTAGAACATGTGACCGAGATGAGAGAGCGGATGGCCACTCTGTGGCCCATCGTCCGCGACCATATGAAGGAGGCACAGGAGCGCAGCAGCGTGTCTACAATCGCGGGGCACAGCTCCGTGAATTTCAGCCTGGGGATCAGGTGCAGGTGCTGATCCCCACCTCCGAGTGCAAGTTCCTCGCCCGCTGGAAAGGACCGTACGAGGTCCTAGAGAAAGTGGGCGAGGTTAACTATAGGGTAAGTCAACCCGACCGTCGTAAGAAACCCCAGCTGTACCATGTTAACCTGTTGAAAAAATGGCATGTCAGCGATCAGGTCCCAGAGGGCGGACCGCAGCCATGTTTTACAGCCAGCCAGGCGGATGAGGTTCCGCTAGGGGAACAACTAAGCACGGCCCAACGACAGGAGCTAAGGGAGCTGGTGGGCCGCCATAGGGATGTCTTCTCGGTGGACCCGGGAGAGACTGACGTCATCGAACACCACATCGTCACTCCCCCGGGAGTCAAGGTAACACAGCGACCGTACCGCATTCCAGAGGCACGGCGTGAAGCGGTGCGCCGCGAAGTGCAGGCGATGTTGGCGGCCGGGATCATAGAGGAGTCCCGTAGTGAGTGGTGCAGCCCCATAGTCCTGGTCCCCAAACCTGATGGGACTATAAGGTTCTGTAATGATTTTAGGAAACTGAATGAGGTTTCAAAATTTGATGCGTACCCCATGCCTAGGTGGATGAGCTGATCGAGCGGCTTGGGACGGCCAGGTACATCAGCACGTTGGACCTGACGAAGGGGTACTGGCAGGTGCCCCTGACAAGGGAGTCCAGGAGAAGACGGCGTTTGCTACCCCTGATGGCCTGTATCAGTACAGGAAACTGCCATTCGGGTTGCATGGGGCCCCTCCCACGTTCCAGCGGATGATGGATCAGATACTGCGTCCCCATAGACAGTATGCTGCCGCATACCTGGATGACATCGTCATCCACGGAGAAGACTTGGGGGACCCATCTCCAGCAAATGCAAGAGGTACTGCACGCCCTAAGAGGGGCGGGGCTGACAGCAAACCCCCGGAAGTGCCACCTGGGGCTACAGGAGGCAGAGTACCTGGGCTACACCATTGGCCGAGGGTTGGTCAAACCCCAAGCGGCCAAGATTGAGTCGATTCGGAATTGGCCCCGCCCCACGACACAGAAACAGGTGCGCACATTCATCGGGCTGGCCAGTTATTACCGTCGCTTTATCCCCAACTTTGCATCCCTGGCTAGCCCGTTGACTGACCTGACCCGAAAAGGTTGCCGAAACGGGTGGAGTGGACCGAGACCGAGGAGGCTGCGTTCCAGAACCTCAAGGCAGCGCTCTGTTCCAGACCGGTGCTGGTCACTCCGGACTTCCAGAAACCCCTGCTGGTCCAGACGGATGCATCGGAGACTGGAATTGGGGCGGTCCTGTCTCAAGTACAGGGGGTGAGGAACACCCGTGATGTACATCAGCCGTAAGTTGCTGCCGAGAGAGACGAGGTACTCTACGGTGGAAAAAGAGTGCCTGGCGATAAAATGGGCACTGGAGACACTCAGATATTATCTGCTGGGACGCAAATTCACATTAGTCACAGATCATGCACCGTTGGTGTGGATGTCCAGGAATAAGGAGAGTAACGCAAGGGTGACCCGCTGGTTTCTCTCCTTACAGCCTTTTAACTTTGATGTGCTCCACAGGTCTGGCGCCCACCATGGCAACGCGGACGCCCTCTCGCGGAGAGAAGCCCTGTGGTGCCACGCCGCTCCCCCCTCCGGGTTGGAGCTGAGGGGGAGGGTGTGTAGCGCCCGAGTAGGCGCATGCTATGGCGTCATTGTGGAGGGAGATACCTCTCCGCCCGCTGGCTCCACCCCGCGCCGAATTGGGAATCCCCGAGTGATTCCCCAGCTGAAGTGCGTTAAACGCAATTGACGCAGAGTTTAAAAAGAGCGCTCTCTCACAAGGACGCTGTTGGGAGTAGGAGAGAGATAGAGAGAGAGAGAGAGCGAGAGAGCGAGAGAGAGAGAGAGAAGATAGCTAGTTTTTGTTTTTTGGAAATACTTTTTTGGACGGATTATTTTTGGATACTGAACTACGGAATTGGATGACAACGACGGCAACGGATTACCCTGGAAAGGACCACGACCACGCAATTGGATCACGGACAAGGGAAGTTTGTGGACAATTGTTTGTTTGTGATTACCCGGGACATTCAGTGCCAGCCGTGTTTCCCGGCTACGGGAACCGGCATTTTCGTATGCGGAATACTTCCGCATTTCAGTAAATAAACCAAGTGTTTACTTTGAACTGTCTCCGTTGTCTTCGTTGTATATCGAATAAATTATTGATTATTGGCGGAGTGGAAACCCCACACCCTTGGTTGTGCTACAATATGTACATAAACCTAAACTTCTACATTTGTGTGAAAATGTTGAGTGGATACTCACCAGCGGCTCCCAGAAGCAGAATAAAGACCAGAGACCTCATGGTTACTTGGGGATCCTGTCGAATGAAGGACTGTCATGCCAGCGCAGTTTATATACACCCCTCATACACTGGAGGAGCCAATCACAGACTGAGAGAACCTATCTCTGTCACAGCTGTTAGAATAGAACCCAGAACTCCTGTTAATGAATAACTGTGTACATTACCCCAATACCATCAAACCCTAAACCCCTAAGTGTAACTGTGCAATGTTGTTCATTTCTGTAGTCTGCTTTTTTCAATGAAAAACCTTTAAAAGTTTCATCTTAACAGTTAGAATTCACTGCAGTTCTCTCAATGCACTCATATCAGTGACCAGGTCGGTATTCAATACCATTTCTGTAGTTTTGATTATCCACGTGTTAATTCATGCTTTTTACTGTGGCCAAAATGTAAAAATAAAACTTGGTTGGAAATACATAGGAAGCAAGGAATTCGTTGTTTTTATCATAATATGGCACAATACAAATGACCATGGGGTAGACAGACATGAAAAATGAAAATTCGGTGTGTACTTGTAGCATCATTTACTCTATGTTCGCTAATAGCATCCAACTAAATATTTTCCTGGGGTCATGTTTTAGTAATATTCTCTTCAACTGATCTCAATTAGAAATACATCACATGTTATATGATAACTTGAATGTAAACCAATTAATTATATATATATATATATATATAACAGCTCTAGGTGCCCTTTAACAGATATTTTTTACATGATGTAGTTTATTACTACGTTCAGTAATGTGGACATATTTCTCCCAATCCTCAGTCCTGATATTATATAGATGCAGTATTCAGTATGTTCATCGTGTGTAGGTTTTGGTTCTTAGCTGTGAGCTCAGGTTTTACCTCTTGCTGCACGATGGCATTCCGACTGAAAACAACCACTGACAACAAATTTCATTTTAGCAGAAAGCAGATCAACCCAAACTAGATTTCTGCTATTTTACTGTCGTTTATAAGACACCACGCACAAAAAAAGGCCCTAAATGTTTAATCTGAGACTTGCGCTGTGTAAACGTGTTTAACGATAATAGGAATTACTTCCACAACATGGTCTTACCTGGATCTATTCCAGCCCTCTCCTGTCCCATTTTCTGATGTGTGTGTGTGTGTGTGTGTGTGTGTGTGTGTGTGTGTGTGTGTGTGTGTGTGTGTGTGTGTGTTATTTTAGTCCCTCCATGCACAATATTATTAATCCCAAAAAATTATCAAGTTGAAAAATTAAACAAAAGAGAGACTGTACAGCGCTCTTGCTAATAAGAATTACATCTGACTTTGATGCTTTTTTACTTTTGGATATGTTAATTGTGTGTGGGTTTGGGTGTGTGTACCTCCAACCACAGGGGCGCTATCTCAAAAATCAAATAGCTACTTTGTTGCAACTAGGGTCAGATTCAAATTCCTTTTCACAGGTGGTCAAAGGTCACTTTAATTACATGTGAGCACAAGTTTTGTGTTTGCCTCCTTCAAAAGTAAGTAAATGGCACCTTACATTTTATGTAATAAAACTGTGTTAGGTATAAATGTTCAAAATTATATTTGTGTACCGAATAAAGGAAACAATAAGGTGTTTCTTGATATGTTAGCTGCAGTCCTATGTTGAACTAGCCTTGAGATTTAACAAACATTAGCCAACATGCCCGTTTGGGGCAAGTTGTCTCAATGGCTTTGAGGCAAGTTGTCACATGAGGCTAATTGAAATGTGTTTTTGAAGGAAAGAAGCATTGAGGGAAGGAAGAAAGGAACGAACAAACGAAGGAACAAAAGAAAATGAGATGATGGTGAGAAATTATAAAAGAAAGACAGAGAATGACAGCACACCTCCTGACATAATGTTGAAGGCAGTCAGACAGGTGAAGCTGGAGAACAAATCAATCAGAAGCACAGCAAACGATTTTAATATAAATTACCGTACTCTGACTCAGTATTGTGAAAAGGTTACCAGCGAAGAAATTGTCAGTCAGGCAGCCATGCCAACAACAGTGGTTGGCTATAGAAAGCCACGGCAGGTATTTCCACCTGATTTGGAGATGCAGCTTGTTCATTATATTGCTAGGTCAGCTGACATTTATTTTGGTCTGTCGCCAACTGAGATCAAAAGACTTGCCTACCAGTTTGCTGTGGCATACAAGCTGAAGTTCACACCAATGTGGGCAGAAACAGAAAAGGCCAGCTCGGAGTGGTTTACAGCCTTCTTAAAACGGCACCCAATGCTGTCGCTAAGAAAGCCTGAGGTAACTAGCCTTGCCAGAGCTAGTAGCTTCAACCGAGAAAATGTCAATGCCTTCTTCGACAATTTAGCAAATGTGCTAGACAGACATCAGTTTGGACCAGGGGACATATGGAATGTCGACGAAACTGGGGTGACCACGGTCCATAAACCTGACAAAGTAGTGGCCAGACGCGGATTCAAACAAGTAGGGTCGCTGTCCTCCGTTGAAAGGGGGACGCTTGTCACACTTGCCTTTGCTGTGTCAGCCACAGGAAATAGTATACCTCCATATTTCATATTTCCCGTGTCAACTTCTGCGACCATTTTTTAAACAGCGGACCACCTGGCAGCAGGGGAGCGGCAAATCCCTCGGGGTGGATGAAAGATGTGCACTTTTTTGACTTCCTGAAACATTTCACTGAGCATACAAAATGCTCAAAGGAGAAACCATGTTTACTCCTTTTGAACAACCACGAATCTCATATGTCCATTGATGGACTCAATTATGCCAAAGAAAACGGCATAATTATGGTGTCATTACCACCCCACTGCTCTCATCGGCAGGTCTGTCAACGGGCCGCTAAAAAGGCACATCAACACAGCGTGTGATGCATGGATGAGGAACAATCCTGGGAAAACAATGTCAATTTATGACATTCCTGGGATTGTGGCAATCGCTTATCCTGTGGCGGCAACCCCCTTGAACATTCAGGCTGGCTTTAGGATAGCGCGGGGTACAGCCTTACAACAGGGATGTATTTTTGGAAACTGAGTTTGCGCCATCCTATGTTACGGATCGCCCTGCCCCGCCAGGCCCCAGTACCTGCCAGGCACAAGCACAGACACAGACCCGTTCAGTTCCCATGCCAGCTCACCCTTACCCAGCAATGCCAGTGCTGGCAGCAGACTACCAACTCCAGAGGACCTCCCTTAAATGTGCAGCCACAGATCTGCAGTTAGAGGAACAGGAGAAATAAAGGCAAGAAAAGGCCACCAGCTGAGGCAGTCAAACCCAACTGTGTGACATTTCCAGCAAAATAGGTAGAGGGACATAACAGCACCTTAATCTTTATGTACATATATGCGTATATTTATATGCATGCGTAATTGTATCAGACTTTAATGGCTGGATTCTATTTATTTTAGCATTGAAGCAGTTACTGTTTTTGCGACCACTGTTGATTCGGTGAAACATGTAACGACCATGTTACATGCAATATGGAGACATACTGGTGAGTGATCTGAAGACAAACGTGATACAGAAATACATTTTGGAGACACTGACGAAAGCAGGGCAGTCAACCAGCACATTCAGTACAATATGTTGTGTGCTTGAAATCCCAGAGAAACCACACTTTATGAGGCGACGGATATTCAGATTCCTAAATCAATATACAAATACAGTGTAAGTATCATGTTAGTGAAATGAGGCTGAATAATAGTAATATGTTGCAATAAATGTCAGTCCTCAGTTTACATGGGAGTAAGATGATTTTTGTCCCAGTATTGCTTTTAACAATTCTGCAGTCCGCTTCATACCGCACACTACGACAGTTGCATCCCTTTCCTGTTCCACGCC
>JAINUG010000317.1:5000-7500 GCA_029706075.1 Aldrovandia affinis
ATTTAACGTTTTAAATCACTACGGGTGTGAACAATCTCAGCTACTGGTTTATCTCAAACCGGCTGATGCTGTGAGAGCAACCACGCGTGTTGCTGTGGTCAACAGGGACGGCAAGCACCATCATCTTCATCATCACCATCATCTTCATCATCATCTTCATCACCATCATCATTATCACCATCATCATCATCATCATGTCACTTGCCATCTTCCGCAAGAGACTCAAAACCCACCTTTTCAGACTCCACTAATTGTACACCTAGCTAATTGTCATCACCACTGTCTACTTGCTCAACACTATGTATCCCTGCTTACTCCATTTAATAAATAAAAAAATAAAAAAATGTACTAACCTTTTCCTTCCCAGTGTTACAGGTATGGTACGCAGCTGCCTGCAATGATGTCTATCGCTGTATTACTGCACTGATCTCTTGCGCTAACTATGATTGTTCTTACCTTGTATTAATGCACATCCTGTAAGTCGCTCTGGATAAGAGCGTCTGCTAAATGCTTAAAATGTAAATGTAAAAAATGTTCATCATCATCATCATCACCATCTTCATCATCGCTGACCCAGAGCCCCACACGGGACACACCCTCCCTGCAGACAGCAGGCGCTGTGGGGACATCATCCAGGCCAGGACTGGAGTTTCTTGGTCTCTGTGTGTAGCTGAATGTGGCACACAGTGAGCCCAGGTGTGTGTTTGGCAGGGCCCGTGATGCTAATAGCTGAAGGGCTGTGAGGCAAACACGGACTGACAGGATTTAGTCACAGTTTCAGAGTTTTGTGGGATGGGCGGGGGCGGTGTGTGTGGAGTGGCAACGCAGCTTTTGGGCACGTGTCCCGCTAAAACCTCTGTCCAGGACCCCTAAGGCGAGGCCCGCTCCAACTCCCTCCCCTCCCCCTGTCCTTCCCCAAACGCAGCCTGTAATCGTGCAGTCCAGCCATAGCTACAGGCACCGCACTCACATTAAAAATAATAAAAACGGGTTTCTGGCCGGCGCTACATCATTGGCGGTTGGGGCAGTGACTTGCGCCACGGTCTGGAAGCACGGTCTCTGAATCGCGAGCAGGCCGGTGCCAACCGAACTGGCCATCCCTACCATCACTAAAGGAAGGGGGGAAGGGGGCGTATTTTAGCTGGCAAGGACCTCCGTGCCTCGTCAGAGAAGACCAGCTCCCCTGGCCGATCGAGTGCCTGCGGTCTGTCTGTGCCTGCGGTCTGTCTGTGCCTGCGGTCTGTCTGTGCCTGCGGTCTGTCTGTGCCTGCGGTCTGTCTGTGCCTGCGGTCTGTCTGTGCCTGCGGTCTGTCTGCGCCTGCGGTCTGTGTGCGCCTGCGGTCTGTCTGTGCCTGCAGTCTGTCTGTCTGTGCCTGCGGTCTGTCTGTGCCTCTGTCGTGCCTGTCTGTGCCTGCGGCCTGTCTGTGCCTGCGGTCTGCGGTCTCTCTGTGCCTGCGGTCTGTCTGTGCCTGCGGTCTGTCTGCCCCTGCGGCCTGTCTGTGCCTGCGGCCTGTCTGTGCCTGCGGCCTGTCTGTGCCTGCGGTCTGTCTGTGCCTGTGGTCTGTCTGTGCCTGCGGTCTGTCTGTGCCTGCGGTCTGTCTGTGCCTGCTGCAAGAGGTGCAGCCCTCCAGCGCAGTGACTGCGCAGCTCAGCTGGGGGAAGGGGTCGGCGGATAGCGTAGCGGTCTAACGCATCGTCTCTTGGCTGGTCCGATACGAGTGTGAGCTGCCTATCAGGGACACGGTTCGAAACCCGACCAGACCGGCCCTGGGTGTCAGCCTCGATCGGGGGTGACATTTGAGCGTCTGCCCCAGGGGGAGGGGGGGAGGGTGAGCTGGCTCGGGTCCGCCCTGAAGCATGTAAGAGAGTCTCCAGAATGTGGGTGGATGAATTCCGTCTTGAAGGAAGCAGAGTGCGGGGGGGGAGGGGTAAGGGCACAGGAGAGTGAAGATACAGGAGAGGAGAGGGTTGGTCAGGGGCGAGACCCTGGAATACTACAGGACCTGGGGTTTGGGGGGTTGCCATGGTTACTTTGAGGGTCTGTATCTAGATACACTTCTGTGCTATTGTCATTGAGGGGTCCTGTGTCCGTTGGGATATGGGAGGGGGGGGTGGAATACGAGCACAGGGGGCGTGTGGTGTGTGTGTGTGTGTGTGTGTGTGTGTGTGTGTGTGGCAGTGGTGGTGTGTGTGTGTGTGTGTGTGGTGGTGGTGTGTGTGGTTGTGTGTGTGTGTGGTGGCGGTGGTGTTTGTGTGTGTGTGTGTGGTGGTGGTGGTGGTGTGTGTGCGTGTGGTGGCGGTGTGTGTGTGTGTGTGTGTGGGTGGGGGTGATTGGGTGGTTGAAGCATTGCAGATAATTGGATGATGTGACCTATATATCCACGTCTGCTCATTAGCATATGCACATAATTTGGGGGACTCATAATGAGCAGTGGCTCGTATCCGCGGACGGCGTTGGTGAGGACGAGATATTTAGATCACAGCCTTTTGTCTGCTGCTC
>JAINUG010000317.1:12500-60000 GCA_029706075.1 Aldrovandia affinis
GGGTTCGAAAGCAGTTAATTTTAGCAGTTTCACAGCGCAGTAGGAGGGGAGAATTATTCTTTATCTCAGGGGTCACTGGCGACACCGTATACCGTTTATTTTTGTTGCCGTCTTTTTCTGGCACACGTTTATTTGCTCACAAGTTGGATTTGATCTACACATTGATTTGTGTGTGAGTTTCAGTGTGTGAGCGTTTTAGTATCAGTATCAGTGTGTGAGTGTGTCAGTATTGAGTGTGAGTGTGTGAGTGTGTCAGTATCAGAGGAGGGGAGAGGAGAGGAGAGGAGAGGAGAGGAGAGGAGAGGAGAGCAGAGGAGAGGAGAGGAGAGGAGGGGAGAGGAGAGGAGAGGAGAGGAGAGGAGGAGAGGGAGGAGGGGAGGAGAGGAGAGGAGGGAGGAGAGGAGGAGAGGAGGGGAGAGGAGAGGAGAGGAGGGAGAGGAGAGGAGAGGAAAGGAGAGGAGGGGAGAGGAGAGGAGAGGGGTTTGAGTGGGGCGTAGTCTCCTGGGGTCCCGTGATTATAAGGCCCTGTGTGCTGTGTGTGGGGGGACTGGCTTTCCCTCAGAGGCCTGTTCATTATCTCAGCTCATGGGGAGGGGGGTGGAGCCTAATTTCAGGGGAAGAGCTGGTGGTAATTAGAGATTACACAGAGGTTGCTCTGTTGCTCTTTACGGATGGGGTCGTTCACGCGGCGTGGTTTTAATTGTCAGCAGCGTGTTGCGGGGCGGCTGAGACACCGCTCGTTACCCACAGGTGCGGCAGCCACTGCCTCTTTACACCTGAGCAAGGCCACCTCACCTGGGCACTTCTACACATCTGTCTGTATAAATGGCTATGTGTGGGCGGCAGTGTAGTGTAGTGGTTAGGGATCTGGGCTTGTAACTCAGAGGTTGCAGGTTCAATTCCCAGGTGGGGCACTGCCGTTGTACCCTTGAGCTAAAGGTACTTGTGGAAGGCGTCGGTCTCGGCAGCGGATCAGGGCGATTAGCGGCCACGCCTACTGGCAGAGCAGCCAACGCACGCACCGGTCTGGGGTTTACTAATCACATCGGTGTGCTTGAAAACTGCTCTGCTCTCTTCAGTAGGTGGCTGGAACAAGGAAGGAAAAGGCGTGGGAGACCGAGGAGAAAGAAAAGTGAAAGAAAGTCAAAAGTCAAAGTCAAAGACCAGTTAAAGTTTATTTTGTGACAAGTTTTGTTGTGGTTTAAAGTCTATTGTTTTGTGTCCCGAACCCGTGAGGGGACGGACAGATTTAGTTTTGTTTATTTGTTAATTTGTGTAACTCGGTCTGCTTCTCTGCCCGTGTCGGGAAAACAGAGAACGTTTAAAGGGAAATAATAAAAGTCCGGTCCGTAGACCGAAAAACTCCACCCCTGTTTCCAGACTGCTCTATTCCATCCAGGGATTGTCACGTCTTCAGTAAAATATCCAGCTGTATGAATGGATTGTATGTAAAGACATGTAAACTGTGCAAGTCGCTCTGGATAAAAGCGTCTGCTAAATGCCTAAAATGTAAATGTGTGAAAGGTCAGAAATGCTGACGGCATGGTGTGGTGTGGTGCGGGGTGCAGGAAAATGCACCCCACACCATAACAGAGCCACCAGTATCCCTCATACCTCCAGTCACTCATCACACCCTACACCCCAGCCAGACCCCTCCCCTCCGCCTCCTCGGGCAAACTGACTGACTGTCCCATCCCTCCGGGCACCTGGCAGCTGCTCCTCGTGGTCTCGCCTCTTCTCTGTCCTGACCCCCCAGCGCTGACTCACTGGCCATCTTCCGTAAGAGACTCAAAACCCACCTCTTCAGACTCCATTACCACTCATTGTCATCACCACTGCTTTCATGTTCAATACTGCATTTAGTTTGATTGATGACTGTCCCCCCCCTCAAAAAAAACTAAAAACACCGAACTTTTCCCTCCTTATGTTACAGGTACGGTTTGCAGCTGCCAATGATTATGTATATTACTGCATCACGACACTGATCTCGCGCGGACTATGACTAATCTTACCATGTATTAATGCACATCTTGTAAGTCGCTCTGGATAAGAGTGTCTGCTAAATGCCTAAAATGTAAAATGTAAAATATAAAAATGTGATTTACTCAAGTGTTTCCTATATTTGGGCAGTTACCTGTATGTGCTAAATGACTATTATTGTATGGCATATGTGAGTTCATTGAGGGGCGAAATGTAGTGTAATGGTTAGGGAGCTGGTCTTGTAACTCAGCAGCTGCTGGTTCGATTCCCAGGTGGGGCACTGCCATTGTACCCTTGAGCTAAAGGTACTTAACCTGAATTGCTTCAGCAAAATACCCAGCTGTATAAATGGATTGTATGTAAAGAAATGTAAACTGTGTAAGTCGCTCTGGATAAGAGCATCTGCTAAATGCCTAAAAATGTAAATGTAATGTCATTGGAGTGCGTATGTGTATGTGTGTGTGTGCACATATGTGTGTGTGTGTTTGTGTGTGTGTTTGTGTGTGTGTGTTTGTGTGTGACTTCATTATTTACCACATACACCATTAAAGGCTAATCCTCTGAATCCTTGGGGCAGTTTGGTCCCTTGTTTTGTTTGGGAGCTAATTCCACTGCTGCTGGAAAATGACATATAATTACAGAGTGTATATGTTAATGTTCTTTTCTCCTTCACTCTTTATCCTTCTCCCCTCCTCCCTTTCCTCCCCTCCTCTCCTCTTCCCCTCCTCCTCTCCTCCCCTCTGCCCTCCCTCTCCCTCCTCCTTTCCGTGCTTCATAATCTGCTGAGCAGAGGGCACATGTGAGAATACCTCTCAACCTCTCTCACACACACACTCTCTCTCTCTCTCTCTCTCTCTTACACACACACACAGACACACGCACACACACACACACACACACTCTCATTCACGCTCTCTCACACACACACATGCTCAAATTTACCCTCACACACACTCTCACACAAACACAAACACATTCTCTCTTTCACATATATGCACACACACACACACACATGCACTCCCACACACACACATACACTCTTTCTCCCTCACACACACAAACTTAATCTCTCCCTAATACATGCCCCCCCCTCCGCCCACACACACACACACACACACACATACATATACACTCTCTCTCTCTCTCCCTCTCTCTCTCTCACACACACACACATATACACTCTCTCTCTCTCCCTCTCTCTCCCTCTCTCTCACACACACACACACACAAACACTTCTCGTGAACACATAAACATAAGCATAGGAAAACAAGGATGCGTAAAGCTGCTGTACCCAGCCACAGAGTGGGAAAACACACAATAATCAGCATCCTTATCCATGTTTGGCCCGAAGTCAAACATGGATAAGGAACGTGGTAATCGTTTCGCTGGTATCTGAAGGGTTAAATGTATTTCAGGTGTGTATGTGACCCAGGTGGAGCCGCAGTAAACGGGGTGCAAGCTGAGTTCCCAGGTGGGGAGGGCGGGGGGCTGAGTTCCCAGGTGGGGGGGCAGGGGGGCTGAGTTCCCAGGTGGGGGGCAGGGGGGCTGAGTTCCCAGGTGGGGGGGGGGGGGGGCTGAGTTCCCAGGAGGGGGCGGGGACGCTGAGTTCCCAGGTGGGGAGGACGGGGGGCTGAGTTCCCAGGTGGGGGAGGAAGAGGTCGGCCTCATCGGGGTGAAGCAGGGGGACACCCTGGCCTCAGTGAGGTGGCTCCACGCTTCCGGAAACGCTCAGGCCTTTTTAATGGCTGTGTGTCTCAGTCCTGTTCTACAGGCTTTGATTGCGATGTGGTACTGGAGTGTGTGTGTGTGTGTGTGTGTGTGTGAGTGTGTGTGTGAGAGAGAAAGAGTGTGTGTGTCTGTGTGTGTGTGTGTGAGAATGTGTGGGTGAGTGGATGTGTGTGTATATGCGTGTGTGAGAGAATGTGTGCGTGTGTGTGTGCGAGTGTGTGTGTGTGTGTGTAAGTGTGAGTGTGTGTGTGTGTGTGTGTGTTTTTGCAGAGGGTCACAACATGTGCCTACATGTGCCTAAAAATGAGGGGGGGCAAACTTGTGGAGAGATGGGAGATCAGAGAAGAAAGAAAAACGAGGGAGGAGAGAGCACAAGGTAGAGGGAGAGAGAGAAAGAGCAAGACAAAGAGAGAGAGAGGGAGAGAGAGAGAGAGAATGAGACAGAGGGAGAGGGAGAGAGAGGGAGGCAGAGAGAGACAGAGAGAGAGAGAGAGGGGGGCAGAGAGAAACAGAGACAGAGACAGAGAGAGAGAGGGAGAGGGAGAGATGGAGGCAGAGAGAGAGAGAGAGAAATGGAGACAGAGAGAGAGAGGGAGAGATGGAGAGAGAGAGAGAGAGGGAGAGAGAGAGAGAGGGAGAGATTGAGGCAGAGAGTGCATAGAGGTCATGTAGATGTTATGAAATGGACTCTGACCGGATGTGTCCTGTTTCTGACCGCAGTCTTCATTGTTATTATGTTTCCCAGGCGCGGTGAACACAGGTCTGATGCTGAGTGACAGCTTGGGAGCAGAAGAGCGCGGCTCCCTAAATTCAGAGAGGAACGCCCCCCACCCCACCCCAGCACAGCAGAGCATGGCGATGGGACACAGCACATGAGCCTAATCACAGTGAAACAGGGTGTGGGGAGGAGCTGGGTTTGAACACTATCAATTCTGGATCATATTCCTATATGGCTCGGAGATTATATGTTTATTATAGACTTAGAAAAGGCGGCACGGTGGTGCAGTGGATAGCACTGTCGCCTCACAGCAAGAAGGTCTCGGGTTCGAATCCAGGCCGGGGGCCTTTCTGTGCGGAGTTTGCATGTTCTCCCGTGTCTGTGTGGGTTTCCTCCAGGTACTCCGGTTTCCTCCCACAGTCCAAAGACATGCACGTTAGGCTAATTGGAGAGTCTAAATTGCCCGTAGGTATGAGTGTGTGAGTGAATGGTGTATGTAGTGCCCTGCGATGGATTGGCGACCTGTCCAGGGTGTATTCCTGCCTCTCGCCCCAATGCATGCTGGGATAGGCTCCAGCCCCCCCGCGACCCTAACTAGGAATAAGCGGCTGAAGATGAGAGACTTAACAAAGAAAACAAAAGTAAAGAGAAAACAAGCCACTAGCCACGGGGCACGTTGTAGGCGGCAGTGCGGTTAAGGAACTGGGCTTGTAAAAGGTTGCAGGTTCAACTCCCAGGTTGAGATACTCAAGGTGTATAAATGGACTGTGTGTTAAAGAAATGTAAACTGTGTAAGTTGCTCTGGATAGGAGCGTCTGCTAAATGCCTAAAATGTAATGCATTGGAGTACTATGTTTTGAGGCATGTCTAACAGTCAAAATAATTACAGGTTCGGCGTAAACAATTCAATCATTAGCTTCATCATCTCTATTGTGTTTTAAACATGCATTCTTAAAACATTTTCATGGTAGTTGTGGGAGAATTGGAATGCATGGGGCAGATATACATTTCTATTCATTTCTATGTTTGAGTGAGAGGAAGTTGTGGTGCACCATGAGATATGTACGGATCCAGTCCCAACCCCTACCCCCGTCCCCTGACCCAATACCCCCTACCCCCCTTACCCTATTCGCCCAAATGAATCTGCCATATCGGGGACGTCCCAAAGTTCACCGAGGCGTGAGCACAGGGACTTATTAACCCTTTGAGGAGAGAGTTTTTTGTGAGAGTTCTAGTTGTAATCCACAGCGTTCAATTCTGGATTTTACAGTTCTTTGGAGTTGCCATTAGCAGCCCTTTACAACGTCATCAATTAGAATCAGCAAGAACGTTACGGCGTGTTCTAGAATAATCATCACAGCGTTCTATTCCGGAATTTTACACTTCTTTGAGGATTCCATTAGCGGCCCTTTGTGACGTCATCAAGTAGAATCCACTAGAATGTTACGGCGTGTTCTAGAACAAGCGTCACATTGCGACGGCACTCCTCAAAGGGTTAAGCCCCCATTGTACCCAGTTTGACCAAGCCCTGCAGCTACTGGCTGAGAAGCGAAGGGTATCCCATGGTGCTTTGCGCTATACGTGTTGGTTTCACGTAGGTGGAGACGACGATAACCAAAGACAGACTGAGCGTGGTGAGAGCAGGAGCTCTGTAAGTGCATCCTGGAGCTGAATGCTACATGACACGCAATGTGATGACACCTTGCTATTATGGTATTACAATCTTGTTATCATATGTTTACATATATACATATATATATATACTTTGAATCAGTATTTGTATTTATTTCTGGCTGTTACCTTTACTGGTAGTCAACAGCTTTGCATTTACTTCTGTTAAATAAACCCTCTTAAAACCACAATCCATTTTACCTTTTTATTTTATTTATTTTTGGGGGGGGGGGGTAGGTCCCTTACACAAAAGCTCAATGTTGTGTCTTGTCTCTTAGGGAGGAGCAATTTATTAGTGTTCTCAGAAGGGTGGGTGGGGGTGGTGGGGGGCTGGCAGAGGAGGCGTCGGGGGGGTAATTATAAATCACTCCTGCTATTTCAGTCATCTGAGTAAGCCCTGGGCACAGGCCAGCGAGGGGGGCCTCGAACAGGCGCACCGCTCATCCAAAATCATAATTATACTATTACACATCTGCTGCGCAAAATCAATGAGTGCATGTTTAGACAATAACAAACATTCATCAATATGGTGTGTGTGTGTGTGTGTGTGTTATATTCTGAGTTTATGTTTCTGTCATTTTTGTACTTCGTGTATTTATTATCTGTCATGTCTCTTTATTCTGTTGTCAGCTTTGCGTTTCTCATTGTTCTGTCACGTTCTGCTCTCCCGTCTGTTATCGTTCCTGTTCCGTTTATTTCTAGATCCACTCCTTGTCTTGTCATGCACTTCGGGTGTGTTTAGAATTTACGGGTTTCCTCCGCCTTCGCTTATTCTCTCGTTTTCTTCTTTCCTACTTTCGTGATCGCACTTTGTATATATTAGTTAGATGTGTACAGTACTAACTAACTAATCTACTAACGTTAGGGATTTAGATTTAGTTACTAACACTACTAATCACTAATTATCTCACGCTTCCTACTACCAGCATTTTCTCTCTCATTATCCTATCCCTGCTTAGTTTTCCGTTCTCTCCTCATACGCACGCAACGTTTCTCCTTGCGTACCTCCCCTTTTACTATGCACGTGTCTGCCTGTTCTCCCAGGTCGTTTATTGTCTATATGTTTGTATGGTTCAGTGTCCGTGTCTTACGTTTCCCTCTTGTTATGTAATTATCTCTTCCCTGTGTTCCCGCCTCTCTCTCCTCGTTGTCTCACCTGATTTCTATTATGTCTCCCTGTATATATGTTCAGTGTTTTCATTTCTCCATGTCAGTACGTTGATTCTATTTCCCTGAGCCTACCTTTCCGAAGCCAGAGTTATTAGCATTTCCCGAGACTACCCTTTGATTACGACCCCGAGCCTGCCCAGCGATTTTGTCCTTTTGCCCTTCTGATTCCTGAGTATCGACCTTTTGACTGCCCTATTACTACTTCTCTCTGCCTCGCGATTTTGTACCTCTGATTCCCTGATTCTTGGTTTTGACCCCTGCCTGTGAATAAACTACTCTTTTGCCTAATCCCTGATCTGCGTCTGGGTCCTTACCGCGGTCGTCACAGTGTGCGCGTGTGTGCGTATTACATATAGATATTATATATGATATAATATCATTAGTACAATAATATATATATATATACACCAATGCCATGGGCAAGGCTTGCAGCAGTAGGGATGAACCTGCACTTTTTTTGTTTTTTTACTGACTGGGGAGATGCCAAGAGCCCCCTGCCCCCCACAAAAAAAACCCCAAAACAATAAGAGATTTATTTAAGTATTAAGTATTTACAAACCATTGACAGTTAAGCGATTGGAGTCCTGTCTCTCTGGGATGGAGTTTGGGTGGCCAGGTCTCACTGAGGCACCTGCTCTCCAGAAAAACAGCAATCCCCCATGACCCCCATAGCCCCCTCCCTCAATGACCCCCAAACACACACGCGCTTCTGCTCCTCCTCCCTCTCGGCTGCCAGCATCACGTTTGGGTTTGGTGGAGCCCCCCCCCCCTAAACTTCTCATAGAAATGTACAATATATTCAATACGGTACACATATGCCTCTGCTCCACCCCAAAACTGTGTGTCTGCCCCCTCAAATGAAGCAGATGGAAGACATTTTCTCTCAAACTGCTTTTCAGGAGGAAAACCCTGAATCTCTCTTTAGGGCATTCTCCGTTTGTTCCAATACTGGTTCCTGTGCCCCTATTTGGATAGTCCAGTCCAGTTCCGAAGCTCTCTTGTAATTTCAATTACTTTTAACAAGTGTTACAGTTCATTTCCTGTGGCCAGGGTGCTCGTGACCAATGCCCTCTAGTTTATTTTTAAATTTTTAAATTTTAATTTTTGTATTATTATTTCAGATTTTTTCTCCCAATTTGGTGGCCAATTGTACCCTCTATTTCTTCAGTTCACCCTCCTGCCCGAGGTCACTGCCTGGAACGAAGGACCAACCACTACCCCGGGGCCAGCAATGAACCGCTTCCTTCGAGACAGAACTTGCCTATTTGTTTTGCCCACAGGGAAGCTTTCTGTGCTCACGGCGAGCTCATGCCGGCTTCCCTCCCCTCCCCCTGGGGCGGACAACCAACTGTCACCCCCTAGGAGTACTTCTGGCCAGAGCCGGACTGGGGAATCAAACCCTGGCTGCAGTGGGCAACTTGCACTCCGGGGCGAGTGCCTTTACCGTTACGCCACCTGGGGGCCCCTGCCCTCTAGCTTAGACTTTATTATTATTATTATTATTATTATTATTATTAGGATGAATTATTGTGAAAACCCACAGATCTATATTAGTGGTCCCATATGGCTGTCTTGGTTAAACAAAACATTGCGCTACGGAGCCTGACCCCGGAACCAGTCACTGGGGGTGACACTCTGTACTTATGAGGGGCGTATGAGGGGCGGGGTTCTCCTGGCATGAGAGTGAAGCGCGAGATGAACACAGCGAGAGACAGTGAACTTTGAAGCCGACGAACCGAGTGACGGAAAGCTGATCCTCGTGCACACACACACACACACACACACACACACACACACACACTACACACCATGTACCACACACACACACACACACACTATGTACCACACACACACACACACACTGCACCATCCGAATTGTGTGTGTGTGTGGTATGTGGTATGTAGTGTGTATGTGTGTGTGTGTGTGTGTGTGTATGTGTGTGTGCGTGTGCGTGTGTGGTATGTGGTATGCTAGCCTGCGCCCATCCAAATTGACAGAGGACATTGCATTGCATTGCATTGGTGGACAAAAATGTTGCTTTCACAATACAGGAACACACCGTAAAGGACATACTTCTCATGTCTGAATAAGCACATCCCTACAGAAGTGGGGGAATGACATTCAGATCAAAGCAAAGCTTATAGCTGAACAAAGGGTGCTTTCCTTATCTCACTCTTTTCATGAGAGAACCTCATGTGTATGTGTGTGCGTGTGTGTGTGCATACATGTGCAGGTGTGTGTGTGTGCGTGTGTGGCATGTGGTGTGTGTGTGTGTGTGTGTGTGTGTTTGCATAGTGTGTGTGTGTGTGTGTGTGTGCGTGTGTGGCATGTGGTGTGGGTGTGTGTATGTGTGTGTTTGCATACATGTGCAGGTGTGTGTGTGGTGTGTGTGTGTGTGCATGAGTGTGGTGCATGGTATGTAGTGTGTGTGTGTGTGTGAGTGTGTGGTATGTAGTGCATGTGTGTGTGCAGTGCCTGTGTGTGTGTGTGTCTGGTGCGTGGTCTGTAGAGTGTGTGTACGCGTGTGTGTGTGTGCGCGCTGTGCGTGCGTGGGGCAGTAAGTGTGTGTGTGGCAATAAGTCTGACAGATCTTCTTAAACACGGACAGCTTGCGCTGATCTGTCATCTCTGCATCCAGGCATAACTAACGAGCTTCAGCTCAATTAGAAATGAGTTGGAGGAGCAGCACCCCCGGTGACAGGGCAGGATCAGGAGGCTGGAGTCCGCACACCTCGCGCTTTCCAGGCCCTGCATTACACCCCCGGGCCACACTCTGTTCCTCATGGAACCTGGACGTTTCGACAGCATCTCACCAGATCGCATCGAATCTGTTGGGCTTGAACAGGGTTCTGTCTGTCTGCACCTCTCTGGAATACAGAACAGCACAGCAGCAGTGATCTGCACTCAACACTTCACTGTGACTACTTTACATCACCTGAGCACTGCGACTAATCTGGATTACCTGAGCTCTGTGACTACTCTAGATTATCTGAGCTCTGTGACTACTCTAACATCTTTCCTATACAAATAGCAAGAGCTAGACGTTCTATGTTTGCGCTAATCTGTATCTGCAACAAGCCTAGCAGGCAGAGTGCGTGCAGTTTGTCTTTCCTGAGTCTTGTTGCTCTAAACATATTTTCCCCAGTGACTCACTGCAAGTGGGAAGAGTGAAAGGGTTGGAGGGATGGGGGGTTGTTTTCCGCTGGGATTTGGGATTTACACATGTGCGACCAAACAAGGGGCGTACTCTCTATTCAGAGGGAACCGACAGTCAGTGAAGTCTTTGCACCTCCGTTCTGGAAGGTTTCTTGGTACTACTGCCCTCTCCACACTCTACTGCCCTCTCTACTGCCCTCTCCACACTCTACTGCCCTCTCTACTGCCCTCTCCACACTCTACTGCCCTCTCTACTGCCCTCTCCACACTCTACTGCCCACTCTACTGCCCTCTCCACACTCTACTGCCCTCTCCACACTCTACTGCCCCTCTCTACTCCCCTCTCCACACTCTACTGCCCTCTCTACTGCCCTCTCTACTGCCCTCTCCACACTCTACTGCCCTCTCCACACTCTACTGCCCTCTCCACACTCTACTGCCCTCTCCACTGCCCTCTCCACACTCTACTGCCCTCTCCACACTCTACTGCCCTCTCTACTGCCCTCTCCACACTCTACTGCCCTCTCCACACTCTACTGCCCTCTCTACTGCCCTCTCCACACTCTACTGCCCTCTCCACACTCTACTGCCCTCTCCACACTCTACTGCCCACTCTACTGCCCTCTCCACACTCTACTGCCCTCTCCACACTCTACTGCCCTCTCCACACTCTACTGCTCTCTCCACATTATACGGCTCTTTTAGTCTTATATTTGTTCTTTGTTTAGACGTGTCCTTTTATTTATGCTATAAATTCAAGTTTCCTGGTTTCATTTCTGTTTTTATCTTTCTGTGTAAGTTCTTTCTTATTATATTAGCATTAGTGTCCTGGGGGGAGAGCGTGGGCAATGTTTGTTGGAATGGGCAACGATACAAACGATTTGGCTCATACATCAGGCCCTACAGTCGGAGACAACGACGGGCTAAAGGCCTCTACATGCTCGAAGGACAACACGACAGCAACACAACCAGGGCTCTGCAACATCAGCCCAGCCTTTGCGACCTACGCAGAGGGGGTTTCAGAGGGTGTCGCGTACCTAGCACAAAAATCTGACTCACGACCGCAGTGCAACCATTCACGTAGATGTTGCGCATCATTGATTGATCGGTTAGCGAATGGAGGCGGAGCTGTCATAGTCATAGTTCATAGGTCACAGTTCATCGAGCTAGTAGCTAACGATATAGATAGCTAGTATCATTTGTTTGACACGGTATAAAATTAACCAGCTTCAGGAAAGATTGTCTGAAGAAGTTTGAAGGTACAGGAGTTTCCCTGCTTTCATGAAAACTTTATCAACCCTGTTCAATACATTGACGCCTACTAGTGTACAGAAGTGTAAGGACACCATGTCGCATAGGCTGCGCATAGCCTTTGCAGAGCTATAAATTGCAGAGTGTTTGCGACATTGGTGCATTGCGCGAACCGCGAATAAATCGCACAAGTTACGTAGAAGCATGTAGAGGCCTTGATTCACATCAGTGTGTCCATCGCAAACACACAAACACAGAGAGTTGTCAACGCCTGGAACAGCTTGCCAGGCCGGGTAGTAGAGGTAGAAACACTTGGGCTATTCAAGTCCAGGCTAGATGCAGTACTAGATACTCTTTAGATCAGGACATGACGAGCCTAGATGGGCTGAACGGCCCGTTCTCCTCATTGTGTATGCTTATGTTCTTTATCCTCCTCAATTCTTACCAGCCATAGACGACGAGAAAAAAAATATTCTCAGCTGATATACTGTATTTTACTTTTACTACGTAGTTGTTGCTTGCCATGTCCCAAGAATTTCATTGTTCAGAATGACCTTGTGTTATACTGCGCACTTGATAAATAAAACACTTTGACTTTGACTTTGACTACATGTTGTTGGAATATTTATATATGTTTTTGGAACAAATGACAATACTCTCCCCTTTCGATTAAGATATTCGTGATGGACATTCGCCCATAATGCAAGTTGCCCACTGCAGCTGTGGTTGGGAGCCCGGCTGTGCCAGTCCGGCTCTGGCTGAGACTATGGCAGAGGGAAGGGGGAGTGTGTGCCAGCACGGGCTCGCCAAGAAGCACGAAAGCCGTCCCTGTACGGGAAAAACTGGCTTGACTCTGAGGACGAGCGTCAGGCCAGTGGGGGAGGGTAAACTGAAAGAAATAGCGAGTATAACTGGCTACCAAATCGGGAGGAAAAACTGGAAAAAACCTGAAAAAAAAGATATTAGTGATGGTAAACAGTGTCCGGAGGGAAGAGAGGGCCGCAGGTTTCTGACACAAAAACAGCAACAGCCGTGGAGATTATCCGGCATCCCATAATTCCTCATCTAAACTACACCAGTGGGCCAATGCCAAGGTGGCCCTGAGGATTACTTGGGTGGGGTGGGGGGAGGGGGAGGGGGTCTCTTCCTGGTCATGTGACCCTGAATCAGGCCTGTGGGAGCAGGACAGCAGAACTCAGAGTTTAAACTTGCTGCTGAGCGGTAAAGGCCCAGGCTGCGGTACGGGCGATGGACACACTGTGCACACATTTCGGGTTGATAACAGTTCCGGAGCCCTGGACCTTCACCTGGTTGCTACGGGCGTCATCCACGCGTGCCCCCCCCCCCCCACCCGCCCCCACACAGACAAACTATTGATTCTAAGAAAGTACGACGGTAAGAATCCCATTATCTTCTCCTCCCTACCCCCGCGAAGTGAGCACAAAGCTCGCCAAGGGTTTCTTAGAAAATGTGTGCTTGTGTCTGATTTCCCCTCACCACCCCCCCCAAACTATTTTCATTTTGAAAATGTTTATTTATTATTATTTTTTTTTATTCATCTGTATTTTTTTTAACATTTTTGTCTGAAAAACAAACATTGTCTTCTTTGATACAGACACTGTGTGTGTGTGTGTGTGTGTGTGCGCAGCGCAATGTTAGGGTACCATAGCCCCCTCTAATACATGTGAACACAAATGCAATTAAACCAGCAGGTGTAATTTCAGTGCAAATAATCTCTGACAGCAAAATCGATGCTCGGGGTGGCAAACTTGTATTTGTGACATTCCGCACAAGGATTGTCAACAGACATTAATATAGAACTACCACCTGTGCATATCAGCGTTAGATGCACAAAGAATTTATGACAATAAAACCTTCCTGCTGTGCTGCACCCCCCCCCACCACCACACACATTTTCTGAAAACAGACAATAACATAACAAACCAAGCCATTTATTTAATGCATACCATTGATTGACTATAACAGTGAAAACGAAAGCCACTAATGTAATAATGCTAATACAGAAAGACAAAGGGGAAGCAGCATTGTACGATACAATAAGAGGTCTGATGTCTATTAGTTTGTGGTAAACAGGGGCAGTATTTTTTTTAATGGTGATTGCTTGCTGACAAACAGGAGGTATTTTAAAAAATATATATATATATATACATCTCATTAAAAGAAAAATAATCTTATTCACACCCTCTTGCTCCGTACAGATGAGACTGCGTTCTGTTTTTTATAGATATTTTTTTAAATATATAAGCGTTTCCCCCTTATAAGCAAAGACATTTAGTTATTTACTTTAAAATGGACTAATTTCTTATTCCTGCGGAGGGAGTGAGGGACGCTGACTTCAACAGCTGCTTCATGACCCAAAAAACTGTCAGTCTTTCCCTGGAATAAATTGTGGAACGTTCCATTCGCGGAGGCGAGGTGCGCGCGCCGCGCAGAACGTCGCGCGCGGGTGAGCCCCGGCGGCGTGCGCGCGCCGTTTCGCCGGGCAAAACACCGACACCTTTAATTACGTTTTCCCACTGTCATTTTGGTACCATTCTCGCAGAACTGCGTGGTGCGTGTGAGGATCCCCCCCATATCGACCCCCCCCTCTTCTCCAAGCTCCGATTCGAGCAGGCCCATAGTAGAATCAATTCACAGAAGGGGTAGCTTGAAACCGTCAACTCACGCTCGCGAGCCGAGTTGGAGAGTGGCGTGTTGGGCAGTTTGGATGTTAATAGTGAGGGAGAGTATGTCTGATGTGGCCCTTCTCTCACATATATATATGCATCTTGTTATGCGTTACGCTAAGACTAGCGTGTTCAAAGTTTCAAGACTTGTAACCCCCATTTTTGTAAGCTTTGTTTCACGACTGTAAGAACTGTGGTTGTAACGAGACTCGGGCTTATGTTTAGACTTACAAGTTTACCGTATTGCTCGAACACGCACTTCCACCATACGTCAACATGCGCGACAACTCAAAGAGCCGTGCAGTGGTCAGCATGTCAGCAAGTTCGTGCTCACAACAAGAGGAAACGCACAAAGGGGAACCAACAGAGCATGCACGCAAACGTCCGCCACCGTTTCTTGCATCTCGTTGCACGTTTTTTAGTTTTTTTTGTTGCACATATCCCGAATCCGGACAGTGGCTTTGCAGTGCGCGCGGTCCAGGCGCTAATCCTTGCGTAAACGTAAATAGCTGACAAGTCCCAAGGCTGTGTTCGAAACCGTTCCCTATTCCCTAAATAGTGCACTATATAGTGTGTTCGCCAATTTGTTCAACACACTATATAGTGCACTATTTAGGGAACAGGGAACGGTTTCGAACTCAGCCCAAGTCTCCACCAAAACACAATTTGACTTGATCGAAGTTCCAAACGCAGCTGCGGGTGACAGCTCGCGACAGTATTGACGCGTGACCGCTGTTGGGATTTATTATCCCAGTGACGATCATCAAAACTGCCGCCTCGCCTAAACCCTGCACGATACCCATAGCAACAACAACAAAAAAGGAGAACATTCCTAGATAACTTGCACTTTTGATTTTTCTTTAACGCAGAACGCGACGTGCATAGACTGCACCCACGCCCTTCACGCAATGTAGTAGTCACGAGAGCACGGCACGAGAAGGGTTAACGTTTACGTTAATCTCCCTGTTGGGCGCATTTAAACATTTTGAGAGTGTAAATAAATAGCAATGATTCGTTGTTCAATATATACCAAGAAATTTGCCCTTTCAGTCTCCAGACGGGGTATTTCAGTTAAATCACTGTAGTAGTTTGGGAACACGAAGGGTGTTCTAATAAAAGAGGCTCCTGGCAAAAGCTGTATTGAACAGGCTCAGACTTGCTCTCAAAGTTTTAAGCATTTTAAGTATCTGTGATTTGGCCAGTAGGGGGGTTACGTCGTCTATATGGCGTCATTTCGAGTGGCTCATCCATATTTTGTGGCCTGTTAAGGCCAGCAGAACATAAAGTTTTGTGTATTTATGTATTGTGCAAGATAGCACCTACTGTATGCATCTCATTCAAACACTTACGTAGTCCTGAGCCACGTTGATTTATTATTATTATTATTAGTGGTAGTAGTAATAGTATTTGGTCCTTATGTATGCAGTTATTCATTCATGAATTAGGCCTGCTGTATCTCATTTAAATCTAATTACTGAGAGAGCATTGTTCCTGTAATAACACCACACACACAGATGAGCACACACACACACACACACACACAGCTACACTTTTTTGTGAAACTTTTAGACTTTTCCGATCTTCCCAACTTTCTTTCCCACGTCATCAAAATCTTCAGCTTCAGTTTTTCGAGCCGCTTAGGCAGTAAAACAGGGTCATGTCGAGATAGTAACCCTTGTTCCAGCTGTCTTACACTTAAATATAACACTTAAAGGGCTTAAATACACTTCACTTGGGGCGGCGGATAGCGTAGCGGTCTAATGCACTGTATTTTGACTGGTCCGATACGGTGTGCGCTGCCTGTCAGGGATGCGGTTCGAAACCCGTCTCTACCAGACCGGCCCTGGTCGTCAGCCCCGATCGGGGGCGGCGTTTGGCTGTCCGCCCCAGGGGAAGGGGGGAGGGTGAGCCGGCTCGGGTCCGCCGTGAAGTACGTAAGGGAGTCTCCAGAACGTGTGTGGGCGAATTCCGTCCTGAAGGAAGCGGAGTTCGCTGCCCTCTGAGAATTAGCTTGCCTCGTAGAGACGAGTGCGGGGAGGGTAAATCGAAATAAATAGAGGGTGTAATTGGCTACCAAATTGGGAGGGAAAAAAAGTTCACATACTCCACTGCATACCTTTCCATTCATCGTCATTTAATAACATATTGACAAATTGACCTCCTCTGCTGCTCTGGTGATATGGCTGCTCACTGCCCCTGCTGCTCTGGTGATGATGATGATGAACTCACTGCCCCTGATGCTGCCTGCCTGCCTCACTACTGCAAAATACAGGGATTGTCCTCATATTAAAAGCCTGACATCATATAATTTAAGACAATCCTACCATCTTCATTCAATAACAAATTAGTACTTTGTTTTCATCAAATTATTAATATAATATAATATATATCATTTAGCAGATGCTTTTATCCAAAGCGACTTACAGCAGTGAATGCATACGTGTTTCAGTAGGCCTATATGCAGTCCCAATGGGAATTGAACCCACAACCTAAGCATTGCCAACGCCATGCTCTACCTACTGAGCCACACAGAACCACTTATTACTTTGATGAAACATTAGAAACAAATATAGAGATAAATTGTCAGTCTGTTAAAGACTTGGAACATAGGTAATGCAAATGTTATTTAACATAACAGTAAATACATTTTGGTACACTTGGTAATACTAGCCTCACAAAGAAATTGTTTACCTTTAAATGTCAACTCTTATAGAGAAACAATACAGGGTATGGTAGTTAAATAATTTCCCTAATTAAGGTAAAAGCTAAGATATTAATTTAGCAAAATATCAAAAAAAAATTATGGGCTGTCTAGCAAATTCTAATCTCCTTTATTTCCTAACAAAGTGGCCTATAGTATCAATCTCACACGATGAGGGTTTTTCTCCGACTTCACAATGTCAAGCAGTTAGCTAGCTAGCTAACGTTAGCCCAGTTCAGTTGAAACATGCGAGATGAGACAAATTCTTTGCTAGACAACGTAAACTAGTAGCTTTAGCTAACTTTAGCTAGAACAAAACAGAAGCTTATTCTTTGACATGTTGAAGATACAAATACTTTCTTCTAAAATGTCATGCTAACTAGCTAGCTAGTTTAACGGTAGCCTACACAAAAATCACGGTTCAGTGCGTACGTCGGTCTTGAAGTGACGGTCTGGTACGTTTTCAGTACGGGGGAGAAATCAAAAACATAAAATAGCCTTTCATTTATCATGAACTTTGTAAACAGTGGCTAATTGGCCATCATTTACTGAAGTGCAGACGAGAGGGAACTTCGTAGCGGGGCTCAATCACTTTCAACATATGTTTAAAACCCGTGCTCTCGACAACGGAGAACGGTCACAGATCCTTTGCTGTAAAAACACCTACGGCGTGTGTTATTGCTTTGGCCCGGTCTGAATGATCAGCGAGAGGCTACATAAATGCCACGGAGAGACGGGTTTGCGCTCCACAACCAAAAAGGGGGGCATGGAAAAGACGTGCGACGAGTTACTTGTACGTCGTCATCATGGTGACCACGTTGGTCAAGTTTGGGGCGACGAAAGCAACGGTCTCTCTTGCAGGGAATGCCACACATAGGAACGCTCTCCAGCAACCAGTGAGGCTAATTAGGCTAGCGATCCGACTTTCTCATGAATTCAGCGCCTTGTCTCGTTACCCAGAGGATGGGTGGCGGACTCATGGGGGAATGGTGAATTTAAATAAATAGAGGGTATAATTGGAAGAAAAATGAGTAAAATTAGAAACTATAAAAAAAATACATAGCCTATCTTAATCCTATAAGAATACCATGCATACAAGCCTGGCCATGGGAGAGTATATCCCCCCCATCCCCAAACCCACCTCGCCTTTCATTATTCTCCACATTCGAGGAGGAGCCGTAATATCCAGTGGGCTCTGGCGCTTTAATACTCTGCAGGTTGACTTCGACAGCAGGTCTCGCCAGATAAGAAAACAGCGCGCTTTCTTCCCCCTGGGAGAAGTTCGCCCGAGTAATCGAGCCAGCGTTGAAATTTAGGCCTGGAGCTCCCCCTGCCTGCCACTGACGGTACTGCACCTGCTCTGTCGATCTCCAAGTCAACGCTGAATCCAAGCGCTCAATATCAAGCGGTGATTTCCAAAACGCTCTACGGTTCTTGCAAGGTCAACGGCGAAACTTGGGAGAACCTGGACAATACTCACGCGTTTGCGTTTCAGCTTTAGATGGGCATAGCCAACACTGCATTACCTCCAATTAGCCAACACAACTCTCACTTGTCTTGAACCGGCACACATTTAAGAAAGCAATAGGCTATATAAGGCTACGGTTATACCGTCTGATAAAAGTGACCCAATTCCGTTTTTTTTTGCTCACACATTGGCACACATCGGATATGTGTTATGAAAGTGTAAACATGGAAACAGATATTTTCAGATCCGTTTTGGCCCACATTCATATGTGGAAATAAATCCGACAGGAATCTGATATCTGCCAATGCGACTGTCATCTAAACGCACAGATGGGAATTTCCCTGGCGATCTGGCTGTGCCGGCGTGGTTGTTGTTTACTTCCGTATCAGTAACCAAACCCTCGTGTACGCATGCGGGTTGTTTCAAGCGTAAACCGTGAAAACACAGGTATCAGATATGGGTCACTTTAGTAGATGTAAACAGGCGGTTAAAAAAATCGGATATAGGCAAAAAATCGGAAGTGGGCATCAAGGCCTGCAGTGTAAACGTCGCCTCATATTGCCCTTAACTGCGGTTCTCTAGAATCAGAAGCGATGGTGTATTTCGCATTGTATATTACATTGCTGCATGGGGGTCTCAATCGTAGCAACGGCCAGAGACCCCGGAAGGTGACACAAAATACAGAATACTCTGAACAACACAGGGACCCTCAGAGTCTATGAGCTACTGACGTTTGACAAGACTAACCCCTTCAATAGACTTGTACGTTTCTCTGGATAAAAACGCTGACCACATAAAAAGATAATAATACTAATAATTATTATTTAAAGTTATTATTACGCTCCAGAGTCAGCTCTGGCCGGGAGTGCCACTAGGGGGCGGGCAATTGGCTGTCCGGCCCAGGGAGGGGGAGGAAAGCCGGTATGAGCTCACTGCATATAGGGGTGGCTCTGTGTACTGGAGTTACAGTCGATTGCTTGGCGAGTGCCGGCTCGGGGGCGGTACATTGCCTTTGTCACTGCTGGTCCCAAGGCTATGGCAGCGAGCTCACAATATGAGGATTGGGGGATTGATGTGAAAAGAGAGGGTGTAATTGGCTACTAAATTGGGAGAAAATGAGAAAAAAATCTGAAACAGGACCAGATTTGGATTTATGTGGGCCATAATTGAGGAACCCTGCCGTAGACATTAAGACAAATCAAACTAAAGATTGTTATACCCCTTACCCCAGGGTTTCTCAAATCTGGCCCACAAATCCAAATCCGGTCCTGGTTTTCCTTTCTCTCAGGTAGTTAATTGAACAGGTAGTCAATCTGTTGTCACCACTGTTTACTTGTTCTACACTATTTGAAAAAAACAACAAAAAAACCCACTAACCTTTTCTTTCCCAGTGTTACAGGTATGGTACGCAGACGCCTGCAATTATGTCTATTGCTGTATTCCTGCACTGATCTTGTGCGCTAACTATGATTGTTCTTACCTTGTATTAATGCACATCTTGTAAGTCGCTCTGGATAAGAGCGTCTGCTAAATGCTTAAAATGTAATGTATGTAATGTAACAATTCATGCAAGTGATTGGCCAGAGTGTCCTCACACCTGACTCCCAGGTAAAGGGAGGGGTGGAAGAACAGCAGCGCTCGGCCCACGAGGACCGTGTGATTGGTGATCCGCTCGTAGCAGATCTCTGGGCCCGTACTCACAAAGCGTCTCAGAGTAGAGAGTGCGCGCTGGTCTGGGGTCAGTTCGGCCTTTTGGTTCATCATGGATAAAGTTAGGATCTAGAGCACAGGTGTCAAACTCATTCCATCGAGGGCCGAGTGTGTACAGGTTTTTGTTGCAACCAATGCACTACACCAGGTGATTTCACTAATTAGCTCACTTCTTCAACTAAGGAGGGAACCTAATTGAAATCACCTGGTGTACTGCATTGGTTACAACAGAAACCTGCACACACTCGGCCCTCGATGGAATTAGTTTGACACCCCTGATCTAGAGTTACCATGGAGCTACCGGGAACTCACTGATCTGAACCAATCATCGTGATTTGTTGGGAAGAGCAAAAAGCTTTTGATTGGTTCAAAAGCAGCCAACTGTAGTAGCTCCACCCATGATCAGTGTCACTGGACTGCAGTAGATGTGGGGGGGATTCTGATGCGGTTTTTATTTGCTGGGTTGCGCTCTGGTGTTTAGGTATTACGACGGCGGAGAAACAGATTTCAAAACAAAGTAAACAGAAGTGAAACAAAGCAGGCGACGGCCGCAGAGAAGCGATGACTCACGCTCGGCACGCCCTCAAACACGGCAGAAGGGCAGCCTCTGGTTAAGAGGCAAAAATATTTACTCCTCTGTGGAGATTAAAAGATAACTCTGTGACGAGAGAGGGAGAGAAAGAGAGGGAGAGAGAGGGAGAGAGGGAGAGAGGGAGAGAGGGGGAGAGGGAGAGAGGGGGAGGGAGAGAGAGGGAGAGAGGGAGGGAGAGAGGGGAGAGGGGAGAGAGAGGGAGAGGGAGAGAGGGAGAGAGAGGGAGAGAGGGAGAGGGGAGAGAGAGAGGGGGAGAGGGAGAGAGAGGGAGAGGGAGAGAGGAGAGAGGGGGAGAGGGGAGGGAGAGGGAGAGGGGAGAGGGAGAGAGAGGGAGAGGGAGAGAGGGAGAGAAAGAGAGAGGGAGAGAGGGAGAGAAAGAGAGAGGGAGGGAGAGGGAGAGAGGTAGAAAGAGAGAGAGAGAGACTGCAGTGAGGAATGGAAACACGGTCTCTGACACATCCTACTGTGTAGAACGTGAGGGTTCTTCTACTTTTCTACGGATTTTTTATTTTTAGAAGCGGTCTTGCGCCATCTAGTGGCAATGAACAGAAGTAAAAGTGAAAGACTTTTGGAAACACAAATCCTATCGTCAAACAATATCACACCAAGTGGCTGAATGTCATACCCACTTGGACAATTCCTCAGGAAATTTCAGCCTGACTGTCTAGGGTGAACAAATTACACTCTTACTGCTGTAAGATATCTAGGTATATTTTGGAGCTGAAATCCTTTTTTGATTACATGGAATATAGTGGGGTAGACAACTCTGGTCCTGGACTGCCCAGAGATGTTTCTGGTCTTTGCTCCATCTGAACCCCTACCTAAGCACCTGGAGTAATTATTAGGCTCAATGAACACAGGTGACCATGTGATGGAGGTACTCCATTCAGGCTTGGACTGTGAGTTCCAAACCAGCCTGGCGTTCGGCCAACGCTGTTGTCTGCACACAGGCCCCAGAACATGGCCTAAAGACCCTGGCGGTATTTGTACACGAGAGAGGCTGGCTCCGCTCTCTCAAATCCAAGTTACAGGAGAGCAGAGGCAGGCATTCACTTGAAACGATGACAGTATTTCTAAACATAAACAAATACAAATAATGTATAAGCCCATAACGTATAATTTTGTTTATTCATTTTTTGACATTTGTTTCAGATTTTGTGGCCAATAATACCCTCTGCCTATTAACATTATTTTGCCCTCCCCCACACGAATTCGCCGCTCATCTCTACGAGGCAAGCTCACTCTCCCGAGGGCAGCGAACTCTGCTTCCTTCGAGACGGAACTCGCCCACCCATGTTCTGGACTCACCCTTACGTGCTTCTCAGCGAATTCGTGCTGGCTCACCCCTCCCCCTCCCCCTAGGGCAGACAGCCAAACGGCGCCCCCAATCGGGGCTCCCCACCAGAGGTGGTCTGGGATAGTCGGATTTCAAAATGCAACCGTGATAGGCAGCTCACACTCTGCAAGGACCAGGCAATACGGGTGCCTTAGACCGCTACACTATCAGAGGCCCCCATACGCATCATTTTTACACAGATCATTTACATGCTGAACTGCCTCTACACCTGATTGTCATGGCAACTCACTCCAGAGAACAGGCAAAAGAGCTGCATAGCACGCAACGCGTTAAGGAATGACTTTATTCATGATTGCACGGAGAGAGAAATGGAAGGAAAAATGTGCGCCCCCCAATTATTTAAATTACACACCCTGTAAAAAGGGGACTCCAAAATAAAGTGCACTTGTCAGTTCAGTTCATTCTTCAGTTTTTGTTTTTTTTGCTTGGTGCATGTTTCAAAAGCTGGTCCCATCATAAAAAAAAAAAAACAGTTCTCAGTGTTTTGTCTTTCTCCAGAGCGAGCTGGCAACAGTCCCCTCCTCCCACTCAACCTGTTAGAGGGCAAGGTAAACTCCAATAACTACAAAGCCATTCTGGGTGATCACCTTCATCCTGTGGTGAAGCATTTCTCTCCTGATGGGAGTGGTCTCTTCCAGGGTGACAATGCCCCCCATCCACAGGGCACGAGTGCTCACTGAATGGTTTGATGAGCATGAAAACAATGTAAACCATATGCCACGGCCTTCTCAGTCACCAGATCTCAACCCTTATGGGAGATTCTGGAGCGGCGCCTGAGACAGCATTTTCCATCACCATCAACAGAACACCAAATGATGGAATTTCTCATGGAAGAATGGCGTTGCATCCCCCCAATAGAGTTCCAGACACTTGCAGAATCTATGCCAAGGTGCACTGAAGCTGTTCTGGCAGCTCGTGGTGGCCCAAGACACTTTATGTTAGTGTTTCCTTTATTTGGGCAGTTACATGTGTGTGTATATATATATATATATATATATATATATATAAATATATAACCTTCCAAAAATGAGTTGGCCAGATGGCGTGAACGAGCTCTCGGGGAACAAGGGGGGAGCTGTGCGTGGCGTGCCGATTTCAGTTCCTCTTTCTCCGGGGTGCAGATTGTCCCTCACTGGCCCCCGTCCCCCTCCGACTCCTCCTCCTCCTCCTCCTCGGGCAGGTTGCCCGGGCAGGGCTCCATGGTAACGGCCACGCCCATGCCGCTGCGGCCCACAGGAAGGTCGGTGACGTGCGTCCACTCGTTGGTGTCCGGGCAGTAGCACTCCACGCTGGACAGGAAGCCGCTCTGATTGAAACCGCCTGGAACAGGAAGTGAGTGGGCGGGACTTAATGGGAGGACAACCAGGACGACCAACAGAGGTGACTGTAGGACACGGTACAGATCTATGGAGTTTGGCAGATCAGCGTTCTCCATTAGAGCAACACATTCTTGGACCTCAGCACCAACTTACGTATATAAGAGAGCGCTGCAGCTTTACTGATTTTAAATCCAAGATGAAATCGTGGCTAAAATCAACCCAATCATGCACTCATTACGCATTCCAACGCAAACTCAGTTTTCACAACTTAATGTTGTGAAATGTTGTTGGTGTTGCATATTGAATGTACCATATGTATTGTCTTGTAATTGTGTTTATACGGCAGTGTTAATTTTCTTAACAGAGATGTTTTTCTCTGTTTCCTGCCCAGGGGACTACAGATGTAAATGAGCTTTATAGCAAACTCTGGTACAGCTAAGAAGCTGTGCACTGTCCCTGTCAAATAAATAAATGAATTCATTACTTTAGTCTGGTTCCTCACAAGATTTCTCCCTATGCTCTCCAAAAAAAAAGGACGGTATGCAGCTACCAACAATGATGTCTGTTACAAAGTTACTACACTGATCTCTTGCACTAACCATGATTAATCTTACCATGTATAAATGCACTTTGTGTAAGTCGCTCTAGATAAGAGCATCTGCTAAATGCCAAAACTGTAAATGTAATGTCTCAAGTTTTTTGTTGCCACTGTCACCTTAGGCTTGCTGTTGGGTGGTCGGGGAACATTGTTACAGACAGGATACAAATAAACGTGTTATACATGTTGTTTATAACAAAAACGCATCTGGAATTCCCTGACTTTTCATGGCCACATTAAAACAGTCTGATATTCCTGATACGCAGGACATGACCAAAAGCACTGTGGTGGGTCCCAGGCCTGGGTGGGGAAGCCCCAGTCCTGGAGGACCGCATCCGTTTCGGGATTTCATGCCACCTCTCTCCACCCAATTACCCCCTGGCCCAATTAGCTTGTATACACAAATGCTGGTGATCTTCTAGATTAGACCATGCTTAAAGCATGCTACACAGGGACACAGTGTCCAGCTGTCAACTCATGAGCTTCTCAACAAATGCAAATTAAAATGTCAGATCACAGTCAGTCAGGCCAGGCAAACAGGAACCGAACGATAGATATTGTTAAGTTATTATCCTACGCGTTGTTAGTGCACATTTTATTCCCCCCAGCGGAGGTTCCCCTTTAAATCTGGGGGTTGTCACTTTCCTGAACTACTGAACAGAACTCCAAACTACGACTCCCAGAGTGCCCTGGGGCACAGTCTCTCACCCAGAGCGAAGATCTTGCCCTGGTAGACGGTGACGCCGTGCGCGCTCCTGCACTGCTTCATGGAGGCCACGGGCTCCCAGGTGTCTCGCGAGACGCTGTATCGCTCCACTGAGCTGAGCTGCACCCTGCCATCGTACCCGCCCACGGCATACAGGTCACAGTCCAGGCACACCAATCCTGTGAGAGGGGGGCGGAGTTAGTGGGAGGGGGGCGGAGTCAGGCACACAGATATACAAATTATGGAAAATAAGAGCCGGGACGACACCTCTGGGTCAAGAGCATTTGCTTGTATGTGTGTGTGTGTGTGTGTGTGTGTGTGTGTGTGTGTGTGTGTGTGTGTGTGTGTTTATGTGTGTGTGTATGTATGTGTGTGTGTGTGTGTGTATATATGTGTGTGTCCTGCTGAAACAGGACAGGAGTGAGCGCTCTGTCTCCTCTCACCCAGTCCGCTGCGCTCTGAGCTCATGGGAGCGATGGGCAGCCAGCTGTTGGTGTCCTGGTGGTAGCGCTCCGCCGTCCTCCAGCGGGTCACCCCGTCGAACCCCCCCGCCACGTACAGCAGCCCCCCACACGCCACCACGCCCGCCCCCAGCCGGGCCACCGACATCGGTGACACCAACGTCCAACGCTTCGTCTCGGGGTCGTACCTGGGAGACGGAGGGAAAGTGAGATAATCCTCTGTTACAATCATCATCATCATCCATTATCATTACATTTACATTACAGGCATTTAGCAGACGCTCTTATCCAGAGCGACTTACACAGTTTTTACATTTCTTTACATACAATCCATTTATACAGCTGGATATTTTACTGAAGCAATTCAGGTTAAGTACCTTTAGCTCAAGGATACAACAGCAGTGCCCCACCTGGGAATTGAACCTGCAACCTCTGAGTTACAAGCCCAGCTCCCTAACCATTACACTACACTGCCAGTCATCACCATCATCTGGGTATACAGGCTGTGTACAGCAGGACAGAACAGTCCTCCAGGACATATCCCAGCAGGAGGCTCATCGTTTGCTCCAGGTACACACTGATCCTGGCCTGAGCTCAGAGAGTGTGTACAACGATTCTAAGAGGAGGAGTGCTGATCTAGGATCAGTTTTCCCCTGTCCATATCCTAACCATATCCATTATGAGCTAAAAAGCTAAACTGATCCTAGATCAGCACTCCTACTCTTGGACTCTTTGTACATACTGCCCCTGGACTGAACCAGCCAGCCCCAGCCACTTAGTGTAAATCATATACACGATATCTATCAAATTAACAACAACTTGTAACAACATTTAAATGAGGAAAAATCAGCAGCCCTGTAGAAATTGTAGAATTTGTAGGAAAGAAAAAAACGTAGAATTAACCTCTCGTGATTTTCAGCGCTGCGGTCCGCGTTCTTGCCGCTGGAGGGCGACGGCGACGTCACGTGACGCCCGCGCACCAGCCATACCATAATGACCGAAACTAAGGCGGAAATGCCTGGCGAGGCAGTCAGACTGGGTCTGCTGCAGAGACTCCCCTGACTGGTATGCAGGTAATGGAACGCGCGGGCCTGGAGCCATAGCACGCGGGGGTGACTCAGCATCGATAACCAACGCTTCCTGCGTCGGCGACAGTCGCCATAAAACAAACCCTTCTGTAAACACCTTTCAGTTTAACAAGCCCAGCTCATAAACGTGTAACAGTATAACGCGATATAATAATATATAAGTCCGATAATGCTCTTCGGGTGGAGACGGGAGACTGTGGCGAGGTATGTGTCACTAATGGTGCGCACGTTCCAGCCTGCAGCGGAACAGCAATGGACGCATCGCAGAATTTGAAGAATGTCCTGTAATTATGCGGCTGTCTCCACCCCCCCCCCCCCCCCCTCCCCCTCCCCCCCCCCCCCCCTCGCCGATAAGGGCCCAGAACCTCGCGCACGGAGGACGGTGCAGTGTCTGCCGTGCGGACAAACCCCTTCTGTGCTGGCGGCCAAATCGGACCAAGGCTGCTGCAACTAGGACCTGCTTGACTATAAAGCAGTGGTTCTTAAACCTCTCCTCGGGGAACCCCAGCCAGTCCATGTATTTGTTCAGTTCCACCACCAGCACACCTGATTCAACTAATTTCTACTTAACGAGCGTTGATTAGTTGAATCAGGTGTGCTGGTGGTGGAATTTAACAAATACATGGACTGGCTGTGAGAACCACTGCTATACAGGTTGTCCTGGTACATCTGCATGTTTAACACCCAATAACACCTTGAAATCACTCCACTGAAGTTAGTCCACACCTATACCCCAGCTTTGTTAAATGCTCCGATTGAACAGGGTGTTGGTTATCTTTTACCTGTCAATATGATGTGCTACGTATCCAAATAAGTTTTTAAGCAAATTCGCTGTCTACGTGAACAGCAAATCTAAAAGCAGCCAGCATCATCAGCATCGTTAGCATTGATGCCCAAATAACAAATAACAAGGGGAGGCAGTGTACCCCGCAGGCAGCTTGCTTCAAATTCCAATTTGATTTGCAAAAAGATACTTAAACCTCCGTCGATTTCGGGTGAACTGTCACTGTAAGGTAGGGCCGCACAACTCCAGGCCTGGAGGGTCGGTGCTGGTTTTTGTTCCAACCAATTACACTGGTTTTAATTTTCTAAACAGTCGTGTACACCAACCCTGGTTCACTGCTATATCGGAGCCACAGGAAAACGTTTTCACCAAGGACACGCGTGTGCAGTCTACAGCTGTAGCTCTTGACTTTATAAAAACTGTCAAATCAAATAAATGATTGGGCTCATTATAGAAGTTCAAGAGCAGAAGCTGGAGTGAAATCCAGAAATGGATCGGCCCTCAGATCGGTTGCACACCCCTGATTTAAGCTGCTCTCACTAAGCCCTGTTTTTACTACACAGACTGGTTGACTGGAACATGGAGTGAATGCACCAGTACAGACACAGCACTGGCTTTTTGTTGTTCCGGCATTTTGTGTTTCTGTGCAGGAACATATAAATAAATACAAATCCCCCCACGATAATAAAGCCTTCATTCATCCAACGCTGTCTATAATCTCAATGGTACACCATCTCCTCACACCACACTGATTAAAAAAGTGTTTTCGCAAACCACACCAGAGCATTTCCTCTCCCCTCCCTCTCATGTTAAAATCAGACCCGCCAGGCCTCCTGGGTGGTCTAGTGCACAGGTGTCAAACTCATTCCATCGAGGGCCGAGTGTGTGCAGGTTTTTGTTGCAACCAATGCACTACACCAGGTGATTTCACTAATTAGCTCACTTCTTCAGCTAAGGAGGGAACCTAATTGAAATCACCTGGTGTAGTGCATTGGTTACAACAGAAACCTGCACACTCTCGGCCCTCGATGGAATGAGTTTGACACCCCTGGTCTAGTGGTTACAAAGTTTGACACTAGCCACTGCTAGAGTCGGGTCTGGTCGGGAGTGCCACGAGGGGGCGGCAATTGGCTTTCCGCCCCAGGGAGGGGGGAAGGAAGCCGACAGGAAGTTCGCTGCGTACAGGAGTGGTCCTGTAGTACCGGGTTACGGTCGACAGGTTGGAGAGTGCCGTCTCGGAGGAGACGATACTTCGTCTTTGTCAGTGCCGGTCACAGGACTAACTCACAATGAGGGGGGGATTGATATGAAAACAGAGCGTGTAATTGGCTACTAAATTGGGAGAAAATGGGATAAAATAAAAAAAATAAAAATAAAAATAATAATAATAATAATCAGACCCGCCAGTGCCCCAACCCACCTCTCCACCGTGCTGTGGTGGGCGGAGCCATGGGCGCCCCCGACGGCGTAGATGCTCCCGTCGATCACGCCCACCCCCACGCGGTTCCGCGGCGCGTTCAGCGCGGCGTGCTGGCTCCAGCGGTTGGTCATGGGGTTGTAGCAGCTCAGCGCGCTCGACTCCGTGTTGCTCTGCGGCGACAGGTGGCGGCCGCCCACCGTGTAGAAGAGCCCGAAGAGAACGCAGGCGCCCAGGCCGCTGCAGGGGGCGGCCATCCTGGCCAGCCGCAGCCACGCCCGCCGGTGCGGGTCGAAGGCCTCCATGGACGCCACGGAGTGCTCCTTGTAGCCGCCGGCGACGTAGATGAGCTGGTTGCCGCGGTGAGGCGGGGGCGGGAGGGGCTTGCGCAGGGACATGTCCTGGAAGATCTTGGACAGGAAGTCGCGGCAGGAGTTGGCCTTGCTGAGGATGGGGCAGGACTGCAGCTGGCGCTTGAGGAAGCGCGGCGGCAGCGCGTAGATGTGCACGGCGTTCAGGAGCGCGTGGAAGTACTGGGCGCGGTTCTCCACGTCCCAGCGCACCCACTCGCTGCACGCCTTGTACACCTCAGACTCACAGAGCACCTTCAGGCTGTCCTGGCTGATCAGCTCCAGCAGCTGGCAGTGGGACAGGCAGAAGAACTCCTCCTCCTTGGTCACCTGGGGGAGGGGGATGACAACAAAGGTAAAGTTTTGGGTCCGTGGCACAATGAAATGGAGAGATTAGAGGATTAGACATAATTTTATAAGGTTTATATCGTTTTTTTTCCTATTCTCTTTTCTTAGTTTTCCCCCATTTTTCCTCCCAATTTAGTAGCCTCCCTCTTTTTTCATGTCAATTATTCCCTCCCTCATATTGACAGCAATCTGTCATAGTCCTGAAACCAGCAGTGACATGCGGCGGAGCACCGCCTCCTCCGAGCCAGAAGCCACAAAGCCGTCACCGTAACTTCGGTATGCACACAGAGCCACTCCTATACGCAGCGGGCTCTTATCAGCTTCCCTCCCCCCACCCTGGGGCGGACAGCCAATTGCCGCACCCTAGTGGCACTCCAGGCCAGAGCTGAAACTGGTGCGGCCGGCGGAATCTAACCCCGGTCGCAGTGGGCAGCGTGGGACATTCTACTGCCTCACCACCCAGGAGGCCATTTTATACCGTTTTACAGTAATGGGCTTTTCTTTTTTCCCCCCGAAGAGCATTTTTGTCTTTTTTGACGAAGGTCTGCGTCCACCGAAACCTTCGATAAACAAAAGTGAAACAAAAAGCGTGTTTTTCGGGAGTTTCCTACATTGACGCATCATTTCTCTCTCCGAGCACCTGTGTGGTTGAATTCACCCCATGCTTGTGCACACATCTTTAATCACAAACTTTTCTCTCCCTGTTCTATAGGTGTGCTGTGCATCTGCCTATGATGGCATCTGCTGTATCGTTGCTGTACTGCTCTCTTGCTCTAGCTGTGATTATTCCCGCCTTTTTAAAATGCACTCATTGTAAGCCGCTCTGGATAAGAGCGTCTGATAAATGCCCAAAAAGTTTTTAAAAAAAGTGCACATAAGTGGTACGCCAGTACACATTTGTGTCCTCAAACGTTAACTGCATACCAAGCAAGACAAACTTTTGAAACATACGCAAGGTATGTTACGATATCACTGGTAAGTTAATTAACTTAGTTAGTTAGTTAGTTCGTTAATTAACTTACCAGTGATGGACTGATCAAACTTAAAGTTGAACTTAAACTTCAAAAGTTTGTTCAAATGAGGACACGAATGCGTACTGGCGTACCACTTATGTGCACCCCTGTATACTGTATATATATATATATATATAATTATATTTATTTTTTTATAGTAAAAAAGGCAAAAATGTAAAATATCGGACGTGTCCCTGCTCACCTCGCTGAAGTGCGTGTTGATGTAGTCCCGCCCGTGCAGGTGCAGCTCGCTGCAGCCCAGGTCCTCGGCGAATCGGGTGATCCCGATGGCGTTGGCCGGCTCCAGGTTCTTGACCAGGAAGTCGCAGCAGGCCCTGGCCACGCCCTCCACCTGGTAGCGCATGGCGGCCAGCAGCACGTGCAGCACGCAGCGCTCGCCCACCGTGACGCGAGACGTGTAGGCGAAGTCGATCAGCCGGCCCACCACCGCCGGGCTCACGTCGCGCAGCGTCACCTCCGACGCGCCGCTCTCGCGGAAGTTGCTGGTGAACATGGCCTTGAAGTAGGGGCTGCAGGCGGCCAGCACCACCTTGTGCACCTGGGGAGACACGCGAGACACGGGGCCTGAAGAGGTCTGAGGAGCGCAGGAGAACCACTGGCCAAGGTGGCCCCAACGGCCCGTTCTCGCCATCATCAATTTTTTTTTTTTGCTGTTTTTTGACCCCATTTGACCCCACTTTTAGTATCCAACTCCCTCTCTTTTTTTTCGTGCCGATTATCCCTCCCTCGTATGAGAGCTCGCTGCCGTTGGCTTTTATCCCTCCCACCCTGGGGCGGACAGCCAATTGCCGCACCCTAGTGGCACTCCAGGCCAGAGCTGAAACTGGTGCGGCCGGCGGAATCTAACCCAGGTCGCAGTGGGCAGCGTGGGACATTCTACTGCCTCACCACCCAGGAGGCCATTTTATACCGTTTTACAGTAATGGGCTTTTCTTTTTTTCCCCCGAAGAGCATTTTTGTCTTTTTTGACGAAGGTCTGCGTCCACGAAACCTTCGATAAACAAAAGTGAAACAAAAAGCGTGTTTTTCGGGAGTTTCCTACATTGACGCATCATTTCTCTCTCCGAGCACCTGTGTGGTTGAATTCACCCCATGCTTGTGCACACATCTTTAATCACAAACTTTTCTCTCCCTGTTCTATAGGTGTGCTGTGCATCTGCCTATGATGGCATCTGCTGTATCGTTGCTGTACTGCTCTCTTGCTCTAGCTGTGATTATTCCCGCCTTTTTAAAATGCACTCATTGTAAGCCGCTCTGGATAAGAGCGTCTGATAAATGCCCAAAAAGTTTTTAAAAAAAGTGCACATAAGTGGTACGCCAGTACACATTTGTGTCCTCAAACGTTAACTGCATACCAAGCAAGACAAACTTTTGAAACATACGCAAGGTATGTTACGCATATCACTGGTAAGTTAATTAACTTAGTTAGTTAGTTAGTTCGTTAATTAACTTACCAGTGATGGACTGATCAAACTTAAAGTTGAACTTAAAACTTCAAAAGTTTGTTCAAATGAGGACACGAATGCGTACTGGCGTACCACTTATGTGCACCCCTGTATACTGTATATATATATATATATATAATTATATTTATTTTTTATAGTAAAAAGGCAAAAATGTTAAATATCGGACGTGCCCCTGCTCACCTCGCTGAAGTGCGTGTTGATGTAGTCCCGCCCGTGCAGGTGCAGCTCGCTGCAGCCCAGGTCCTCGGCGAATCGGGTGATCCCGATGGCGTTGGCCGGCTCCAGGTTCTTGACCAGGAAGTCGCAGCAGGCCCTGGCCACGCCCTCCACCTGGTAGCGCATGGCGGCCAGCAGCACGTGCAGCACGCAGCGCTCGCCCACCGTGACGCGAGACGTGTAGGCGAAGTCGATCAGCCGGCCCACCACCGCCGGGCTCACGTCGCGCAGCGTCACCTCCGACGCGCCGCTCTCGCGGAAGTTGCTGGTGAACATGGCCTTGAAGTAGGGGCTGCAGGCGGCCAGCACCACCTTGTGCACCTGGGGAGACACGCGAGACACGGGGCCTGAAGAGGTCTGAGGAGCGCAGGAGAACCACTGGCCAAGGTGGGCCCCAACGGGCCCGTTCTCGCCATCATCAATTCTTTTTTTTTTTTGCTGTTTTTTGACCCCATTTGCCCCCACTTTTTAGTATCCAACTCCCTCTCTTTTTTTCGTGCCGATTATCCCCTCCCTCGTATGAGAACTCGCTGCCGTAGTCCGGCCAGTAGTGAACGCTGCACTGCCTCCTCCAAGGCAGTGCCCACCTAGGCCAAAGCCTGTCACCGACGCACCACCACTCATATATGCAGCGAGTCTTTCCTTTGGCTTTTATCCCTCCCCCCAGGGGCAGACAGCCAATTGCCACCCCCTAGTGCCACTCCTGGCCAGAGCCGAAACTGGCGCGACCGGTGGAATCTAACCCAGGTCGCTGTGGCGACCAGCGCAGGAACGCTCTTATGTTCCACTTATATTCAAACAGACCAGGCAGGTTGGCCATTATCAATTCACGGGGTTAGCAAAAAAATGCGTTCTTTTTTTAATAAGTGTTGTTTTCAGTTGTTGTTCTAATAAAAGGTTGGACCTGAAACAATCAAGACCACCAACACAACTGCGACTGCACATTCCAAACTGGGGGATAATGAAGTAGTGGGGATTACAACCAAAAAAAGTTGTTAAAAAGTAATAACTAAGGGTGGCGGATCATTTGGGGCATTTGGGCTGGGGAGACTACAAGGGTTGCTAACGCTTAACGTAACATTGCCAAGGGAGGGAAGGTTTCATTCAGTATTTTGGCTGGTTCGATGCACAGGTCAGCTGCGGACTGCAGAGTCAGGGACACGGTTCGAAACCTGTCTCTACCAGACTGGCCCTGGCCGTTAGCCCCGATTGGAAGTTGCATTTGGCTGTCCGCCTCCAGGGAAGGGTGAGCCGGCACAAGTACATGGTAGAGTTCCGTCTCTCGGAAGAGGCGGATCTCCAGGGAGGGTCGGCACAAGTCTGAAGTCTCGGAAAAGGCGGATCTATTGGCCCGGAGGATGGGCAGTGGACTCGTGGGGGAGGGTGAATTGAGACAAATAGAGGGTTTAATTGGCAACCAAATTGGGAGGAAAAACTGGAAAAATTAAAAATAAAAAAATAATAATAACTAATACATAACAGCCTGGTAAAGGGTTTGTTTGGATGCACTTTATAAATCTTAATTTATGGGCTGTTGTCTCCGGAGGTCCATTTCAAATGCTTTCTGACCGGTCCCAGATTAGGCACGCGTGTTAAACGATTCTCTGTGGAGTAAAACTGCTGCTACACTTTCTCTCTCTTCTCTAAGAACAGTCTGAGCAGCTATCCAAGCCATGAAAAGAATGTCTCGTTCATCGCCCATCTTTTCACGAGGGGAAAAAAATCTCCTGCCTTGCCCTTCACACATTTTCCCCGTCATTCTTGCTCACCCCCCCCCCCTCCTCCCCAACCATTTTTCTCCTCAATTTAGAATCCCCAATTGTGCCTCTCAAGTTTCCCAGATTTTTGCTCAATTCTGGGAATTATGGGAATTTTCAAAACAAGACACTTTCCACGGAAATTTGCCATCATCGGACATGTATTGTTCCACACAGATTAAAACAGGCGATTCAAACTTGATCAAAATGATGATTTTGTGAACTTGCAAGTTGTAACATACAATGAACGGCAAGTGTTAGCTAGCTAGCTAACTAGTTTCTGAACCATGCATAAAGGCATGACTACATGATCAGCACTCTATTACACCATTAACACTGTGCCTAAATAACGACGGTGTGTGTCTGTGTCAAACTGTGGTTGATCAACCCCATTGTATCAGGTAGGGGGCTCTGACTAAATGCTTTCTTGACGATCATGTGATGGAAGCATGAGCTGTGCATGCACGACGCTGAATCACCTGTAGGGGGAGCAAATGTCTCATCCACTCACCCACCTACCAGGCCACCTATCAGGAGGACACAGTCTTTCAGACACACAGATCATGAAAACAAACAAAGCCAGAAGAAATAAGGATATAGCGAATACAAAATAGTTAATAATTACTTAGCTGTTAGTAATTTTACATGGCCTGTAAAAAAATGTTTAAAAACGATTTTATATGTTTGTTATATGTTAAAATGTATAGTTTCTCAATTTTTTCCCCCATTTTTCTCCCAATTTGGTTGCCAATTATACCCTCTAGTTATCTCAATTTACCCCCCCATGAGTCTGCCGCCCATCCTCCGGGTAACGAGCCAATTTCTCGGGCCAGCAGATCCGCCTCTTCTGAGACAGAACCCGACCACAGACGCCCCCTTCCGCTTCTCGACAAACTCGTGCCGGCTCACCCTCCCCTCTCCCCCTGGGGCGGACAGCCAAACACCGGCCAGGGCTGGTCTGGCAGAGACAGGGGGTTTCAAACTGCGTCCCTGATCGGCAGCCACACTCGTATCGGACCAGCCAAGATACAATGCGTCAGACCGCTACGCTATCCGCCGTGCCCCTTTTATACGCTTTCCGATGGTAATAAAAGTTTCCCCATTTAAGACGCTTTTCTCCAACTCAGTAGTGAATCCATACATTTTTTCGTATATGTGGTTCTAGTCCCGCTTGCTGCAGAACTCCAGCTGCGAACCCCGGTCCCGCTTGCTGCAGAACTCCCAGCCACCTCGAACCGGCCTCGAACCTGCGACCGCAGGGGCCCCGGGCCCCCCCTGCTGAGTCACCCCTCCGGCGAGTCTCACCTTGAAGTCCACGGCGGCGTCCTTGTGGGTGACATGGAGCACCAGGTCACACAGCAGCTCCTGGTGGCGCAGCTCGTCCATGACCTGCAGGGCGCGCGATGGGTGGCTCTCGATGCTGTAGTCCAGGTAGCCCAGGCCCTTGGCCGAAGGCACGGCGATGGCAGAGAAATCCTCCTCTCTGGTTGGCTTCCTCTTGCGTGGGCATTGCATTCTCTCCATTCGCTCAAGCGCTTTTTGAAAACACGGGAGGGGGGGGGTTGAAGTTTGGGGTTTGGGGTTTGGGGTGGGTGGGGGGGTCAGGTTTGGGGTGGGGGTGGGGGGTTTGAGGTTTGGGGGTTGATGCGAGCCAATGGGAGTCTATACCCAGCCACGAGTCACGGAAAGACCACACCGCTGGTCGCCTGGAGACAATGAGCCGCACTTCCTCTCCCGTGCGTCCTTCTCGGATCCAACAGATCGCATCGTACCCTGATCCGCAACAAAATTGTGCAAAAATAGCAGCAATATATATATATATATATATTAAAAAAGCCCCCAAAAAATAAAATAAATAAAATAAAAACAAATATATATATATTATATATATATATATACACACACAAATGCAAAGAAATGAATAAATAAAAACACTGATGAGTCAGATCCTCCTGAGACTACGTGATGCTGGAGACTCCTGGCCTTGCCCCCCCCCCCTTCACTCTAATCCCTCCTTGCTTCGGCTGGTCACCTGTGCTTAAACTGCAGGGGTCACATCCCCCCCCCAGGCCTTCAGAGGAGGGTCAAACGGCCATCTTGGGGCTCGGACTCCACCAAGTCTTATTGAGCGTTCATGCAAGGCCTCCCGAAGGCAAGCGCCTGTCCCAAGGCCCAAGGTCGCTATAGGGACAAAGTGTCCTCACTCGAACCCGAACCCGAACAGCCTCCACCCCCTGGTTGGTCCTAGACGGTGATGTCGCCGTGGATACCAATGATGATGACCGCTGTGGGCTGATAAACCTGAAAAAAACAAAAACAGACATGATCAATAAATATATATATGTTTTTTTTAAAGGAGGCAGAGTTATTGCAGGCAGCGTTCTCAAAGTGGAATCCCAAATGCAGGCACCAGTTCTCAAAAGTGGAATCCCAAACGCTCAACATCCACCAGGTTCAACACTCTTTCTAAAACAGCGGTGCTACACACACACACACACACACACACACACACACACACACACAGCTATATACCTGCACACACACACACACACACACACACACACACACACACACAGCTATATACCTACACACACACACACACACACACACACACACACAGCTACACACACACACACAGCTATATACCACACACACACACACAACACACACACACACACACACACACACACGCAGAGCCACAGCTTCATGTCTGCCATGTTACATCAATGAGAGCTGCGCTGCACCAATCAGAACCAGTCGCTCACGCTACGCTCAAGCTGCGCCCGCTGAGGAGTGCACCGCCCACAAAAAGTTTAAGGAGAGGTTAAAAAGACAAGGGCACGTTAAACAGGAAAGAATTAAACAAACAAACAAACAAGAGCAAATCAGAGAGATCCACAGAAGCACAAAGTCAAGGACAGCTGTGAATTTCACTTCCCCCTTTCTCTCTCCCAACGCCTTCAGGAAGTCGCCAGAGAGAGAGAGACGCAAGGCCCCAAACAGGAAAGGGCCGGGACTGCACCCTGCTAACGCGCCGTTTTAGCGCCGGGACGCACCCCACGGGCCGGGTGGCCAGCAGGGGGCCACCGCATTAATTGGCCCTAGCCTCGCCCAAGGAGGGAGGTATCTAGTCTGCAGGATTTTGCAAGCATGGCGCTACTCCTCGACTGCACAGCCCAGGGTGTGGACCGCAGAGTGAGCAGCACTGGTGGGCTGGCGTGCACATACTGCAGAGGGCAGCACTCCACCGGACTGGCAGTTCACAAGACAGGCCTGTATGATTATACGATTATACGATTATATGATTATACGATTATATGATTATATGATTATGATCACGATCGGTCATCCCAAATTCGGGAGATAAGTAAAAGATTGGAGGAAGGGCGTATCTGTCACAGGATGACATCGGGTAGCATGTGGGCGCCTGGTGTGTCCTTTGGGAGGGATTACTGGGAAACGTATTAACCTGGGCAGGGTTCGCTGGCTAGGAATATCGAGAGGATTTAATAGTAGGAAAGTGAGTCAATTGTATTCCCTGTTATTTTACACTATGATAAGAAGCATGAGGAGGGGGTGGGGGGGACTGGGGTTTGATTCCACCTGTCGTGCCAGTTTCATCTCTGGCCAGGAGTGCCACTAGGGGAGCAATTGGCTGTCCGCCCCAGGGAGGGGGGAGGGATAAAAGCCAAAGGAAAGACTCGCTGCATATATGAGTGGTGGTGCGTCGGTGACAGGCTTCGGCCTAGGCGGGCACTGGCTCGGAGGAGGCAGTGCAGCGCTCGCTACTGGCCGGACTACAGCAGTGAGTTCTCATACGAGGGAGGGGATAATTGGCACGAAAAAAGAGAGAGGGGATTGGATACTAAAAAAAGTGTGGGAAAATAATACATTTTTAAGAAATGCTGTTATCCCTTGTCCTTCCACCAAACTGTACAAAATCAAGCTTATTTAGAACTGCTCCTTGTACCTGGGAAAATAAATAATTATTTCCTTGTGTTACAGGTACGATGGGCAGCTGCCAATGATGCCGATGCAGTGTTACTACACTGATCTCTTGCACTAACCATCATTAATCTTACCATGTATAAATGCACTTTTTGTAAGTCGCTCTGGATAAGAGCGTCTGCTAAATGCCTAAAATGTAAATGTGCGCATTGCTGCTGCTTAGCATGTCAAAATGTTGCATTGTCGCGTTCCAGTTAAATCTTTTCAATTTATGAGGGGGGGGGGGGGGAAGTGCACTCGCACCAGCGCCCCGAAATGATATTACAAAACTTGCACATTTAAAATTCTAGGAGCATTTTGCTCGCACTGTAGAACCCCGATAAATAAAGTTTCGAGAGAAAGTGAAAGCAAAGATGAGACAAGACGTTCCTGCTCCACCTGGCCCCCGGGAGCGTGCGCGGGTCACAAGACGCTGAGCACACGGTCTCTCTGACTGAGGGCCTGCTGTCCGGGGGTGACATAACGCCTGACTGTCCTGCTCCGTTAATCACGGGCCGTATGCACCTAGATCAGCGCTGCTACTCTGAGAATCTTTGTACATACGGCCCCAGGACTTTAAGGGGGTGGGGTTAATACGCAGTGCTACGTTGCCTGACCTCCCTGGGACAAACACAGCTGGGACAGCGGGTGTGGAGGTTTAACCATTAACCTGCCCCTGGCTCAGGAGACCGTGTTGGGCGGTGGTGTAAACAGAGGCCTAGGCTGGGGGGGTGGGTTGGCAGAGCCACCGGTAACACTGCACAATGTTCCTGGCTATTCTTTCCACACACCACTCGCCCTGCTGTGCCAACCACACACACACACACACACACACACACACACACACACAGTGTCCATACACATACACACAGGTGCACACACACACACATGCAGGTACAGTACACACACACACACAGGTGCACACACACACACACGCAAGTGTAGAACACACACACACACACATACCAGTGTACCTACACATACACACAGGTGCATGCGTGCACACATACAAGAATGCACACACACACATACAGGTGCAGAACACACACGCACACACACACACACACACACAACAGAAGCAAGGGCACCACATCATGGCCCAGCTCCGCCTCTCTGATCTGAGACTATGGGAAACCCCCCATCAGAGACACCTGGTTCACCAGGGCACCGCCCCACACTGTCCACCAGGGGGCCACCAACAAGGTGTGCAGGGATGCCCAGACACTCCTCACCAGGCCTGACGAGACTGGTCTCTGCACGGAGCAGCCACAGCAGCGCCCCGTGAAACAGCGTCCGTCGAACCGGTCTGTCTCACGTCAGACGAAGCGCTGGTTTATTACCCGGGACACCGCAGACTGAAAGGCCTCACGTGCCCAAAGACTCGCCCCGAACAATTCAGGACAGACTCCACCGTTTACCAGAAGGAAGTATGGAGTCATGAATCATCACACACTCTCCAGGATGACTTGACGATACCAGCCTGAGTCAGCAACAAGGGCCTTCGGGCTTAAGCAAGCGAATGACTCCCACATCAAACAATGTGCCACTTCTCTCCTGTAGTCATTCATTGTGCAACAACACAAATCAACAAAAGCATTCAAAGTGCATTGAGAAATTGGGGAGATGTCACTCCTGGGTTAGAAGTCTAGCTGTGGAGCTTTGTGGTGAAACTATGCACCGCTCACCCTGCTGTGCCAACCACATGTAACGGAGTTGGTCCTGCCCGCAGCGAGTTTCAAACCGAGGATCTCGACGCGACAAGAGAGCGATTTAGCCCGCTGAGCTAAAGACTCAAGTCTCTAACTCTGGGAACTAATCACACTCTTATCAACGTCACTTTCTGTAGCGGACGCTCACGTACCAGAGCTCATCCGCTACACATGTACAGGCACAAGCAGGTGCAGACACACGGGCGCACACACACACACACATATAAATATATGCCATTTAGCAGACGCTTTTTATCCAAAGCAACTTACAGTAGTGAATGCATACATTTTTCAGTACATGTGGTCCCAATGGGAATCAAAACACAACCTAATGCGTCTACCAATCAGCCACCCAGAATGCACACACACACACACACACACACACACACACACACACACACACACACTCTACCATCTCAGCCACCCACCCAGAATGCACACACGCACACACACAAGCTATGTTAGTAGCAGGGGTTGTGTTAGATCATTTACATTAAACTAACAATGTCCAGCAAGAAGATACTTTCATTGAGCTAACCTCAGAGCCCTCAGCAGGTAATCCCCTAAATCTCTGCAGACAAACATTATACACCAACGCTTGGGAATCATTTTCAGGCAACTATCTTCTGAAGATACTATCTTTGTTTCGTATTAAACGGCCCCAATAAAACAACTTCTCAGAATGTATTATTTATTTATGATCCAACAAGTAAACTCCTTGTTTATGAGTCTGAATGTATGAATGAGTGTTGAATAGTTGAATCAGGTGCACTGGTGGTGGAATTTAACAAGCGGACGTGGACTGGCCACTTCGAGGAGAGGGTTGGGAACCACAGTGTTAAGAGTGATCTAACTCAATGGTTCTCAACCTCGGTCCTGGGGACCCACTGTGTGTACTGGGTTTTTCTTACAGCCAATCGCCTGATCAATTAACGCTGTGGAAAGCGTGTGTAAGTTCTACCATCATTTTCCCCCATAAACTCATTTTAACACAATGCAGGTTTGGATCGTTGCCGTTTGCTTTCATTGAACTCTTCATTTTCCACAAAACGGGTTTAGTTTCAGTGGCCAGGTGTCCGCACTTTGAACAGTCCACTCCACTGACTTCACCTGCCCGTCTATAATATAATAATAATAATAATAATATACACCATTGTTATCCAAAGTGACTTACAGTAGTGAATGCATACATTTTCAGTATATGTCTATGTCTATGATTGAAGCAATGAAAACAGGTAGCCTAAAGGAATCACGTGACACACAGTATAGCGCCTTACGGAAAATAAGAGCATCTGACTGATCCCAAAGTTTTGGGATGTGAATATGGGACATTTATTGTTCATGGCATGCATACCTACTTCTGACATAATATGGCCTTAAAGAGACTAAATCATGCTTTAATAGAAATGAAAAGTGTCAAAGAACAATTAACAGCTAAAATTGTAATTATTAACATAATATTGACATAATTACAATTTAAATTCAATTGTGGTTGGAACGAAAACCGGGATACACAGTGGGTCCCCAGGACCGAGGCTGAGACCCAGTGATCTAACTTGTACAAACGCCCCGGTAGCGCGCGCTCTTATTTAAAATTAACGCCTTTCCGAGACCCTCTGACACCCGCCTGCTCACGTCACACGCGAAGCCAAAAAGCATAACAACAAAACAAGCTGCGAGCAAGTAATCGCCCATTTGAAAAAAAAGAGCTTTGCATCTCATTATTTCGAATTTCGAAAAGGTTTGTAAATGTAACGCGCCCGTACCATCCTTTACTAAACCAACCTTAAGACAATTTAACAAATTAATTACTCAGATGCACACTGGCAATACGGACGCGATGGACAACTGTCAAACTGATCAGCCTAATCAATACATTTTGTTATCCCCGAGGAAGATTACCTAAAAGGTGCTACACTGCCCCATCTGCAAATGTGTATTTTTTTTTTAACCTGTGCTGCAAATGACAAACGAAGAGATCGAAAAACGAATGTCAAGTTTGTAGTTGTGAAATGTGTTAGCTAAAAGCAATACCTTGTCTTCTGTGTAAGTTGCACCGTTCGATCCTATTCTTAATATTTGCTACAGTTTGCGAAAAAAGCTGCGCAACAACCATTTCAACAGGGCGGTGTAACTATTATCAGTTAAACCGTCACACACGTAGAGTTATACAGCTAGAGCTAATATACTCAACTTCCTTCCAACGCAAACACAATTATCTTCTGCACCGAATTGCGGATAGCCTCCTGTGTCATAAACCCAGAGTGACAGCTGCGGGTTGCAATTACGAATTAAAAAATGAAGAAGTTTAAAACTGAGTTGTCAGCTGTTAACGTTACTTACCCGAAACTGGAAGTAAGACGCGAAAAGTCTTCACTGAATTAGATTTAACAAAATAATTAGATTTTTTAAAAACACACGCGAAAACGCTAGACTAACACTGTGACAACTGCCATACGTGGCTAGTCGTCCTTAACGAGCACAATCGTAGGCGCCCGTTCAAAGCGCGTCGGGTAAATAAGACAGTAGTCGCTGCAGTTTTGTTTCCTCGCGAGTTCAAAGTTTGCAACCGAGGCCCCCGGTCTCGTGTCAGGCTCCCTGCTGCTGCTGCGCGCGCACACACACGCACACACACACACACACTGGCCACCGACGGGGCTAGAGGCATTTCTCCCGAACGCTCGCTCGCGCTCTGCTATTTCAACATCAGCATGACTAGGCAACTTCATATTCCCTCGCACATTGTTTTCGCACCAGCTCCGCTTCACACATACACATCGCGCGAACCGAAAGCAAACCCGACTGCGTTACTGGTGTTATCGCGGCACACTGGGAGGGAGGGAGGGGTAGGGGGGTAGCCTACGACGACGACTAATCGGATGTTTCTTAAATCAGGCGGCGGTTTAGCCGATTGTTGACACGGCCTGGTTAAATTTAACGCAACATTCCGACATAAACAAAAAAAAAAACCGTCAGCTTTGGTAAATGCCGACGTATGCGGACGTAACAATGACATTGTTAGAGGGATGACAACATCTTTAGTGGAATGAGAAGATTTGTTATATGTAATACGTTGCATTTCAGTATGTATTGCAAAATATAGTTAATAATTGCAATGTATTGCATAATATAGATTATTGCAGCTTTTCATATATCGTAAAATGCATTACCATATATTTAATAATACCACCATATATTTTGGAACAAAAATAACAATATATTGGCATGCTTTGCAAAATACTGTATATGGGTGGTTATTTTACATATTCAGATATATTATTTAATATATTACAGTAGTCTACGTTTCAATATATTACAGGCATTTAGCAGACGCTCTTATCCAGAGCGACTTACACAGTTTTACATTTCTTTACATACAATCCATTTATACAGCTGGATATTTAACTGAAGCAATCCAGGTTAAGTACCTTTAGCTCAAGGGTACAACAGCAGTGCCCCACCTGGGATCAAACCTTCAACCTTTGCGTTACAAGCCCAGTTCCTTAACCATTATGCTAACACTGTCGCTATATATGTCAATATATATTTGTTGCGTAGCGGCTGTCCATGTTTATTCTTTGATAATGCCCATAATAACTACCAATTGACCTACAGTATATCATTTAATACATATACAGGTCGACATACATATTTATATTCATTATCTATATTTTCAAATAATTTGTAGTTACTGCTTAGCCTACCTTTATTTTTTTTGCAGAGTGTAGCATTTTTTTAAATAATTACAAATGCATATTTTTCTTAAAGAATTTGTTTCTGATTTTCTCCCATTTTCTCCCAATTTAGTAGCCAATTACACCCTCTATTCAATCCCCCCCTCGTATTGTGAGTTTGCTGCCATAGCCCTGTGACATGGGCGAAGTATCGTCTCCTCCGAGACGGCACTCGCCAAGCTGTCGACCGTAACTCCGGTACTCCAGAGCCACTCCTGTACGCAGCGAACTTCCTGTCGGCTTCCCTCCCCCCTCCCTGGGGCGGACAGCTCACTCGTTCACTATTCCCTATTCCCTATATAGTATATACTATATAGTGTACTATGTAGCGAACGAAAGTAGTGTTTTCGGATACTGCAACTGAACGTCATTTGCGTCAAAAAAAGTGCCGGATATTCAGGTGACGCAAGTGGACGCGCCCAGTATCATAAACAACCCGAGCACTCATGGCAGCAGGTTTAAATGTGCTAAAGTTTTGAGTTTCAAAGACGAGCTGGTAACCCTAACCCTAAGTGCTTAAATATACTTCACTTCACGTGAAATGTACTCAGGTGGTATCGGGTTTGTTCCGTTTTTAATTTTTAATGTTAAATCCCAAATAAATTGTTGAAATTCTAATGATGTGCAAGTGTGGTTTTGTCAACTGTGGTGCTGTCTGCTAGCCACTGCTTTAGCCACCAATAGCTACCGTTATGGAAGTCGTGAGCTAACTAGCTCATGTGGAGAAAATAAACAAAATTTGCCACGGTACACATCGCTGTATTGCTTTCTGTCGCCATTCTTTCTCTTCTCTCCTTCGGTATGACACGACCGCATTGCATTGTGGTACACGGGAGAAATTGTAGGGTACATTCGCTGTACACTACAAATCACGGTGAATTGTGGGTATTTTCTCGTTCACTATATAGTGAACGAAATTAACAGTTTAGAATTCGTCGCATACTACAAAATGGCGTACACACTATATAGCAGGGGTGTCAAACTCATTCGTGGGCGAGTGTATGCAGGTTTTGTTGCAACCAGTGCACTACACCAGGTGATTTCATTAATTAGCTTCCTTCTTCAACCAAGGAGGGGAACTAATTGAAATCACCTGGTGTTGTGCACTGGTTGCAACAAAAACCTGCATACACTCGGCCCACGATGGAGTGAGTTTGACACCCCTGCTATATAGTGTACTATATAGGAATAGGGAGCGGTTTCGAACACGGCCCTGGCCAGAGCCGACTCTGGTGCGGCCGATTAAATCGAACCCCGGCCGCAGTGGCCACCTTGAACGTTATAACCGCTAGACCACCCGGGAGGCCACAAATGCATATTTTTAACCTGAAGTAACATGCGCTTTTATTTTGAAAGGCTTTAACCGGAAGTCTCCAATTGTGGCTTGATTCATAGAGCTGGTCTGTAGTGCATTCAAACCTAGTTATATTCACCCTTTATGGCAGGTGTGTCCAACCTTATCCGAGAAGGGCCGGTGTGGGTGCGGGCTTTTGTTGTATCCCAGCACTAACAACACCTGATTCAACTAATTCACCAATCATGGTCTACAATCAAGACCTTCATTAGTTGAATCAGGTGTGTTAGTGCTGGGCTAGAACAAAAGCCTGCACCCACAGCAGCCCTTCTTGGATAAGATTGGACACCACTGCTTTATGGCAACATGTTCCCCTTTCGGGTAGCCTTTCCCTCAATATACTGTATTTTGGCATAGATTGGATTAGACCAGGGGTGGGCAACTCCGTTTCTTGGGGGCCGGTGTGTATGCAGATTTTTGTTTCCACCAATTACCCTTGCTCAATTAGCTAATGAGCTGCATACACCAAAGCCGGTTTACTCATAAATTAAAGTAAAATATTTAATATTGGGAAACAAGAAAAGTCTTCAGCTGTCATGCATGAGCTCATCAAGAAATATAGATCACATAAATGATTGGGCCAATAAAATAATTAAGAGCAGAAGTAGACATCAAATCCAGAAACAGATACGACCCTCCTTGCCCACCCCTGGACTAGATTAGATTAGATTAGTGGTTGTTGAAAACATGCGCATAAATTCTGCCATAATTATTTCCTTAAACTTATTTTGACACAATGCAGTTTTGGCTCATTGCCAATTGCTCTGTCGTTGAACTCTTCAGTAACCAGGTGTCCAGACTTTCAACAATTAGCCCCCACTGATTTCACCTGCCAGTTTATAATTGAGTCAATTAAAAAAGTTAACCTCTTTCTAAAGGAATCATTACAGAAAATGAGAGCATTAGTTGATCTGTTTGATTTGAAGTCCTGGGATGTGAATATTTCATACATAACATGGCCCTAACAGAGTCAATCATGCTTTAATAAAAATGTAAAGTGTCTAATTATGCACAATTCCATTACGATTCAGAGGCTGCAGTTATAGTTGAATCAAAAACCAGCGTACCCAGTGGGACCCCTGGGACCAAGTTTGGGAATGATCCACTGGACAATATTATTTGAGTTGGATGCAAATGTGCATTCGTCATAAACATTTTGAATGTCAACTTTTGGAACGTCCCTCAAACTATTCTAGAGCTAAACACATAACTGGGGTGGGGTGGGGGGACTGGGACCAGTTTACTTTAGTTTTTTGCCCAGTTGTCCTGACAAGTGTTAATTTTGTAACCATGAAGTAAGCTGCTTCTGTATGTTCAACGTGACAGCCTGGCAAGTGAGAAGTAAGAAGTAACTGATAAATTAATTACTAAGCAACTGATAAATTCATTTTGGGCTCATGCTTAATCAGCATATAGGGGTTCCCTTCACCATGGAAATGCAAACTCCAGAGCCAGTCAAGGAGTTTGCCTTGCTTATCAGAGACCTTTCCAGACAATAACTCATCTTTTTGTCTTGATATGATCTCGAACGTTGGTTTAAAAAAAAAAAAAGAACATTCTTTGAAAAAAAAATTCCAGGCATTCCTTTACAATGTCAGTAAGGTATAGACATTCCCCATAGCATAAACAAGGATGTGTATTTTAATGCAAAACATGGATGGAAGGGAAATTAAGTTGCTTGTGTTGTGTTTGCTTTGCAATATGACATTGCCTAACAGTGACAGAGCAGTTACTGGTATATGCAAATGAGGTGGGGCACAAAAAACCCATATCACTGTGACCAAGCAGAGCACAAACACACCCCCCCCCTCCCCTCCCTGTTTCTCATTGGAGAGATTTATATTCTCATTCAAACACGCAGTATTCAGAAACAGGCACAGTGTTCAGAACACATGGCAATGCTCAATATCGATGATGCATGTTGAGCTTCGATAATCAAATCCATTGTTTTTGGAATGTGTTTGAAACTGCGTTTTGGCATTTGTTGGCATGATTACACACACACACACACACACACACACACACACACACACACACGTCAGCTTGCAGATTGCACGGCTCATTGTTAACGGAGAACCATGGTCAAAAGCCCTCCATCTATGTAAAACAATGTGGCCCTTCTGCCAGCTGCCACTGCTTTTGACGGATCGGGAACTGGAACCCCCATTGACTGCGTTATTGTGTGCTATCTGCATGGCGACATGCAGGGTTCAAAGGTCGAGGGAGACATAAGAAAACCGAAACAGAACGCAGAAATGTAAACTAGAGATGGGGCCCACAAATCCAGCTATATCTGGAACCGCAATCTAGCATAATGGCGGCTTGTAAGGGATGCAGATAATGTGGATCGAAGTATCGTTCTTCAAGTGTCACTCAATTAAAAAATATATATATTTTGTTCAAAAAGGAATTATTTTTAACGTGCATACACACGTATGATATGAAATTGCTGCATAAGTTGCTGAATAAATTAATAATGTATTGTGTTGACCCAAGATGGACTCTGTTTCAAGGAGCAAAGATGAGAAAGATATTCCATGCACTGATCAGGTATTCACTTTCCGTGTATTCGGATTGTTAAAGTAACGCACTGCATAGGTAGGTGGTCAATTGTTAAAATAGGTGGCAAAGGTGAACATTTGCTGGATAATACATGGAATATCTTTGTTGAAACCGCCTCGAAATACAATAGATTGAAACTGCCTGATCATTCTGAATTCAGGTTTTAGTGAAACATCAAGGTCAACACTGCCCTCTAATGGCGATTGTTGGAATTTAAACAAAACCCATTTACAATGAATGGTACAACTCAATTCATATCAAGAGACAATTATACAAACGTTGTCTAAAAGACCCAGTTTCTCATATGAAATAATGAATAAACCATTGATCAAGTTGACTAACGCATTAAACAAAAATGTTTGGATTTGATTCAAATTTATTGTCATTTATATCCATTCCAAAGTCAAAGGGTTAATGGC